>JASAUF010000181.1:0-600000 GCA_030180095.1 Magnolia changhungtana
TACCGGCGGTAGCCAGTAATTGCCCCAGTGTGCGCTACCGGTCAGTCCGGTCATCTTCCCAACTTTCAAATTTCAAAAGCCCCGCGCTCTTCCCTCCCCAAAATGAAATATCACCCCCTCTTTTAGTGAAGAAACCCACAAAAAAAGACGCTTGAATTTCTCGTTTTCTTCTCGTTTCAATCATCATCAACACCAACAGCCATGGGCGGTTCTCACAGTCGGGAGGGTCTTGAAATCTCCGACTCCGAAGAAGAGGAAGAAGAAAACGAAGAAGAAGCCGAAGAGAAGCAGAGATCTTCCGAAGCCAAAACCAAAACCCTAGATTCTCTCGATGAAGTCGACGCCAAGCTCAAATCCCTCAAGCTCAAATACTCCTCCCCCCTCCCAAACCCTAACATCAAGAACCCCATCAAGCTCTTCCTTCACGTCGGCGGCCGCACTCCCAACGCCAAATGGATCACCTCCGACAAGCTCACTTCCTACTCCTTCATCAGAACCTCTCGAATCGATGGCCACGATGACTCCGAATCCGACGGCGAAGATAGCGACGCTGCCCCTTGGGTGCTAAAGATCGGTTCCAAGGTCCGCGCCATCGTCAGCACGTCGATGCAGCTGAAGCCGTTCGACGACCAACACCGCGTTGATTTCGTCAGTGATGGTGTCTGGGCCGCGAAGTTCTTCTCCGATGAGGACTACCGGAGATTCATCGGGGAGTATCGGGACTGTCTGTTCGAGAATACTTATTGTCTTGATGCTACGGATGAGAACAAGGTCAAAGTTTATGGGAAAGATTTCATTGGGTGGGCGAAGCCGGAAGAGGCGGATGATTCCGTTTGGGAGGATGCTGAGGATAGTTTCGGTAAGAGTCCGGCCTCGGTTACGCCGGCGAGGGAGAATCAGGATCTGATGGAGGAGTTTGAGGAGGCGGCCTACGGCGGTGGGATCCAGAGCTTGGCTTTGGGTGCGTTGGATAACAGCTTCCTTGTAAGCGATTCGGGTATTCAGGTTGTAAGGAATTTCAGCCATGGGATTCATGGGAAAGGCGTTTGTGTGAAGTTTAACAATGGAAATGCGGGTCTCAATTCCAGTTTGGGGCATTCGGCCCCGAAGAAGGCCCTCTTGATGAAGGCTGAGACAAACATGCTCCTGATGAGCCCGGCAAATGTGGGGAAAATCCACTCGACTGGGCTCCATCAGCTTGACATTGAAACTGGGAAGGTTGTTACAGAATGGAGATTTGAGAAGGATGGGACTGATATTACCATGAGGGACATAACGAACGATAGCAAGGGTTCGCAGCTGGACCCTTCGGAGTCGACGTTCTTGGGATTGGATGATAACCGGCTGTGCAGGTGGGACATGCGTGATCGGAAAGGGATAGTCCAGAACCTGGCGGCTGCAGATACCCCAGTTCTGCATTGGGCCCAAGGGCATCAGTTCTCAAGAGGGACGAACTTCCAATGTTTTGCAACAACTGGTGACGGGTCGATTGTCGTTGGGTCCATTGATGGGAAGATCCGGTTATATTCGAAGACTTCGATGAGAGCGGCAAAGACTGCATTTCCAGGGCTCGGGTCGCCTATCACCCATGTGGATGTTACTTTTGATGGGAAGTGGATATTGGGCACTACAGACACATATCTTATCCTCATCTGCACTCTGTTCACTGACAAAGATGGGAAGTCAAAGACGGGTTTCAGCGGCCGTATGGGGAACAGGATTGCGGCTCCAAGGTTGTTGAAGCTGACTCCTTTGGATTCACATCTGGCTGGGGTGAACAATAAATTCCATGGAGGGCAGTTCTCATGGGTGAGTATGCCTTTTTCCCCCCACACATAGCTCCTCCCCTGTTGCATGTAAGAGGCAATTCTGTTTTTTTTTTTTTTTTTTGGAAACACTGCTGGGGGATTGAACCCTAGATCACTAACACACACACACACACACGCTACACTACACTTATCTCTGCGAGCTCATCTAATGAGTGGGAGACAGGCTGTCTTATAGAAAAATTGTCATCTGTTGATATTTACATGACACTTGAGAATTAAGTTCCTTGGCTTGCCAATTATGTTCATGTTGTGCATTTTCTTGCTGCTTCTGTATTGTATGTAGGCACATCTTTTTGTGTGAACTAGTGTTTTAAATAGCTTATGCAATGTAGCATTAGCCTAGCCTTCGAGTTAAGTGGTGCATGAAAACAACTTAAGTTGCATACGTAGCATATGGTACAAGCTACACTACATGCTAGGTAGCATTTGTTACCTGTCACATGGTGTCATGTTTTTTTTTTTCCACAAAACAGTAAGATCAATTAATCTTTTCAATGGTTTGTTGCATTTTACTATTTTCACTGTAGTTAATGTTTTCAATGATTTTAGTGAAATAAGATGAGCAATGGTATTAAATCAGTTCCATTGCTATTTCTTTGTGTTAATATTTACTTCTTGTCCTATTTTTCCTATTATTGTACTAAAAAGTTCAGAAATAGGATGTAGCTTAGCTTTTGCCTTTCATGTCGGAGGGGTGAACTCAAAGGTACATGCTATCTGCTATCTGCTATTTAAAACGCTGGTGTGGACTAGAAAAGAGCCCTTCATATTTTAGGTGGGGTATTATTTCACTTAATTGTTGGAATCTCTTGGGTAGGGTGTGTTTGGTTTTGCCAAATATCATGAAATTTCATGATATTTTTCACAAAATTAGACTGATTGTTCATGAAATATCATGAAGTTTCATGATATTTTGTGCAACTAAATACACCCTTAGTTATTACTTTTCTTTGTTAGCATTTTCTGTGCATCTCTCTAGATCTTTCGTTCCAAATGTAGAGAACGTTATCTTCCTCAACCCCGGTGGACTTTCTTCAGGTGGGGCATTTGGCTGTAGCACCAAATAGTGAAATATCTTTATAGTGATTTTGGTGTTGTTGCATTTGGGGCAGCCAGGAAAAGGGAACTTGCAGTTAAGTGGTCTTCTATTTTCATGCCTTTCCCCACTCCTTGGGAGCAGGGGACTTCTGAAAGTACCCTAAACCTAGATATCTATCTTGGATTCTGTTTTGCAATGTCATCCGTGTGATTTTTTTTTTTTTTTTTCCATCTAACTTAATAGACCGCCTTTGTTCCTTTCACAATTGTACTCTTTCTATACTTGAGCGTGTAAATATTCATCCCAGCCTTCGTTAAGGACCAGTTCGTCTAGTTCGGACTTGGTTGAGAGAGAGTAGTCATTATCTACGTATTTTGTTTCTTTATATACTCACAAACAAAGTCTAGGATTCTAGATTCTATTGAGAACACCCAAAATGTTGAAATGGAGTAAGTATAATGACAGTTTAAACTTCTTGATAGTGTATGTCATCATAAGATGAAGTGGTTTTGATTATGTAATTGTTAAGCGCTTTGAATGGAACGGACATTTGAAGTTTCAAGTTTCACATGGGCGCATTTGGATGCAACCTTTTCTAAAGAACACTTTGAAGTTCACAAGGTGATTGGATTGGGTTGGATTGCTTTTAAAAGTATTTCTTGGAAATTGGATCTACTGTTCGTTTTTAGTTTTGAGCAGTTAACTGTGGTTCCGCACATCCTATGTCTTGGTGGAGACTCTAGATGAAACCCTTATGATGATGACGCAATTTAAGTACCATTGGGCCACTTTAGGGGAGGTTTTTGTAAAGTGCATATAAATTTGAAAGAGCAACATCTAAGTTGTTAAAATTGGGAAAAAGGGTATGTGGGCATTAGGACTACTTTATGGCACTCCCTCTTTTTCTGAGTTGTTTGTGCTTGCAAATAGAAAATAAAAAACAAAACTGAAAAATGATGATGTTAATGTCTGATGATCTCGCTGATACATTAGATGCTAACTCCTTGAGGTGCATTGTCTTGATAATTGGGTGGAACTGATGTCTCAGTTTTCATATCACGTGGTTATGAGTAAAATAAATGATAAATGATGTCTCAGATGGATTGCTGTTTTCTGCGTGAGTTTAATGGCTTGTATATTGATGGATGAATCATTTTGGCTCCATTACATATTGCCTCACAGTTCGTAATGTTTGTGGCCATCCATTGGTCATGTAAATGGCCCATTTGGTTGCACTCAGCCACTCCATGCATTGGGTGATCAGTGCATGTGGCCAATGCAACTACACTGTTGGCTTCTCAAAATAGATTTTAGGAGGCATTGGTAGTGGATATGTATGTTCATGGTTTTCTGTGGTACGTGAAGGATATGACATGGGATTTTAGTATGGGCCTTTTTGGGTGGGTAGCACCACCGTATTATTACCTAATTGGATAAAAGCACCACGATGTTTTGAATTTAGATAAAACCACCCACATCTTGAGGGTGCTTTTGAGGGGACTGCATTCCATCAGAAAACCTAATGGTTGTCCAGTCGCTCTTCTAAAATAACATAAATGCCCTTGTAAATTTTTTAAATGATGGCCTTATCATGCATTGGAGAACCACCTCCGTAGCCAATGGAAATAGGCCCAGTCCTTGACCCAAAGGCTGTACTCACCCAAGGCTATACTCACATGTTTCTATTCCTTCACATGTTTTATCATCTTGCCAACATGTGACTATTTTCAAAAAGCATGATAAGCTTGTTGTTTTAAACTTTTTAAAGGGAGGAACTTATCAGTTGAAGCATCGAAGGAAGTGTGTTTTTGGAGATGTCCGATCAAAAGCCGGATTGACAGAAGGGAATCTTGTCTCCAGGGACATTGAGACTGTAGGAGAGGTATGGCTATGTGGGTTAATGTTGCACAAGCTAAATCAATGGTGGTAACGGTTGTTGAGGTAATTCTAATTATTGACAGTTGGTGATCCTTGAGGATTCACACGTGTGAAGAAGAACCTAGAAAAGGTTATCAAGGTGATAGGAGTTGACATTGAAAGAGAAGACAGTTTTGAGTCATTCTCAAATGCATTGAGGTCAATGGGAAGAAGCTCTGGTCCAACAACATCAAAGGAGCGTCTAGGAAGACCAGAGGTTCACGGATGCTCCAAAATCCAGTATGAAGCATCAATTACGATAATTCTAGACCAAGCAAAGAGATTGGAAGGGAAGAGAACAACATTGCCATAGTTATAAAATGATTCTAATACTGTGGAATTTTAGTGGTATGGTCAGTGACGGAAAAAAAAACTGGCCATTATGGATACGGTGCCTAATAACAAAGCTGATGTTATGATGCTACAGGAAATGAAGGAAGAAATTTCCAGTTTGGATGTTCGTTCAATTTGGGGCATTGCTCACTGTGGGTGGGTATGCATCAACGCAGTCGCAGATTGGAGGGTATCTTGGTGGCATAGAATTCTAATGTAATGTCAAAGATTAATTCTTTAGCTGGGAATTATTCTATTTATTCTTTTGAAAATGATTGTGGGGGGAAATATTTGGTGTCTAACGATGTTGTATGGCCCAAATTATCTGAGTTTGGGAGGAAGTTGCTGGTGTTCCAATGTGCTGGAATGTTCCATAGTGGCATTGGTGGCAACTTCTATGTCATCAGGTTTGCTCATGCAAAGCAGGGTGGACCATGTGTTACGTCAAGCTTGAGGGTTTTAAGGAACTCAATAAATGGGAACACATTGATCTTCAACTTCAAGGCGTGGAATGTGGTCGAGCAACCAAGAAGATCCATGTACGAGCTGACTGGACATACTTTTAGTTTCTTCTTGTTGTGAGGATTCCTTCCCAGAGGCAAATCAGAAGCTTTGTTGAAGTCTCTTTCTGATCACAAGCCTATTTGCCTCTCTTCAAAGCTAGAGTCATGGGGTCTCAGGCCAGTTGGATTAGGAAATATGTGGTTTGAACATCCTAACTTCACTCTGTTAGTTCAAAGCTGGTGGTCTTCTTCTATGATGGATGATTGAGCTGGGTTTCGATTCAGTGTTGAGCTCAAATTGCTGAAGGCAAAATTACAAGAATGGAATAATATTTCTTTTGGTAACCTGAATGCCAAAACGGAACAGCTTAGGATGGATGTTGCAACTTAGGTGGAAGATAATATCCTGTTGACCATAAATTAATAATGTTATAAATTATCAATCAATGATGTTATAAGAGAGTGATCTAGAGTGGGCTCAGTGTACGGAAGCCTTTTCGTGCACCTAGTTGCATTTGGATTGGCTGGCATCTACATCACCTATCTGGACCATTACTTAAGTTCAGTCTGCTCTTGGGTCTGGCTCCATGACTCAGTAGTAGACAGACTCTGTCTCACCACTGAGATCATGGGATCGAGTGCCCATGTGGTGAGGGTATGTGGGGTGTGTGTGTGTGTGTGTGTGTGTGTGTGTGTGTGTGTGTGTGTGTGTGTGTTCATTCTGCTCTTGGTCCAATGTTCTGCTCTGTCGTAAACATCCGTGACTAGACCTATCTTTTGCAAACGATTTTTCCATCCATGTTTTCCATGCCAATGACATTATGGTTTACATCATCAGAATGAACTGTCCATATAGATGATATGGATGCCAAGGAGTCCAAATGCAATTAGGTGTGGAAATCTTTCCATTCACTTAGCACACAAGATTGTTTCTCATGTTATAAATTAGAACCAGTGCATGATAGATGTTAAACATTGCTAGAGCAATTAATAGATGCTAGGAGAGAGTTTTCATAGGTACATTGTATCAGGATCTGCTGATGGTTTAGACAGTCTGTGAAGTTAAGATGATATTGAGAAAATTTTCTATTAGCTAATTTGAAAATGAAATACTAACACCTTTTATTTGATACTTGTTAACATGGTTTCGAGAGCTGGTCTGTTACCAGGACCTTCTTCAAGTCCATGCCATGTGAAACACTGACCGCAATACAGGGCGGTTTTCCTGTCTTTAGATACGATTGGCATTAGAACCTTTTAGTTGCTTTAGTATGTCATTTTATGTCTGTACTCTTTCGGGAGTTGCCTTGTTTATCATCCAAACGGCATGCAAGATTCTCGATGTCTATCTCATTTCACATTTTCTTAAAGCCTTGTAACATTTTGTTTGAGGGGGGAGGTTTGCTTGAATACATCCCAACATATTGCAATATAATACATCGGGAATTTATCCATTGGAATTTTGTTTTTCTTAATGACCCAAACTGTTTATATGAATGAAAAGATAATCAGATATAATATTTCAACCCTTTGATTATATGAAGGTTATGGTGACTCTCCATTTTTAAAGCAAAAGAGCCAAGTTTCAAATTGTTGAAATAATCCAAATTCAGTGATTTTATTTGTTTTCTATCCACCATGCAAGTTGAGACTTATCATATAAATGGTTTGGATCATTTGAAGACGATCTACATTCAAAGGCTTAAATCCAGAAGTATCGCATTGCAATTCATTAGGATGTATTAGAGCAAACCTCTACTCATGTATTTTGAATTAGATTTTTAGTGATAGGTCACACACCAACACACCCAAAAACGAAAAAAAAAAAAAACCAAAATGAAAAAAAAGGAAGTAATGCTAGATGAGCAGCTAGTGTGGTTTTCCTCAGCGTTTGAAATCCGGTTGATCTGTTTCAGACTGAATTTAATTTGAAATAATTATTCTTGTTTTGGTATACTTGTCAGGTCACAGAAAATGGGAAGCAGGAGCGCCATCTTGTAGCGACCGTTGGAAAGTTCAGCATCATATGGAATTTCCAGCAAGTGAAGAACAGCAGCCATGAGTGCTATCAGAACCAGCAAGGCCTAAAGAGCTGCTACTGCTACAAGATTGTTCTCAAGGATGAATCGATCGTCGACAGCCGCTTCATGCACGACAAGTTTGCGGTCAGTGATTCTCCAGAGGCTCCGCTGGTGGTTGCAACACCAATGAAGGTTAGCTCTTTCAGTATATCAAGCAGGCGGTAACACAGTTTCCACTGAAATGTGCCAAGTGAAGATGCTGACTATATGTATTCTGGACAATGCAGTTGTTAGATTAGTAAAATGGTTGATACTTTTAAATGATTTGTATCTTGATCGTGGCCTCTGCTTGTGAGGATGTAGGATCTTCTTTGTACTAGTTTGGATAGTGCTCTTCCTGAATGTGAGAGCAGATGCATGCTGGCCTGTTGGATTGGTTTAAACTTTAAACATTAGAAATACGATTATGATGGCCGCCTTGTGGGTCACTCCCATACGCGCTATTTGCTTTTATCCTCATCTTCTCTTTCACTACTGCTTGTGCATATGTCAGCTTACCCACCTCTTCTACCCTCACAAGATGGGACCCACTTCTCTGATCCACACCATTGATCTCTTCGTAGAGTTTCTCCTTAGACCTGTTGATCATGGACCCATGTAGTTGTTGTAGATGAGGTGCTGTTGGTTCCAAGGGCCCATGTGCTGTCACTTGCAAAGGTGCTATTGGCTTCATCCTCATCCAATCTGTCCATCGTCTACGCCAGCTCATGTTTGGACGTGAGCCCAAAAATCAGGATGATCCAACATTCATGTGGACCACACCACATGGAACAGTGGGATGCGAACACCGATCGCTGAAACCTTCCTGGTACACCGTGACGTTAATGTGCCATCCAATCCTTCGCAAGGCCAGTCCCACCATGGCAAAGGGAAGACCAAAATCAGCGTGATCCAAAACTTATGTGGGCCCTAGAAAGGTTTCAATGGTTGGTGTTCCCATTCACACAGTTCGCTGTCATTTGGCCCACTTGAATTTAAAATGGGCCTCATTTTTCAACTAACATCCGGATATGTGCTGTCTCAAACGATGGACGGAGTGGATTACACAGTCATTCCCGTTGAGAGGTATAAAAAAGTGGGGTCCACTAGATGATACGGGGGGCCTGGTTTGCCTTGGACCCACCATTGGGTATGTGGTATTAGATCTCGGCCGAGCCCTGAAAAAAACTATTGAAACGAAAAGCCAGCGATTCTGCGCTGCCAGTGTTAGCAAAGCTTCTTTGTATTTGAGTTATATATATATATAAAAACCAATTACTAAGCAAAGAGATCCACAGGTGGGGTCCACCAAGATTAACCAAGTTCTTCTCTCAGCTGTGAGCTCAGCATGGTTGGTCCGTAGAACTTGTGGACATGATCAGAGAAACCTTTAAAGGCTTGAGCTCGACTATGAGATCTTTGTTGGTCCATCACATCCCAAAAAAAAAAAAAAAAAAACTGCAAAAACTGACAAAATTGAGGGGACCATTACATCCGGACAGCCTGACCATCTTCAAGTCAAATCCTCAAAAATAAGATAATAAATAAATAAAAGAAGCTTTTAGAATAACAAGCAGCCAATGCTGCATTGCTGCAGACTGGCAACTGGAATTGAAGCAGATGAAGCATACGCTGCTACTGTTGGGCCCACCACGAACCAGGCTACAAGCAGCCAATGCTGGAAAGCTGATAGGATGTAAATGGTCGCCTCAATTTCGTCGGTTTTTGCAGCTTTTTTTTTTTTTCCCTCTGTTGCGCAGCTGGTTCTGTGTTATGCTGAATATATATGATAGGTGTTGGCTGGTTTTTGTTTGTTGGGACGCACCCAAATGGCCGTACAGACCTTTATCCAATCCGTATTGGGATTTTTACCGTAAAATACCTCCATGATTCTAATTTTACAAAATAATGTCTTTAGAGCCCATATTCTTTAGCAATGCTTTTTGAAAGGAGAAATTATATTACTTTCCTCATTTTTTTTTTTTTTTAAAAAAAAAGAGGAGAATCCTGCCCCATCTGGATCATGACAAACCTCTCTTGTGCTAATGCTACAACCCATGCCCTCATCTGGACCATCTATAGCCCTAACTACAGTCATAGATTCGGTCAGGTCGTGACCATGGGCCCACTTTGATGTATATGTTATATATCCATGTTATCCATCCATTTTTCAGCCACTTTGATGTATATGTTATATATCCATGTTATCCATCCATTTTTCAGCTCGTTTTAGGATGTGGGTCCAAAATCGAAGTAATTAAAATCTCAGGTGAACCACACACAATAGGAAACAATGGTGATTGAATGCCTACCATTAAAAACTTACTAGGGTTCACCATAATAATAATTTGCTATCCAACCTATTGATAAGTTCAAATAGACTTGGATGAAGGGAACATACAAATATCAGCTTAATCTAAAAATTTTGTGGCTCACAATAAGTTTTTAATGGTCAATCACTACTCTTTCATGTGGTGCGGTCCACTTGAGATTTAGATCTACATCAGTTTTGGGCCCACGATTTACAATTTAAAATAAGCTGATAAAACGGATGGACAATGTGGATATATAACACATGCATTAAGGTGAACCCAAAAATGAGGCAGTTCCAGGGCTTAAGTGGACTACATAGTGGTGATTGAACGCCCACCGTTAAAAACTTCTTGGTAGCTGACATAATTTTTGTATCAAGCTGATATTCGTGTTTTCCCTTCATCCAAGTCTTCTCATGAAGGGTTGAAAATTTGAAAAGATATTATCCTATGTTGAAGAAATGCGTCTGAATACGCATTCGAATTCAGCCAGCTCTTCTACAGAATAAGATCACTGTAGTTTGTTGGGTTTTAAAAAACTCATTCTTCTAACGTATGGCTGCAGCCACCATGAAACAGGAAAATGAAAGAGATAAAGAAAACTTCTTTGTATTGCTGTACTGGGAATGAGTAAAAACGTTTTACACTGCTACCTTTTATAGGATTTCTCCTCATGTGAAATGACCCAAAATGCCCCTATCTAGATGGTTCCCAGGGGCAGTTAAAAACAGAAAAGATCTTAATGAAATCTTAACACAACTATTATAATCTAAACTTGGAAAAAATCTAACAGCACAGTTAGCTCACACGGATCTTACACGTTACGCACAACTAATACGGTTTTGGATTTGCACAAATCCACTACCATGTGTAACACTCTCCTTCAAACCAAAACCGGCTTCATTCCAAGCATTGATCGAAGTATCTTGAATGTGTCAGTCGACAGTGCTTTGGTGAAAATGTCTACCACTTGTTCAGTGGTGTGACAGTATTCCAGCTTAACCAATTTCTTCTTTACTTGATCTCTAAGAAAATGATATCTTGTGTCGATGTGCTTGCTCCTTCCATGCTGAATTGAATGTTTGGCAAGTTTGATTGCCGACTTGTTGTCTACGTATATAACAGTAGATTCCTCCCGTGGATGCTTCAACTCCTTTTGTTGGGTTTTAAAAAACTCACTCTTCTAACGTATGACTGCAGCCACCATGAAACAGGAAAATGAAAGAGATAAAGAAAACTTCTTTGTATTGCTGTACTGGTAATAAGTAAAAACGTTTTACACTGCTGCCTTTTATAGGATTTCTCCTCATGTGAAATGACCAAAAATGCCCCTATCTAGATGGTTCCTAAGGGCAGTTAAAAACAGAAAAAATCTTAATGAAATCTTAGCATAGCTATTATAATATAAACTTAGAAAAAATCTAACAGCACAACTAGCTCACACGGATCTTACACGTTACGCACAGCTAGCACGGTTTTGGATTTGCACAAATCCACCATCGTGTCCAACATCTTTGTTGGGTTTTAAAAAACCCACTCTTCTAATGTATGGCTGCAACCACCATGAAATAGGAAAATGAAAGAGATAAAGAAAACTTCTTTGTATTGCTGTACTGGGAATATGTAAAAACGTTTTACACTGCTGCCTTTTATAGGATTTCTCCTCATGTGAAATGACCCAAAATGCCCCTATCTAGTATCTAGATGGTTCCCAGGGGCAGTTAAAAACAGAAAAAATCTTAATAAAATCTTAACACAACTATTATAATCTAAACTTAGAAAAAATCTAACAGCACAGCTAGCTCAAACGGATCTTACACGTTATGCACAACTAGCATGGTTTTGGATTTGCACAAATCCACTACCATGTGTAACACTCCCCTTCAAACCAAAACCGGCTTCATTCCAAGCATTGATCTAAGTCTCCTGAATGTGTCAGTCGGCAGTGTTTTGGTGAAAATGTCTGCCACTTGTTCAGTGGTGTGACAATATTCCAACTTAACCAATTCCTGCTTTACTTGATCTCTAAGAAAATGATATCTTGTGTCGATGTGCTTGCTCCTTCCATGCTGAACTGGATGTTTGGCAAGTTCGATTGCCGACTTGTTGTCCATGTATATAATAGTAGATTCCTCCTGTGGATGCTTCAACTCCTTTTGTTGGGTTTTAAAAAACCCACTCTTCTAACGTATGGCTGCAACCACCATGAAACAGGAAAATGAAAGAGATAAAGAAAACTTCTTTATATTGCTATACTGGGAATAAGTAAATACGTTTTACACTGCTGCCTTTTATAGGATTTCTCCTCATGTGAAATGACTGAAAATGTCCCTATCTAAATGATTCCCAGGGGTAGTTAAAAATAGAAAAAATCTTAATGAAATCTTAACACAGCTATTATAATATAAACTTAGAAAAATCTAACAACATAGCTAGCTCACATGGATCTTACACGTTATGCATAGCTAGCACGATTTTGGATTTGCACAAATCTACAACTGTGTCCAACATTTTTATTGGGTTTTAAAAAACCCACTCTTCTAACGTATGGCTGTAGCCACCATGAAACAGGAAAATGAAAGAGGTAAAGAAAACTTCTTTGTATGGCTATACCGGGAATAAGTAAAAACGTTTTACACTGCTACCTTTTATAGGATTTCTCCTCATGTGAAATGACCCAAAATGCCCCTATCTAGATGGTTCCTAGGGGTAGTTAAAAACAGAAAAATTCTTAATGAAATCTTAAACAACTATTATAATCTAAACTTAGAAAAAATCTAACAGCACAGCTAGTTCACACGGATCTTACACTTACATACAACTAGCACGGTTTTGGATTTGCACAAATCCACTATCGTGTCCAACACTCCCCTTCAAACTAAAACCGGCTTCATTCCAAGCATTGATCTAAGTCTCCTGAATGTGTCAGTCGGCAGTGCTTTGGTGAAAATGTCTGCCACTTGTTCAGCGATGTGACAATATTCCAGCTTAACCAATTTCTGCTTTACTTAATCTCTAAGAAAATGATATCTTATGTCGATGTGCTTGCTCCTTCCATGCTGAACTGGATGTTTAGCAAGTTCGATTGTCGACTTGTTGTTCATGTATATAACAGTAGATTCCTCTTGTGGATACTTCAGCTCATTTAGCAGATTCCTTAGCCAAATCCCCTCACATACAGTGGATGAAGCTGCTACGTACTCAGTTTCACATGTAGACAGGGCGACCACACTCCGCTTCTTTGAATTCCATGTGAATGCTGTCAACTCAATATAGAAAGCATAGCCTGTGGTATTTTTTCTTTCATCTTGGTCTCCACCCCAATCACTATCAGAGTATCCATACAACATCGCCTCATCATCGTATGGATAAAAGAGACCGAATTCAATAGTCCATTTGATATACCTTAGTGTTCGTTTTGCAGCTAGCCAGTGTGACTCTTTTGGCGCTTCCATATATCGGCTTAGAAGTCCAACACTGTGTAGACTATATCTGGCCTAGTGATTGTGAGGTATCTTAAGCTTCCAATTAGGCTCTTGAATAGGGTTGAGTCGACGTTTCTTCCTTCTCCATCTTTTGTGAGCTTCAGTGCTGTTGTTGTAACAGTGTATTTACTGACGCTTACGTCGACCATCTGAAACTTCTCAAGAAGTTCCTTTGTGTACTTCTTTTGGGATATGTAAATGCCGCCGACTTGTTGCTTCACTTCAATGCCCAAGAAGAAGGACATCAATCCACCATCAGTCATCTTGAATTCTTTGAACATAGCTTGCTTGAATTCTTCAAACATCGCTTGACTGTTCCTAGTAAACAGCAGATCATCAACATATAAAGAAGCTATAAGCATATCACCACAGGCATTCTTCTTTATGTAGGCGGCATGCTCTTACCGACATTTGACAAAACCATTCTCTTGAAGATAACCGTTGATTCGTACATTTCAAGCACGGGGAGCTTGCTTGCTTTCTTTAGCCGATACACCTTGTGTTCCTCCCCTTGCATGACAAAGCCTTCAGGTTGGTCAACATAGACTTCTTCTTCGAGTACTCCATTTAGGAATACAGATTTCACATCCAGTTGATAAATCATCCAACTGTGATGAGTTGCAAGGGAGATAATCATTCTTACAGTGTCAAAGCGAGCAACTAGGGTGAAAACTTCTTCATAGTTGTAACACCCCGTACTTCCAGTACTCGAGTATTACCATGTAATTTAATTTAATATAAATACAAAAATAATATAACCTAAATACATATACTATGAAATATTATTTATAAATTTTATAAATATTTAAAGTTTTGTATTAAAATAAGATGTAAATATAATCCCAATTATATGCATCATTAATATAAATTACATACTATAAATTTTGTAATACATAAAAATAACATACATGTATATGTATTTACATACATTAAGCTATGCTTACTGACATTCATATAATTTACATGTATTAACAATTTGTGATAATATAAATTATATATGACAAAATATAGAAGGAAAATAATTTATAATAATAATAATTATTATTATAACAGTAAATAATATTAATAAATGTAGTATAACATAATATTTAGTGTCGTAAAATCAGGACAGGCTATATATCCGTAACCTGACCCTTAGGTCTTAGCTTAAACAGTCCCTTGGACCTTTTCAACCGTTGACGTCCGATCTCGGGAAGATCCGGCCATCGGATCGTCATTAGAGACACTTATAAACCCTTGTTCAATTAACACGACCCACCTGAGCATTGGATCTACTTCATCTCTGGTATAGGTGGTCCAATTAAGTCATAAAATATAATGGACGGCGTGGATCTGACTCAATCATCACGGTGGGCCCTACACTCGGTGCGAGTGCACCACAACCAGCCGTGCACGAAGTGCACAGGATGTCGAGCGCTGGTTTGACCAGCGCTGACCCGACCTTACAAAAGAAGAAATTTCTCTTCTTCGTTTCATTTTCTCGCCAGCGACACAGACGACGTCCGTATTTTGATCAGCGGCCCACTTACACAGACCCTATGAGAAATCCAAACCGTCCATCGTGTTGGGCGGATCGTTCCAGCCAAAACCATGGCTTCTATACCCATCCACGAAACCACAAGTGCACACAATCCTGGGTGCAAACAGGTCCCGCAAGCACCATATTTCAAAAATGGAATCGTCTCTCAGCTGCCAAAACTGGCGATCCGAGCACGCTCCTCATCCTCAAATCTCAGCCATTCGTATAGGATTTATCCTAACCGTCCATTTCATACCACCCTAAAGTTTCCTACCCACAGTAAGATGAAACCACAGACGGTTTCGGTTTTGGCTGTGTACTAAGCGGTTTAGAGTAGATAAAATCCTAGGCGTTCATTACCCATCTAAGGGTTGTGAGGGAGGTAGGGTTGTTATAAGATGGGATAGAAAACATCCCTCCTCCAGTCGTTGCAAAGAACCCTAGAAAACCAGCCGTCACCTTCCACCCTTGAACCCATCACCTAAACCTTCCTCAAACTTCGAAAGAGCCTATCTGGAAGCTCTCTAAGACCCATAGGAACCATCTGATCGGATCAGATTGAAGGGAGGAGTGGCGTTTCCAAATCCGCCATTATCAGCGGTCGTCTTCCCCACCGCAAAACGTGAACTGGGTCGGGCCGCACCGAGCTGCTGGGTTGTCCAGTGCTTTCACCAAACCTTTAATGGAGGAAAGAAAGGAAGAAAGAGATGAGAGAAAGGGAATGAGAAAGAAAAGAAAGAGAGAAGAAGAAAGAAAAAAGAGAGAGAGAGTGGTGCAGCAGCTGTTGCACTCGCTGCTGCTGCACCACGCCATGACGACTCGACTGGCTGCCGAGACTGCTGAGTTGGGCCCGGGTTTGGTCCTACTGCTGTTGTCTAAAGGGAGGGAAGAGATGAAAGAAGGAAACAGAAAGAAAGAAGAAGGCAGTGGAAGATAGAGGAATAATGGAGAGAGAATGGTGTGTGGTGCCCAAACCGAACCGACTCTGGCCTCGTCATGCAGTTGTGCCCCTGGCGATTTGGGTCTTGTTGGAATTCCAAAGACATGCACACACTCAAAGAGTGAAGGGGGAGAGAAATGCAAAAGGAAAAGAAGGAGAAAAGGGAGAAACGAATAGGAGAGTGTGAGTGGTGCGATGGCACCGTGAAACTACTCGACCCATTGAGTCGCTGTCCGGGCTGGGACTCGGTCCGGTCATGGCTGGATACCTCCAGCAGCAAGAAGGAAGAAGAGAGAAGAAAGAAAAAAAGGAGGAGGAAATGAGAGAAAGAGGACGAGAAGGAAGGAGAGAGAAGAGGAGGGGAAACGCTGCTGCTGTTGCTGTAGCCATCGCGTCACCTGGAGAAGCTCAGTGGGCCTCATCACAATGGGCTACGCCTGAAATGAATCTCGATGGGCCCCACCACATGTGAGTGGGCCGCACCCATTGCAGTTGTGGTGGGCGAATCGCCCCGCCCAGTCCTTGGACCGCATGCGATTAGGGACAAGAATCTGTTGGGCACAGAAATGTCCGCCCAGTCTAGACTTTGGGCCATCTGTGGGTAGCAATGTGTTGGGCCAGACCTGACCAAAGTTAGGCCCAGTTCGGGCTATGGTGTTGGGAAATTTTGGGCCTAATGTTGGCCACTTGCTGGGACAAAATTTGATGGGCTTATCCACTCTAATGCAGGCCCAAACAACCACATGCACGGGACCCTTCAAACCCCACTTGTTGTTAATGTAAGTCGACTTTCTCCCCCACAGTAAATCGTTGATTTATTACTAGAATTAGTGTTACTAAAGTTATTGCAATTATAAATTATGTTTAGCCATTAGCAAGGTATGAATATTGATATTAGTTATTATAAACAAAATTGTAATTATATCAAGTAGTAGAATCTTATTTAACTCTCTTAAATATTATTCTTAATAGTGGATCTTAGTAGTTATTATCATCATTAGTACTACTATAATTATTACAATTATTAAATATGACTAACCATTGAAAGGTTAATTTTGCTAAGCACTGGTCATTATAGATATTAGATATTAACATTAAACATGTTATGCCTATTTGTCATTGTAGGATTATGGATAATAAGATTAGCATTATTAGTATTAATAGGCAGTTATTATTTATTTTTACTATATTCTAATATTATTATAATTTAATTATATGAGTTGAACTTCAAACCCTAAACCAAAGTCTAAGGCTAGATTAATGAATAAAACCCTAAGAATAGGTAATCTAAACCCTAGGCTATAACCCTAGGTGATATGTAGAACTTGGATCTAATGGTACAAGTTCATGAATTGTGTTAGGATTCAATTCTAAAGGCACAAGCACTTAGTGACACTAGAAGGCGATTCGAAGGATAAGGTGATGATTCTTCCCCTTGAGCTTTCCATCTCCTCATTAGCTTAAGTTATAGTTTTTATTTAAATTTATAATTGGTATCTCTCTCTTATAATCACATGTGTTAGCTGGTGAAAATTGAATTGTTATATTGCTTGCTTAATGTTTACCTTACATATTTATTCATGCTTGTGGATTGTTTGTGGATTGGTTATGGAACTTAAACTGGTACATCGGTGGGAAACCCTCACCTATATGTGTACACCCATACTTGAGATGTAACCCGATTGGTTATGATTGTAATGGACCTTCGGCTTGGTAGTTATTGAGTGATGGTCTAGATGGATCATTGATGTGGGCCTACCATCCAGGGTTGTTGTGCTCAATGGTTTTGAAGGATGATTTTCATCGTATAGTTTTAGTATTCGCCCTATGTGGCATATTTTGATACTCGCCCTACATGGTTCTGTTTTGATGTTTTTCTTATATGGGTTTGATGTTTTATACTGTGCAACCATGTGATGGTAAGCCCCATATATTATAATATGATTGGCCACTAGTCGATAGAGTTCCATTAAACATCCTAAGGTGGTAGTCTCATGAGTCGGGGATAGTGGTATGGGACCTATGCCCGAGCTGTCGGCCTACGCTGGGCCATGTGTTCCCCGTAGTGACCTTTGAGCTTATTTAAAATGGCTGGTTGTAATTGGATTAATAACGGATTGGCTAATCATGCATACATCGCACAGACCAGCATCTATTGCTATCGTACGTGATGTACGTATTGTTCCGATTGGATGATGTTTCCCAGGTTCGATGATTGCATGGGCGGCGGCCCTGTCCGCACGGATGAGTACTCCCGGGGCGTGAACGCATTGTATGTGTGGCGGCCCTGTCCGCACGGATGAGCATCCCTGGGGCGTGAACGCATTCCATACATCCATGCACATAATAAGATCTACATCATGTACTGTTTTGTATGCTTTATTTCATAACTATGCTTACCTAATGCGGCGGTGTGTAATCTTGAGGGGAGTTCACACTGAGTTGGCCACTCATCCATCAAATATATAACCGTACAGGTAGCACAGGTGGCTTAAGTGACTTTCAGGTTCAGGCTGATGTGGAGCCAAGTACAAGTGCCAGGGTTCCATGGTCGTATCTACCTCGAGGAGCTGTGCGATCTTGCGGCTTATGTTTACATTCTTATGTTATTTTTCATGTACTAAATCATGTGGATTCTTGTATTTGTTATATCGAGACATTGGTTTGTATAAGTCATTATGGGCACTTCTTGTATATTCTAAATGATAATGGAATTTTCCTTTATGCTTACTTGTTCATCCTACGCTCGTCTGCTTATTCTGATAAAAGAAAAAAAAATATATATATTTGACCATCCTCTAAGGTTAACACTCGGGTTTTTGGGAAACGAGTCGTGTACTCGGGTCCTGAAGATTCGGAGCGTTACAATAATCTACCTCATATTTCTGTTTGTAATATTTTGCTATGAGCCTTGCTTTATATCGTTCGATCTTACCATCGGCATTCCACTTGATTTTGTATACTCATTTGAGACCAATGGTCTTCTGGCTTTTGGGGAGTGAGGTCAGCTTCCATGTTCGATTCTTCTCGATGGCATGAATCTCTTCTTTCAAGCCTTTCTCCAACATTCTTCATTCACGGCCTTCTCGAATTTGAGAGGCTTGTGGTCCGTATACAAGTAGAGTAAATTCACTTCCTCATTTTTTACGTAGATGTTGTTGAGGCTTCTCATTTTTATACATTGTGTATTTGCTTGTTCTTGCTCTGGTATTTCCTTATATCAACAGAAATATACATTAGACTTACTACATGAGACGGGTATGCTGGATTGTAAGCCTGTTGCTACTCCTCTTGAGATCAATCATCAGCTCACCTCTCTCCTTGGTGAGTCTTTCTTCCAATCCTGGTCCATATCAGCGACTCATTGACCGTCCTATTTACTTAACTATTACAAGACCCGATATCTCTCATGCTGTGAGTGTACTTAGTCAGTTTATGCACTCACCATGGGTTGCCCATTTGGATGCTGCCTATCGTGTTCTCTATTATTTCAAAGGTTCCCCTGGTAAGGGCCTTCTTTATTCCCGACATGGACACTTGTTTATTTCCGCTTTTTTTGATGCAGACTGGGCCGGTGCCAAAGATGACCAGAAATCTACAACTGGTTATTGCTCATTTGCAGGGAGAAACTTGGTTACTTGGAAAAGTAAGAAGCAACCGGTTGTTGCTCGATCTAGTACTGATGCCGAATATAGGGCTATGACCCATACAACTTGTGAGTTATTTTGGCTTAAGAAATTTTTGACCGAGTTTGGCTTCTCTCCATCTAGACCTATGCCGATGATGTGTGATAATCAGACTGCCATTCACATTTTTAACAATCCCATTTTTCATGAGCGCACAAAGCATATTGAGGTGGATTGCCATTTTATTCGAGAGAATTAAATCTCATGAAATTATAGCTCCACATGTTCGCACTGGGGACCAACTGACATATATTTTCACTAAACCTCTTTCCTGTGTCCAGCATGACGCAATTATTTTCAAGCTTAGCCTTTTGAATATCTTTAGACCCAGCTTGAGGGGGAGTGTTTAAGAAATGCGTCTGAATACGTGTTCGAATCCAGCTAGCTCCTCCGCAGAATAAAATCGCCGTATTCCAGCCCATATATCTCTCCTCTGTAATTTCTGTAGATTTTCTTCTTCATTATTTTTCTTTATTTAGTTTTCCTCCATTCTTGTATAAATACCAGTTGTATGCAGCTCTAAGAGATAAGTCCCTTCTTTCACAAAACATGTATTTGAACATCCCATACCTCCCAACTACTATTCTCAATTCAAGATGGTTGGTAGGCAGAGAAGATAATAATTTCTAAAATTGATCTAGAACTGGTCTGCTTGCTGTGGCTCCTAGAATTCACGTTCTGCTCCAATCAATCAATGCTTCGATTGCAGATTTTCTCCAGCAGGATGGGACATGGAACTTCATTGAGATTGAGGAAGTTGCTCCAACAACCATTCTTAATAGTATCCAAAGCAAAGGAATCCAGATTTCCAATAGGGATGATTGTATCGTCTGGTCACGGGAGTCCACAGGTAAGTTTTCTGTTCGGGCGGCTTGAAACTACATTCGCACTAAGCATATGAAGCAATCTTGGTTGCGCTTCCTAAACCATAAACCCTAAACCCTAAATGTGGAACAAACTCATCCTCCCAAAATTGGCTATCTTCTTGTGGAAGACCATGAATAGGGCTGTACCGTTCTATACGGTTGTCCAACGTCTGGGAATTCAACTAGCATCTGGATGCTATTGCTGCGCCTGGGAATTCACCTATATGCTGGTGTATATAGGGTTTTGTATTTTTTTTTTGTTAAGGCTTTATGTAGAGATCATATGATAGGCGTGGCCTCATGTTTTCTGTGGTGCCTGTCCGAATCCTTGTATAACCTATATTCTTAAAGTTAATAAAATTATAGGTGGTGTGATCCCACCTTTCTGAAAAACAAAAAAAAACAAAAAAAAGGAGACCCCACTCTAAATAATATTAAAATCACTATTTGACTTGGGTTTAGTTTCAATAAAAAAGTATTTGTATACATGTTGGGCAGGGTATGACTCAGGATAAGTTTCAAAAGCGGCCAATGGGATGGATCAACAGATTCGAATGCCCATTGACCCGTTATGATTTAGAAATTGTCAGGATTACCAAAGTAATCAAATGTACATAATCATGACGAAGCTACCCAAAAGGTCCTGAAAAGCCCAGCGGGATAGCCTGGGATGGCCATTGACAAAACTCGAAAATGATCAACTGGACGGATCAATGGGAACAAAATCCATTCGACTTGATCTCGGCCACTTGCCTAAAGGTGCCCGTAAGCTATAAAACAATTATGACGCCTTTTCCTGAATCCAACGGTACCAAAGACCCACAAAAAAGTTGGCTGAAAGAGACCCGATAACTCTCGGAGATAACTACCGGATCAAATTGGCCAATGCCAAAACAGGTGAATGACGGTATCAAGACGAAAGCCAGAGCTCGGAAAACCCTTGCACTAGATGAATAAAGTGCTGGCATGTTCACTCCAAAAAAACGTCCCTTAAAGCGCCAGTCATAGAAAGCATTTAGCCCGATGATGTGTAAAGCAAAGCAATGGGAAAAAAATGGTCCATGAAGATCTGTTATTTAGCCTATTTAAAAATCACAACTACAGCCATTTGGAAAGGAATAGAGGTTGATAATTGAGAGGGGTTGGAGTTATTGGAGCATCTAGGGTCGGTTGAAGCTTCTGCTAAGCCACGTCGAAGCCGTAGCACCTACAACCTGTCTACTATGCTCGTTCAAGTCCCTCGCCAGCTTTAAAAGTATGAGTACGCGGTTACTCTATTCAACTAAAAATCAAACTTATAAATCAAAAGAAGCTTCCAAAGTTAAAGAGTATAGTTTCAATCAGGGACATCAAATAATCCATTTTCATTAAAAAAAAAGAGTAAAAAAAAAAAGAGTGTCCAATTTTTTCTATTTTTTCTCATAAGACCGGAATCCACTGCACGTTTCAAAAACATTCAAAGCATCCACGTAGACACACATGCTTTTCTCCTTGTACTCATTTTATTTTTCTTTACTTTGCTTCTCCGGAGTCTTGATACCACGCATATTATGTCATAATTATGTAGTGAAATTGATGCTGGGTCCTTACTCTTACTCCATTGGTAGGCTCTTAGGAGTTTCAACACCTGGTTGAGGGTTGAGTACCCATAGATGGTGAAATCCCACCATGGCGTGAGTGTGAGGTGCAGGGGCGGCTCCAAGGGGAAGGCAGGTGAGGCAATCGCCTAAGGCCTCCTAATTATGAAGGCCCAGGATTATAGGAATAGGCTTTTAATACTCTGATAGTGTTTGGTAATCTATACACATGCATTGAGAAATTGCAGCCTTTGAACATTTTAAAATTAAATTAAACAGTTATAAAAGTGGGTCCCAATTTAGATGGTTCATGAAAAACAAAAACAAAAACACACAATGGCTGGATCTCCTAACTAGTTGATTCTTGTATACTAAACAAATTATTTGAATTCAACGTACAAATTTCCACTAATTGGAAGATAGAATAGTTAAATCAATGGATTTTTTATAATTTAGCCTATCTAGAATAGATCACCTAGTTTCGGTTTGATGGAGTCAAAATATTATATGTCAATAATCTGATGGATGACTATTTATTAAATATAACACTGCTAGAGTACTATACAATCCTAAATTCATTATTCTCACAATAAACGCGGATTCCTGAGCTGCGAGAGGTCCACATTATTTATGTGTTATATCATTCCGTTGATCCATTTATCCATTTTAGAATATTAAAAATCATGAAGTCGAACATAAGCTCAATGGACGACAGAAGTCCTGATATTGAATGCTCACCATTAAAAACATGTGCAGGTGGTAGAAATTTTGGATAAGCTGATATTTATGTTTTCTTTCATCCATCTAGGATTCACCTTATGAACCGTTTAACAATTTTATCCATCGAAATTGATTTATTGGGTAAACTTGAATACGAAAGTTTAATTAGTAATTTTGCATTTAAAAAGTCAAGAAGCAGATTTATGGTTTAATTTTAAATTTATTATTAAAAAAAAAAAAAAAAAACTAAAAGGCCTCAGCTTTGTGACTTGCCTAAGGCCCCCAAGACTGTTGAGCCGCCCCCGGTGAGGTGGTGTGTGTGCGTGTGTTAAAAAAAATAAATAAAATGTAGTGAAACTGAAGTTTGTTTGAATTCCTAAAAATTCCCAAAATCACGTGAAAAAAAGGTGCATAACCCCTTCTTATGGCATTCAATCCCTAAGTTTTCAATGATAGGTGCTCAATCCCCATTGCTTCCTATGGTGTGGCTCGCTTGAGTCTTCGATACATCTCCTTTTCGGACTTGTGCTCTTAAATTATATGTCAAAATTGATGGATGGCATGGATATATCACGGTGGGCCCCACTGAGCGTGTTGAAATATCTCAATGCGAGAGTTTTTTGGTACATTTCCCCATCCATGGTTAGGTCCATGAAATAAATGGTCTGGGTCCCATTCTAATAACGACAGTCCTGACGTACTCTGTTGTAATACATCTGGATTTTTAAATCGAACTTCTTCTCCAGAACTTCTGGAAGAGGAGCGGATTCGGTGCCCCAGACGTCTACCCACACGGTGTGGCCCTGACTGTGGGGCCACGTTGATGTAACGTATTGTATATCAACTCCGTCCATTCGTTTTGATAGCTCAATTTAGGGTATGGTTCCAAAAATTAAGTAATTCCAAATCTCAGGTGGACCATACCATAGGAAACAGTAGTGATCGAATGCCTACATAAAAATATCCAAGCGCCCAGCGTAATGTTTTTTCCATCAAACTGTTGATAAGGTCACGCAGACCTGGATGAAGGGAAAAATAAATAAATAACAGCTTGGTTCAAAACTTTATGGCCCTTGAGAAGTTTTCAACGGTCAATTACAACTATTTCCTATTGTAAGGTCCACCGGAGTTTTAATTCTGCTTCATTTTTTAATTTATTTCTTAAAACGAGCTTGAAAAATGGATGTACGGTGTGGATATACAATAATAAATGTATTAAAGTGGGCCCTACGTTCCGGTCCTTACCGTTTTGGGTGAGTGCGGAGGTCGATTTCCTGGGGAGGCGAAAGGTTACACTGGGACGCGAGGGGAAACGGATTGGCTACGCCCCTGCCCGGTGGCCCAGCTGGCTGGTGTTCAGTGCTACATGGGTCTCACCATGAATGTAAGTGTTTCATCCATGTCGTTCGTCCATTTTTACAGATCATTTTATGGCTTGATTCAAAAAATGAGAGGGATATAAATCTCAGGTGGACCACACCGTAGGAAAACAATTTTGATTGGATATCCACCATTAAAACCTCCTAAGTTTATTTGACATCCAATTCCTTGATTACATCCAATCTATTGATTAGGTCATACAAACCTAGATGAAGGGAAAAAACAAAGATCAGGTTGATTCAAAAGTTTTATAACCTCTAAAAAGTTTTTAATGGTTGATGCTCATTAAACATTGTTTCCTATAATGTGTTCCACTTGAGATTGGGATATACCTCATTTTTGGTCTCATACCCTGAAATGATCTAGGAAAAAAGACGGATGGCATGGATGAAACACGTACATCATAGTGGAGCACACAGAGCATGTACCACCAGCCATTGGATGGTGGCAGGGGAGTAGCTAATCCGTTTCCGACGCGAGGCAGGCCATATCGACCGAAAATGAGGTGGATCATGTTCCACATAGGACGCGGATTGCGTCCTACCCCTGCCCAGGCGGTAATCCGTCCGAGCAGGGCTCTGTGGAGCCCGCCGTGATGTAAATGTTTTATCCATGCCGTTAATTGTTTTTTAAAGATTATTTTATGGTATTATTAAAATAATGAGGCAGGTATAGGGCTTAGTCGACCACAAAGTGTGGATTTAACGTCCACCATTAAAAAAATTTTGGAAGCTAGAGAAGTTTCAGGTCAAGCTGATATTTGTTTTTTCACTTCATCCACGTCTAAATAACCTTATTAATAGGTTGATGGTAAAAAAAATCACTGTAGCCCTGGAAAGATTTCAACAATGGTGTCATTATCACTGCAGCTTCCTTTGGTGTGGTCCATTGGAGCTGTAGACCTGCTTAATTTCATTAACATTATCTTAAAATGATTTGAAAAAAATGATCAACGGCATGGATAAAACACTTACATCACGGCGGGCCCCACAGAGCCCTGCCCAGACGTATAACCGTCCGGGCGGGGGTAGGACGCAATCCGCGCCCGTTCCACATACGAGAAGAATAACTGATGAAAGAGTTTCCCTAAAACTCTCTTGGATCCACTTTATGTTTATATGCCATCCAAACCGTTTATGAAGTCATTCCCACTGGGATGAAGTGAAAACACCAAAAATTTATCCTTATACTTAACTTTTGTAGTTATAAAGATGTTTCAATGGTGGTCATTGAATCCTAACTGTTTCCTCTAGCGTGACTAACTTTATTTTTGAATCTGCCTCATTTTCAGTTGAATATATTAAAATTATCTTTCAAAATGGATAGACGGAGTGGATTTCTCACGAATATTAAGATAGGTCCTATCCAGCATTCTAGCGTAGGAATTTCATACCAGAGCCTTTTGCAGGAAATCCGCGTTACGTGAGCGCGGCAGCTCACCTAATCCGATCCTTATGGACGACGTACCTATCGAAAGTGGCAGATAAAGAGTATCTTTCCTCGAACTTAAAGAAAAGCTGACGTACCCAAATCTAGAAGCAAACCTTTTAAAATAAACGGTTGGATATTGCAGGTTGGATTGCTTACAGGCCCACTTTAAAACTGTATTTCGAGATAAGATGGGAAGCGGATTGGCTGGTGTACCACACACCACCGATCTAGCTGTATCTAGCTGGTGTGAGTACGTGTGAAGACGAGCGCCGCCGCTCGAAAGGGATTGGCTACTTCCTCTGTTAGTGGTCGGTGCTTTGTGGACCCACCATGATGCATGTGTTTCATCCATGCCGTTCACCCATTCTTTCAGATCATTTTATGACATGAGCCCAAAAATGAGGTTGATCCACATCTCAAATGCTACACAGTGTTGATTGAATGCTTACCATTAAAAACTTTTTCCAAAAATTTTAGATCAAGCTGATATATATATTTTTAGCTTCGTCCAATTCTGCATGACCTAATTAAATAACCATTACAGTGGGCCTAGTAGGTTTTTAATGGTGGACATTCAATCACTACTATTTTCCCACGGTGTGGCCCACCTGAGATTTAGATCTACCTCATTTTTTTTATCAAGATTTAAAATTATCTTTCCAAAGGGATGGACAGCACGGATAAAACACATACATGTTGGTGGGATCCACATAGCACCGACCATAGCTATTTACCTAGCTGGTGGCAGCCTAAGTAGCCAAACCGCGTCCAGCACATACCTCGTGATGGACCCACAAAACTTGTTGACGTCAACACGCCAGCCACGTCCGTGGGGTGTAGCACGCCAGCCCATCCACATCGGATAAGATGGGAAACGGATTGGCTGCTCCCCTGACGCGATCGCGATGGCTGATGGTCGGTGCTCTGTGGGCCCCATCATGATGTATATGTTTCATCCATTCCGTTCTCCCATTTTTACAGATCATTTTAGAGCTTAAGCCCAAAAACGAGAGGGATATGTATATCAGGTGGACCACACCACAGGAAAACAATAGTGATTGGATATCCACCATCAAAATACTCTTAAGGCCCACGGTACTGTTTATTTGACATCCAATCTGTTGATTAGGTCATGCAGACCCAGATGAAGGGAAAAAACAAATATCAGCTTGATCCAAAACTTTTATCGCCCCTAAAAAGTTTTTAATGGTCGACGTTCATTCAACACTGTTTCCTGTAATGTGATCCACTTGAGATTGGGATATACCTAATTTTTGGTCTCATACTCTAAAATGATCTAGAAAAATAGATGGACGGCATGGATGAAACACATACACCATGGTGGGGCCAACGGAGCACCACCCACCAGCCATTGGCTGGTGGCAGGGGGAATAGCCAATCCGTTTCCCTTAAGATGAGTCTGTACTGAGCGAAGAAAACAAATCATACTAACACATAACGGCACTCAACTGACGGTACCGGAATAGTGTACCCCACCCACCTGTTTAAAAAATAACCAATGCTTTGTGGTGCCCAGCATGTGGTAAGCAGTGAATCCAATCCGTTCATCAGATCACAAACCTTATTTTATCCAACATAACAATAAAAAACTTAAATAGAGCAAACAATAGAAACAAGTGCCTAAATTTTTTGTACCCACTTGAGTTTTCAAGCACTTCGCTTTTTATATCTTCCCTTTATGTGATTCAAACCAAATGAAAAACCGGTTGATGAAAGATATAAACATCGGTGACCCTACAATCCAACCTATGATTGGGGTAACATCTTCATTCTTCCATGTGGTGAGGCCCACCTGAGCTGCAATCTATTTTCTTTAATTTATTTATTTTTGTCCCAGTTCCTACCATCTTGGAGCGCACTTGATAGACAGAGCGGATGTCACGCAGACAGAATATGGTAGGCCACAGAGTTTTATTGTTGCACGCGCCGCACAATACAGTACTGTTAGCACTGAACCGACCTAATTAACAGTAGGTCAAAGATTCCTATAGTAGTAGCAGTTGATTCAGTCACTTGGGGAAATCACCATCGTTCATCATGGTCCACCAGTCTCCCAATTCCGCCTCTCCAAGTATATCCCACGTATTATTCTCTGGTTGATTTTCAACAGTTACATTAGGCGGGTCCCGACTAGTCCCCACCAGATTAGGCGGCTGCTGCTGCTGTCTTTGATCATACGCCATACGGTTATTGGGAGATTCTTCCAGAGATGGGAAGTTAAGCTTTGCGCGGGGCCCATGCAACCTGATCGCCGCTCTATCGTAAGCCTGTGCAGCGTCCTCCGGCGTATTGAATGTCCCGAGCCAGTCTCTGGCTCCTTTGTTACGGTTCCTAATCTCAGCCACCCACTTTCCCCATGGCCTCTGTCGGACGCCCCTATACTTCTTCTTCTTCTCCTTTTCCGCACCGGGTGCGATTAATACAGGCTGACTCTGCGTGGGAGGGGTTGGAGTGGAAGAAGCTGCAGAACTTTCAAGAAGAGGAAATGTGGAGTCTTGGCTCCCTTTGCTACCACCGCTGCCTTGGGATAATACATAGCCGAACGTGGCTACCATAATGGCCGTCTCTTCCTCTCGTGAGGGGCCATGACTAGTATAAAGTCTGCTGCATTCTCCTACTACTGTTGGGCTTCCTATTCTTTTGGATTTTTTGGAGATTTTCTGGTGTGGTGGACCTTCTGCCATTTGCTTCTCTTTTTTAAAGATTTTCTAACGGCTCTTAACTCGTGAGTAGGACGAATTTGACGCCTGAGCCGGGAGAAGGCTTTTTATATATATATATGTCTTAGGATTTCGTTGCCCTAGAAGCTTACGTACGTGTGCCAGCTGTCGTACATATGGCGACCGTCCAGCGCTTACTTTTCTGCTGGACGCGGATTATCGGCAGAGAAGCCCAGTGAATTTGGTGAGAAATCCAGCAGTTGATCCGTTTGTCCACTCACGTTAGGACATGTGCAGAAGAACTCAAGCGTGCCACACGAATGGGAAAATTGGAACGGAAATATCTACTTTTGAAATCTTTCTTGTGTCCACAGTCATGTTTATATTCCATCCAAACCTTCGTAAGGTCAATTCCAGTGAGATGAACTGAAAAAAAATGTTAGCCTGATCTAAAGTGGCGGCATGAATGGTTTGACTGTGGGCGTTTAATCCCCACCGTTTCTTGTCAAACCTTCGTAAGGTCAATTCCAGTGAGATGAACTGAAAAAAAATGTTAGCCTGATCTAAAGTGGCGGCATGAATGGTTTGACTGTGGGCGTTTAATCCCCACCGTTTCTTGTCATGTGGTACACTTGACTTTTAAATCGCCACTTTTTCGGCTCATGCTACCAAATATGAGCTGCCAACTAGCTTCCGACCACGGGCCGTTCTTCGCCTGCTTTTAATATTATTATCTGGCAATCGTTTACTTTTTGGTCAGTCGGTCCAGCTGTTTTCCCAGTCCCCAACAACGCTAGGAAAGCTACTGTGGTTCGCTGGCTTTTATTACTATTACTATCCGACAATTGTTTACTTTTTGGTTGGTCGGTCCAGCCGTTTTCCCAGTCCCGAACATGAAAAACACCCTACTTTTTGGACGGGTGGATGGAAAGGGATTGAATGGTACTAGGGTGGGTGGCATGGATTTCAAGGCAATGATAGTGTTGTCGGTGGATTGTCTTGAGATCCATGTGATTGCTAAATTCCAGGATCGCTGTATCAAGTTTGTTTGGCACACCCGGCCAATCTTGGGATTAGACCTTTCCATCCCTTCCGATCCCTCGAGCCAAACAAGTCCCACGTAAATTTGAACGGATTAGGGTGGATTGGATGGGATTGAAAGGTAATGATGGTGTTGTCAGTGGATTGTCTTAAGATCCATGGGATTGCTATATCTCTGGTTTAGATCACCCAGTCTGTTTGGTAGGCCTGGCCAATCCCAGGATTTAACTTCCAATCCCTTCCAATACCATCCAATACCATCCAATCCCTTCCAATACGCCCAGCCAAACGGGCCCTAAACTCAAGGGCGGCTCGCTACACTAGTATAAGAAACAATGGGAAAGTTAGGTTTGCTGGCTTTTAGGGCTTGTTTGGCCAGGCAGATTGGATGGTATTAAGGTGGATTGCACGAATTTCAAGGTAATGATGGCTGGGTCAGTGGATTGGTGCAAGATCTATGGGATTGCTATATCGGGTCTGTTTGGCACGCCTGGCCAATCCTGGGATTAAACCTTCCAATCCATTGAACCAAACACGTCCCAGGCAAATTTGAACAGATTAGGGTGGATTGGATGAGATTTGAAGGTAATGATGGTAATGTCAGTGGATTGTCTTAAGATCCATGGGACTGCTATATCCCAGGATCACAATTCGATGTCTGTTTGGCATGCTTGGCCAATCCCAGGATCTATCTTCCAATCCCTTCCAATCCCATCCAATTTGCCTGGCCAAACAGGCTATTATTATTATTATCCGGCAATCTTTTACTTTTTGGTTGGTTGGTCCAGCTGTTTTCCCGGTCTTGGACATGAAAGACACCCTAAACTCAAGGGCGGCTCGCTACACTAGTACAAGAAATGGTGGGAAAGCTACATCGGGCACAGAGAGGGTTGTGAAAAATCCACCGCCTACATTAGTTTGCTTACAATATAAATGAATATAAACAGCGATAAAAATTTAGGCAGATCTAAAACTCAAGTGAGCCACTTGGTATGTGTTACTTTTCAAGTCTTAAATCATTCAGAAACAAGGGTGGGATTTATTTCCTATTTTGATTGTGATTCTTCCAAAAGCTATATATTTGGGTGTAATTGGGATTGAGAAGTAAATTACCAGGCTTTCTAATTTGTTCGAGGTTTCAAGAGTGTAGCTTGAGTTGATTCGAGGTTTCAAGGGTGTAGCTTGAGTTGATTCGAGGTTTGTTCAAATCGGCTAAGCTCTTTCTCTTTGTAATTTTTGCTTTTCATAGTGATATCTGTCGCTTTGTGCCATTGTTTTTTCCATGTTAAAATTTGGAGTGTTTGTATTGTGCGATTGAATTACCTTACTTAATTCATCCTTGTGTGCTTCTGCGGTCTCCCAACAAGTGGTATCAGAGTCAGGTTGGGGCGCATGGTTTTTTTTTTTTTTTTCTTTAGAATAATGACTTTCATTTCACTATATCAATGACAATATGTACATTCGGGCTACCCCGGACCAAAAAGCCGGGGGAGCCTATCATGGCAAAAATGAAAAGAAAACTGCATAAAATATATCCGGAGAGGAAGCACTAGGCTTCCCTAATCGCACCAAGCCCAACCTTATCAAGAAAGAGAAGCCCTCTGACCTGCGGGGGAAGCTCAGCAAAACCGTCAAACCAAGAGAAGGATTAGGATCCACTAAAATTGATTATTGAATTAAGAGGGGCATCCCGAGAAATACTTTGGAAAAAATAAGCTTGATGTTGAGAAATACTCTGGAAAAAATAATTTTGAATTATGGAAGGTCAAGATGACTAGCATGTTGATTTGGTAAGGATTGAATGAGGTCCGTGAGAAGCGACCTAAATCTATGGATGATGATTAATGGAAGAAATTGGATAAGAAAGCGAAATCCTCAATCTAATTGTGCTTAACGGATGAGGTTCTTTACAATGTCTTGAGGGAGAAAACTGCAGTAAATTTGTGGGCGAAGTTAGAAGACATTTATGCTAAGAAGTCCCTTAAAAATCGCCTACACTTGAAGCTGCACCTGTTCAACTTCAAGATGGTAGAGGGAGGAGATGATGAAGCCCACCTTAGCAATTTTAACAAGATAATCTACAAATTGCTGTCACACTCCAAAATTTGGGTACAGAGTATGCACCCTCAGACTCGAGTTTCAGTTCGTAACTCGTATACAAAGTTTACTAACTTAATTCCTTAATCAGTTTAATTAGAGGTGAGAATTACATTCAGTTTAAGTTCCACCCTAACTCTAATCACACATACATAACACTTAACACTTGTCACGCCCCAAACCTAGAAATCGGATTCACAGGAATCCCGATTGCAGAATCCGGTGCCGACAGCCTTCGTAGTACCCCATTCTCGATTCCTAGCGTCCATATGCTAGATTCCGATTATGGGATCCTATAAGGAGGATTTTTTTTTGTACATTTAACTCATAATAAGCATAACCATAAGATTACCCAATTCACAAAGGCAACATCATCATCATATATCCACTAATATAATCATTTTAGTACAATGCTAAAAAGGAAATACATAAATCGAAAATCAAGCTCCAGAAGACCACTGTACGCTCCAAGCTCAACACTGCCGCAACCTAACATCACCTGCACACATCTATTATGCATAAGCTTATAGAAAGCTTAGAGGGTGGTGTAAGTGTGTGCATAAGGTAAGTGCCAAGTATTCAATACAATGTCATAGTCATACAATACCGAAAATAATGGTAATCCATAAATCGTACAATGTCGGAATAAGTAGAAATACTGATAAGATCATGAATTATTAGAGTAAGCAGAAATACTGACAAGTTAGGAATTATCAGAGTAAATAGAAATACTGACAAGATCACAAATCATAAGATAACATAGTAAGCGGAAATACTGACAAGTCCATAAGTCATACAATATTATAATATGCAATACGAATCAACTATACAAATGAGGAGTCATAGAGCGCCAAATATCAGATGCAGAGGATGCAATGCAATATACACTCCTGATGAGTAACACAAATGACATTAGCCGTACCTAGACTATATAAATGCAGAAACACAATAACCTAAATTGCCATATGCCGCATATATAATGCAATATGCGGTGCGAATGGAGTGACCATGCTAGAGTGTGAAGTCGAGATGATAGTACGTAGTATCACAGGCTATGGGGCCCATCACAAGAGACTTCTATCCAAACTAGTCCCATACCTAATTTGGATAGTCAGTCTCAATGTGGTAAACTCCTGATCTTAGGTTAGTTGTGTGCCCCAACCGAAATCCTGGCCATTGCGAATGTAGACATAACAAATAGTTGCGTACCACCAGCCCGAGTGGATAGTGAATGAATGAATGAATGAGTATGCAACTCCTGCTCAATAAGTCCACGTATTAGTACAGTTCATCTCTGGGATCATCACTGGGGTTTAGTACACTTCAAATGGCACTACCGCTATCCCAGCTGTACAGTCCAAGTGAGCGTAAGAAACCTCATTATCCGCCTGGCCAAAAGTCTGTCAATACCTATTTGGCACGTCGATAGTGGACCCATTCACGAGCTGGTCAAACTTAGCTTAGCAATGCCCCTTATGCTCGGGTGGATAAGGCCACACCCCTTCCCAATCGACCACGACACAGTGGGATATGAGACCTCCTGGTATTCGGCAATCGGGCGCTCATGTATCTACTCGGTCTCGACGTTAGGGTATCATCTAGTACTAAGAGGGCTTAGGGATTTTCACCCAGGGCCATCTATGGCAGCCCGATGCTAGAACAGATTTTCTGTGTCCCGTCTGGCCATCCACGATATGCCTGTGGAGGTTACGACCCTGATGTCGCTAGGGCATACAGTAATCACAGCTCACAATGTAAGATGCATGAGTAATACAATCCAGTCATGCATCAATCCAGCGCATACCGTGCGCTCATGTGAGACATTCTCCGCCTATCAGGGAGTTTCATAACAACCAGCATTATGACATATGCAATGGTCAATCATGTCTCATAACAAACATGCAGATAATGCGTATGGGCATATATCATGATGCTATGCTGTCACATACTCGTAATCGGTATCAATAACCAGCATCGACAATTGACCTTGACAATGTGGACATTTAACCTACATTGCCCCCAAGAAATGGCCCATATAGAGCCTAATATACAGTGGACCCATAGCCTCACACAAGGGCCAAATATACAACACCATGGGCCTCAGTCAAGAGCATAATACACATCATGATCGGCCTCCGACATGGGCCTAATATACAACACCATGGGCTCCATCGCCTAGCCCTCAAATGCACCACAATGAGCCTCATCACATAAGCCTCATATACATCACATTGGGCCTTAAACAAGGGCTCAATACACATCACAACGGGCCTCAAATACGGGCCGCATATACATCATATCGGGACTCAAACATAGGCCGGATGTACATCATAATGGGCTTCAAATATGGGCCGCATATACATCACATTGGGCCTCGATAATCGGCCTCGATAATCAGAATCAGCAATCGACCACAACAATTAGAATCGATCAATCATCGGCCTCGATGATCGGAATCGGCAATCGGCCACAACAATCAGAATTGATCGATAATTGGCCTCGATAATTGGAATCGATCGATAATCGCAATCGATAAATCGGTCACATCAATCAGAATCGGCAATCAATCACGATAATCGGTCTCGATCGCTAATCGGCAATTGGCCATAATAATCGAAATCGATCAAAAATCAGAATCGACAAATCGGTCACGATAATCGGAATCAGCAATCAATCACGATAATCAGAATCGACAATCGGTCATGACAATCAAAATCGGTCGATAATCGGAATCGGCAAATTGATCACGTCAATCGGAATCGGCAATCAGTCATGACAATCGGAATCGGCAATCGGTCATGATAATCGGCCTCGATCGCTAAACGACAATCGGTCACGATAATCAGAATCGATAAATCGGTCATGTCAATTGAAATCAACAATTAGTCATGATAATCGGCCTTGATCGCTATTCGGTAATCGGCCATAATAATCGGAATCGATCAATAATCAGAATCGGCAAATCGGTCACGTCAATCGGAATCAGCAATCGGTTATGATAATCGGCCTCGATCGCTAATCAACAATCGACCACGATAATCGAAATCAATCGATAATCAGAATCGGTAAATCAGTCACGACAATCGGAATCGGCAATCGGTCACGACAATCAGAATCGATCGATAATCAGAATCGTTAATCGGCCGAACATGGCCTAAGGGAAGGTCACAATGCGGACATCTAACCATCATTGCCCATCAATGTGGACATTCAACCAACATTGCTCTAAGGAGTGGCCCACATAGGGCCGAACATACAGTGAGCCCACGATGTCATACAAGGGTTTGATATACATCACAATGGGCTTTATACAATGGTTACATACAGAACAGGTGGACCCTGCATAAGCAGTAATTGGGCCTACTCATAATATACCCATCAAGATGGGTCACAAGTATATCAAAGTGGGCCTCATAACATGGGCCTCAATAACGGGCCACAAATACATTAAGATGGGCCTAATCACATGGGCCTCATATATATCAAAGTGGGTCGAATCAATCAAATGGGCTAAATCAATCAAATGGGCCGATACAAGCGGGCCGATCAAATAGACCGATACAAATGGGCCGAATCAAATGAGCCAAGTCAAATGGGCCCCCAAATACATCGAATTGGGCTTCATCAAGTGGGCCCCAAATACATCAAATCTGCCTCATCAAGTGGGCCCCAAATACATTAAATGGGCCATACCAATGGGCCGATTCAAAATCATTCATCCATTGTTAGAAATCATTAAAGAACTAAATATGAATCATATCTAAAGGATCAACTGGACCAAACCACAAATGGCAGTGGTGACAATGATTCACACTGTTAAAATTTAGAGGGCCCACCATAGTGTTTATTTTCCCATCCAGTCAATTCCCAGGGTCACAAAGACCTGGACAGGGGGAACAAACAAATATCATATTAATTCAAAACTTCTATAATCCAAAATGGGATTTCAATGGTAGGTGTTCCACTTCACTGCATTCTGTAGTGTGGCCCACATGATATTATGTCTGTTTCATTTTTGTCTCAAGCCTTAAGACAGGTTACCAAATGGGTGGACGTTTTAGATATAACATATATCTCAGCGGGGTCCACAGAATTTACTGCCATCAATCAAGCAGCTAGGATGGCTTAGATATAATACATACATCATGGTGGGACCGTGCTACACCCAGCACGTCACTAAGATGGGTCCCACATCCACACACAGGTGGGCGGTAGGGATACAACATACTCATCATGGTGGAGTCCAGGAGCGCGTCCAATGGATGGACGACTTGGATATCATAGTGTGGAAGGAGGGGTCTCACCGTCCTTAGGTGTGGATGGTGAGGTAAAACACATAAATCATTGGTGGTTCCCACAAAATGGATGACGGTGGGGGTATACATACATACATCAGTGGGTCCCATGTGGGGCCCACCATAATGTTTACCTGCCATCCAAACTGTTCATAAGGTCACACAGACCCTGACGGAGAGGAAAAACAAATTTCAAATTGATCCAAAACTTCTGTAGAACCCAACGGTTTCAATGGTAGACGTCCGATCTTCACTGTTTTCGGCGATGTGGGCCACCCGAGTTGTGTATATGGATAATTTTTGGGGTGGCCCGCTGCCCTAAGGGGGCCCACCAAATGCAAGGTGTTGATATTTTACACACATCACTGTGGGGCCCACGGCTGGGACCCACGATCCCTGGCCACTGTCGCACGCAGCAGGACGCTGCTGGCGTCCTCTGACAGTCAGCAACATCTGCTGCTTATTTAAAATTTATTATTATTTTTAAAAAGTTTTCCTATGGTTTTTCACAGGTGAGGCCCGCATTAGAAGAATCCACCTCACTCATTGGATTCTACAGTTCATGACAAATCCATCAAGCTCAATATTGAGCATGTTTCGATGTATAGAAATATCGGAGCGAATTTCAATGGCAATGCCACAGTCTTCAACATTATGGCCCGCTAAATGATCGGATTGACTTCATTTTTCGGGTCAATGCCTAAAATGGGCGGAGAAATGGAATGGACGGTGTGGATTTGATTCATACATCAAGATGGGGCCTGTATGGGTGGCCCACCTAAAACTTTGAAGCAAGCTGACATTTTTTTTATTTTTATTTTTACGTGCAACGTTCAGAGGTTGTTAGCACGTCCCAAGGTCTGTTCACACTTCATAGACGACGTGAATCAAGGTGGGTCCCATGTAGACGTGGCCCACTTGATTAAAATCAATCTGATATTTGTGTTTTCCCATCACCCAGAAGGTAGGGCCCATATGGCTTAGACAACTATGGGGTTCATTTGATGGATGGTTGGACATCACATAACTCATTGAGTGGGCCACAAAATAAAGGAAGAGAGAGAGAGAGAGAGAGAGAGAGAGAGAGAGAGAGAGAGAGAGAGAGAGAGAGAGAGAAGCACCCACTGTTAGATCTTCCCTTCTTCCGCCAATGCATGCTAGAACCCCAATGGACGAACTTCAACGGTTGAGATGGATCATGGATGGTGGAGATGAGAGTTAGGAAGGTGGGCCACACTAGCTTCTCACCTTGGAAGCCATGGACGCGGGTTGCTTGAAGAGAGATGGAGTTTACAAAATGAGAGAGAGAGGTGTAAGAGAAGTGATGGGAGAGGGGATGGTGAGGTGATGGGAAAGTTGACTTTTGAGATTGCTTTTGTACTTGGGAATGGGGAGAGTAATGGGTTGAGTGATCGGTGCACTTTTGACAAGTGAGGTGATAGATGTGATGGATTTTCTTGAGATTTGCAACATGCCGCATTTTTTTCGAATTGAATGCGGGTCCACATCTCTTGACTAGGGTACCGCATCGGCATGCAAGACGCGACATCGGAACCGCGGCGACGGTGCGGTCGCACTGGTATAAGTCCCGAGTCGAGTCGACTCAGATATATGGGACACATCTCAGGGTTGCATGCAAACGCTGATAATTGATTGCGAGTCGCCGAAATTCAACCGGGATGACCGCGGAAGCCTACGGAACAGTACGGGCTAGGATACAGGTCTTACAACACCAATCAACCAAGTATATATAAATCTTGACGACCCTTAAAATAATATATATCTTAAAAATCATTTATTTATTATATCATCATACTATAAATATGTTTATTCCAGACTAACATTGTTTCAATGAGATAAATCTAAATAATTTTTTAAAATCTCAAAATCAATATCAATATGCATTATACACTAATCAAACTATTCTAACAAATAAATCACTGTTTTGACAAGAAACGAAGGGATTTCAATAGGGGAATTATCATTCAATAATTAATAAAGAAAATAAAAGAACATTAATCATCATAAATTTTATTAATTCTGAGTTTCAATTACATCCACTTATCCCTTGATTCTAAGACAGTACAGACAATTAATACAATGAATAAAATAAGAAGCAGTTCAATAGCAATTTTAGCAGCATTTCAGTGTATTTTGCCTCCATCGGAGTAACAGAGGTGTTGTGCGGGTCCAAAATCCTTTACTTCAAGTTGACACTTGAGAGGTATATTCATCAAAAATCAAACTGCGAATCGAGCCCCCAAAACTGCAAAGCACAGAGCTGGCCTTTTATTACACGACCACGCAACAAACCTGTAACATCCCGGATTTTTTCCAACCTAGTGATAGATGTCCTCAGGCAATAAGTCGATCCTAACACCTGATTAACTTTTCAAACGCTCAATTCAAAAGTCTCAAATCCCTTTTCAAACCATTTTCTTCAAAATCTCACATTTCCTTCAAAATCTCACATTTCACTACATCGTCTTTCAAAATTTTTTAAGTACTTTCATATTAGACACAAATCTTAAAGTTTAGGTGATATTGATCAATACTTAACCTAAAAATTACTATGAATAGTAAATAAATAAATAAGATAAGTTTTTAACCATTAACCTCTTGGAATCTCATGAAATAAATAGCTACATGGATAGATCAGCTTCTCCTACCCCAAAAATAAATATTATACGCTGAATAACTCATCCCGGTTTGTAAAATACATCCATTTTACATATTGAACGGCAAAAATCACCCCAAACAGGTCAGTGACTGGTGAGGGCATCACCGAGATGGTGAGACCTCGCCAAAATGCGGGCTAGGGCGGGTCGCAGTTCATTGGTTGACCCGTTTTCGGCCACATTTTCTACAATTTTGGTCCAACTTCAAAAAGTCATATCTCCCTCATTATAACTCTGAATTAGGTGATTCAAAAACCAGATTGAAGCTAAATAAGTCTAGTCTCATATAAAAATAATAGAAAAATATAATAAAAATTTTAATATAGTTAAATATAGGCTGTTGTGACAACTGTCTGGAAATCATTAGTTTGGACAACTGCCGCTTCTAGAATTTCTAGACATGTTCACACTCTGGAGACTTACAACAATTTATATATTTTATATATCTATCACAGTCTTTCGCTTGTATAATTTAACTGTCTCTGGAGTATGATATGTTGTTTTGGCTTAATCCCATTCATCTTTAATGCACTAATACGAACAACATTTAATCATAATTCTTTATGTTGCATAAGTGATGCGTTGGGACTCGGGAGTTGAGTTTATGCTCGACCCCTGATTTTTAGGGCGTTACAAAATCCATCAAATTTGCGCAACACTATTGACCTCGCCCAACACTATTCATCCCGCGTAACACTATTCACCCCCGCAACACTATTCACTGTACGCAACACTATTTATCCTACGCAACACTATTCACCGTGCACAACATTATTCATCTTGCACAACACTATTCACCACATAACACTATTCATCACTCGTAACATTATTTACCCACGCAACACTATTCATGCACAACACTATTCATGCACAACACTATTCATTGCATAACAGTATTCACACGCAACACTATTCACGCGGTTCATTCTCTCTTTAGAATTTCTGATGATGCAAATGAGAGGGGGAAGGGGTATTTATAGGCTTTTACATATATGAGGCATCGATTTTCATGCCATGAGCCCCATTCCGGGCAATATTATTCACCGTGCATCACTATTCACCACGCAACGACACTATTCATCTGTGTAACACTATTCATTCATGCAACGACATTATTCATCCGCGTAATACTATTCATCCGTGCAACAACACTATTCATCCTTACAAAACTATTCACTACGTAACGACACTTCATCCACGCAATGACACTATTCACCAAGAGATTTAGGATAGAGAGAGGGCTGCGTAATGGGAGAATACTACATAAATGAGAGATCTAGAAGATAGAGAGGGCTGCGTGATGGACAGGGTTGCCTATCTTAGAATCTTGATGTGCAGTAAACTAAACTCCTTTTGACTCGTGTATTTTTTGTGCCCCAACAGATGCCCCCTCGATCCTTCTTTGATTGATTTATGAAATCAAATGGAGGATCGATCTTCTTCTGCACAAAAATCCTTTCACGTCAGAGAAGGATTCTTCTTGAAGGTAGGACTGATTGCATCTCGGAGAAGGATCACTCAAACGAAGATCTTCAGTAGTCGATTTCGAAATAATTAAGCTTGGAAGAATCATGTTCGAATGGATCACTGTTAAATGAATCACGGCCGAAGGAATCGAGCTCGAATGAATTACGTTGAAGGATGGCTGGATGATTGTGCTCGAACGAAAGATTGAATGATCGCGCTTGAACGGAAGATTAAATAATTATGCTCGAACGGAAGACTGAATGATCATGCACGATTGAATTATTGCGCTCAAACGGAAGACTGAATGCCCCCAGTCAGAAGCACCGAGTGAATGCTTCAATAGAGAGGATAATGACATCAATGAAAGCACTACGTCTTCAGAGCGGTCCATCAAATAGAACACCTTTCTAAGGAAATGACATAATTGCATCCTCCATAGTTTTAATTCCCTTATTCATGCGATTCTCTTTTCATCGAAACTTGCCGCTGTAATAGCTGTGGCGACTCCATCTTTGAGTCACTTAATTAGAGAACTGTCCTTTAATGTTACTCCTGCTACAACAATCTATTTGGTCAGCTTCAACAACTCTTTCGTTGCACTTCATGACCAAAGAATTGTTCTTTAATGTTATTCCTACTACATCAATCTTCGAGGATGTTTGTCTCCTTTATTCATGGTCTGCATAATCTAAGATTTCGAATGATAGTCTTTCTTGCCAAATTAATTGGAATTAGTATTTCATAACTTTCTAATGAAGTATTGATAATTTTGAAATATATTGAAAGCTTTAAAATGATTGTAATTATTGACAATTCAGAAATAATCATAACGTATTAATGACTTTGGAGTATGTAGAATGTATAATAATTTAAACTACAAGTTCCCATTATTTGTAATGTTTCTTTTTTATTTGAAATGTACTTCTTCATTTACGACATTCTCTTTATTTACGATATTCTTAATATGATAACGATTTTGTCATTTCATCTTTGTGCTTTTCGGCGTACTTTGCATTGCATTTATTGCATTCTTTGCTTTAGTAATGATAATCTTTGGATCACAGTTTAAGCTCTTGAGGTATTGGAGCGAACATAACTTGGATTGAACATACTTTGACTGGACTTGACTTTGACTTGACATTACTTTGACTTGACATGACTTTGGCTTGACTTGACTTGACTGGGCTCAAGGATCAATTATAGTTTATCACCGATTTTGAGCTAGGCTCAAGGAGCAATTATAGTTTACTGCCAGTTTCAGGCTTAGCTCAAGGAACAATGTCTTTGCTCTCGTGGCTTTGCCCGACGATAATATTTTGAAGCTTTAGATGGAGCTTTTGAACTTTTGAAACTTTTTTTGGAGCTTTCAAACTTTTGTTGTTTTATTCGAAGCTTTAAAACTTTTTTTTTATTAGCTTGTTAGTACACACCCATGTTAGTACACACACTCCATGTTAGCGACCCCCACCAGGGATTGATACCAAGACCTCAAGTGTTGAAACGAGGTATCTCCACTCGGTCTGCCAGTTGAGCTATAGATCTAGGTGTTAGAGCTTTCAAACTTTTGGAGCTTTATTTGGAGCTTTCTTGCTATCGCTTGTAATAATATTTCAAATCAGTGATCATTGATAATGTATATGAGGTAATAATTCTTTGGTAATGATTCTGTCGGTTGACTGATATAATATTATGTCGTAAGAGTGATATAAGATGGTTATCGCCTTGTTCTTGTTGCCAATAATCGTCGTTTGCTGAAGATAGTATCACGACTTTGATAAAGTTTCAGGCGATAATATGCTTATTGTAGCTATTGTATAATTGTTGCCTCATTTGCCCCCTTTGATTGGCTAAGATTTTCTCTGAGAATCTTTGCAATTAAAACTTCTTTACCTTTTGAGAACAATAATTTTAATAGGATGAATATCTGAAGGCATTCCGATGCCCTATTCATTCTGATTTTTTGGCTTGATAAGTTTTTTCAATAGGCTGCAATATATTGCCTTTCTTGAAGAATATATATCTTGAATCCTTCCGTGTCTTGATTGACATTATAAACCTGATAATTGGCGATAATCTGGATGTAATTGTCGCTCAATAAGTCTTTGCAGATAACCATCCAGGGCTTAGAGATAGTAAGCGGTAATCCGAAAACGCTTTGTGATAGCCTTTTCGGAATATAATTTCGAAGATACTTTTGAAGGTTGCAGCAATAATCGAATTGTGATAATAGTCTGGGACTTGAGTGTCAATATATAATAAAGCAGCCACAGTAATGATTTTGGCCCCAGTGTTGACATGCAGAAATTGATATTAACAATTATCATCTTAGAAAATCAGCAATTACCTTTTCCAGGATTAAGTAGATTAGGAATTTCACACAGATGTTTGACAGAGTATTAAAAAATTAGATCTTTATCTGATTTCGTTATTCATTGATCATTCTTCATTCTTACTTTACAATTTCAGAGAATGAAGATTTATGAAGACTTATGACCGGAATATTACTTGTCTTATTTGTTATTCTCTTTCTTGAAAAATCATCAATGTTTTGGGCTCGTCATTCCTCTCTTTCTGTCATGTTCTTCCATCACAATCTCTCCCTTATCGATAATCTTTTGTAACTTTTTTCCTTAGAGCATTACAACTTTTTGTGTGATTTCTAAATATATGGTGATAATGATAATAATCCTTTCCTCTTGTCTTTTCAACATATCCGAGATGTTTTAACCAAGGTAATTTGATACTCTTCATAGCTAACAATTGATTCATCATGGGAAGTATGTCTTTCCTTGTGAATGCATATTTCATATGGTCTTTATTTTGTTTGGACCTTTTATATGTCATCATAACCGTGCAACCGTCTTGATCTTCTTCATTAGTGTTTCTTTCGTCATCCTGATAATCTTTTTTCTTTTCTTCTTTATTGGTGATCTTGGCTGATGTGTTATGAGAAATCTGCCATAGTGACTTTATGTAAAAAGCAGACCCTCTTCCAATCATCTTTTCAAGAGTATAAGCCTTTGCAGCAAGATCACGAAAGGTCTATATATTTGCATTAATTAGGATGCATGCTACTTCTGGTCTTATACCTTCCAAACATAACTTGTTCCGATTCTGTCGGAAGATATCGACATGATGCCCCCAAGTCTTTTCATCCTTTGATAAATTCATTAACTGATTTGTCTTCTCGTTGGTGAGCAGAGGCTGATTCAGTCAAACAGACTTCTTTGTCGGAAGAGAAAAAGTTTTCCATAAAAGCATCTTGCATCTGTTCTCAAGTATGAATAGATCCTGGGATTAAAGTTGAATACCATATGAATGCTTTCCCTGTTAAAGAAGACCCAAATAATCGCAAACAATACTGAAGAAATCTAGAGAAAATTTCCATCATTATTATGAAGTGCACCATATGTTCTTCTGGTGACCCGTCCCCATTAAACTTCTGAAAATCTGGGTGTTTGAAATTAGTGGGAAATGACATTTCTTCTATTTCAGGAGGATATGGTGTCTGATATTGGAACCTTTTATTCTAATTTCATTCTTTCTTTAAATGAATGGTTTTAATGACCATCTGTTGGATTTCTTCATTCATTATGTTCTGAGTAATATTAGGCGTCAGTCCTTTAAATCTAATGCTTGTGGTTGTGGCATTTCTACTTGTGGTTTAATGTTGTTCATGACAATCGCTGTTGGAAGATTAAGGACTTCTTCAGCCACGTGCTTATCTGGCGAAAGCTGATTAGGCTGATTAATATCTGCCAACAAGCTTTTTATTTCTTTATATTTCGATTGTCTTGATATTGAAGGAGGAAGTGAGCACTGCATTGCTGATGCTGTTGGGGAGGATGAAATGTTGTTTGATTCAAAACTAGCGTATTGCCGCTTCGAAGGACCAACTGACTCGAATCGCAATATCCTTGATGCTTGAGTTTGTGCTAAATTCTTTGAGGGGGGTGTTGTAAGCGAACATTCACTTGTCACAACGACTTTTCCTTTATTCTTCTGAATTCATAATGATTATGTGAAAGATATCTTTACAGCTGTAGTTAGTGGTATTGGAGGACCTTCGGGAGTGACGAGTTTTTCAATCATTCTCGAATGAAATGATTGTGTGACTAAGGTGAGGTTGTGCCTCGTGACATTTGGTAGGATGGTACTCCTTGTGGGGATGGATTGAACCCTCCGTCTTTTAGATGTCACTATCATCCATCCTTCATCGTCTCACTGCACTACTGGGAAGTAGAAATCATTCCGGACATCACCTAACATTGCCTATCCTTAATCGTAACTAATATAACATTCTTTGGTATTTTCTGTAGTAATAATCGCATGTCGTCAATGTAATCCATTGCGAATCTGTTAGGTATGAAGTAGACAACCACGTTAGTAAGGAGAAAAGTCATTGCGGTTGTGTAAGGACAAAATATCTGCTATTTAAAACAGAGTATCAGTTATTTTAATTAAATAAAATTGTACTTTATTTTAGAGATGAATGGGAGGATGTTCCTGTTGAGAGTCGCCATTTTGGCATCTATACGACACCAAGAAGTGATGAAAATCCTCTAAATATTTTTAAGTTATCATTGAATAATAAAAGATCCCTAGTGGAGTCGCCATTTTGTTTCGACAAGAAACAAAGGGATTTTAATGGGAAATTATCATTCAATAATTAATAAAAAAATAGAAGAACATTCATCATCATAAGTTTCATTAATTTTAAGTTTTAATTACATCCTCTTATCCCTTGATTCTAAGATAGTACATAGAATTAGTACAATGAATGAAAGGAGAAGCAGTTCCATATCAATTTTGCATATGTTGGAGCAACAGAGGTGTTGTGCAGGTCCAAGATCCTTTACTTCGAGTCGACACTTGAGAGGTATATGCATAAAAAATTGAACTGCGAAGAAAGCCCTTAAAACTGCAAAGCACAGGGCTGTGGAGGCCTTTTATTACACGATCACGCAACAAACCCATCAAATCTGCGCAATACTATTCACCCCACGCAATACTATTCATCCGCGCAACACTATTCATCCCATGCAACACTATTTATCGCACAATAGCATTCATGCGCAACACTATTCACGCTGTTCATTCTCTCTTTGAAATTTTTGATGATGCAAATGAGAGGGGGATGAGGTATTTATTGGCTTTCACACGTGCGAGGCATCAATTTTCATGCCACAGGCCCCATTCCGCGCAATACTATTCACCAAGCAACACTATTCATCCATGCAACAACACTATTCATCCATGCAACAACACTATTCATCCGCGCAACAACACTATTCATCCGCGCAACAACACTATTCATCCGCGTAACACTATACACCATGCAACTTCACTATTCATCCGCGCAACAGTACTATTCATCCGCACAATACTATTCATTGAGCAACGACACTATTCATCTTCATAATGACACTATTCACTGAGAGATTTAGGATTGAGAGATGGCTGCGCAATGGGAGAATGCTACGCAAATGAGAGATCCAGGGAGATAGAGAGGGTCGCACGATGGACAGGGCTGCTTATCTTGGAATCTTGATGCGCAACAAACTAAACTCCTTTTGACTCATGTATTTTTTGTGCCCCAACAGATTCCTCCTCGATCCTTCTTTGATTGATTTATGAAATCAAATGGAGGATCGATCTTCTTCTGCACAAAAATCCTTTCATGTCAGAGAAGAATTCTTCTTGAAGGTAAAACTGATTGCATCTCGGAGAAGGATCGCTCAAACGAAGATCTTCAGTAGTCGATTTCTAAATAATTAAGCTCGGAAGAATTGTGTTCGAATGGATCACTGTTAAATGAATCATGGTTGAATGAATTGAACTCGAATGAATTGTGGTTGAAGGATGACTGAATGATCGTGCTCGAATGGAAGACTGAATGATCGCGCTCGAACGGAAGACTAAATGATCATGCTCGAATGGAAGACTGAATGATCATGCTCGACTGAATTATCGTGCTCGAACGGAAGACTGAATGCCCCTAGTCAGAAGCATCGAGTGAATGCCTCAATAGGGAGGATAATGACAACAATGAAAGCACTATCTTCATATCGGTCAATTAGATAGAACGCCTTTCTAAGGACACGACATAATTGCATCCTCTACAATTTTAATTCCCTTATTCACGCGATTCTCTTTTCATTGAAACTTGCCGCTGTAATAGCTATGGCGACTCCATCTTTGAATAACTTAATCAGAGAACTATCCTTTAATGTTACTCTTAGTGCAATAATCTCTTTGGTCAGCTTCAACAACTCTTTCTTTGCACTCCATGACTAAGGAATTGTTCTTTAATGTTGTTCCTGGTGCAACAATATTCGAGGATTTTATCTCCTTTATTTATGGTCTGCATAATCTAAGATATCGAATGATAATCTTTCCTGCTAAATTAATTGGAATTAGTATTTCATAACTTTCTAATGAAGTATTGATAATTTTGAAATATATTGAAAGCTTTAAAAATGATTATAATATATTGAAAATTCAGAAATAATCATAATGTATTAATGACTTTGGAGTATGTAGAATGTATAATAATTTGAACTGCAGGTTCCCATTATTTGCAATGTTTCTTTTTTATTTGCAATGTACTTCTTCATTTACGACATTCTCTTTATTTCAGATTCAGGCAGACATGTACATAGATGGTTAACGAACATAGATGGCCAGCTGGTGAGCCAATTTGTCCCCTCTGAACGAACTACGAATCGTACGACATTAGGAGCAACGTCACGCGTAGTCCGACTACGGCTGACTATTCGTAATTTGACTAATTGGGTCAAATTTGCTTGTGGACGGCCCTGCCAGAGGGGTTGCCCATGTGAGTTCTAAAATTTGCTAGCCGATCTGGAAATGGGGCAGGGTATAAGTGAATGATACTAAAGTAGATGTCGGTCTACTTCTAGTTGTGAGGAATTTAGGCATACATAGCAGTATATTGCAGACATGAAAATCATGATTCATAAAGGATTCTTAAATAGATGAAAATTTTAAATAACCATGTATACAAGCTCAATTTCAAAGAAACAATCATGCATAGAATTAATCATGTGCATAGGAAATTTGCAGCAAATTTTTTTTTTCCAGAATTTGGGGAATGTTTCATAATTTTATGCTCGTGAATATAAGGAATTAAGGCAATGCAAGGATTTTGGGCGATTGAGAGCCCGATTTCCCCTCAAATCGAAAATCATTCGAAATAATACTCGAATTCTACAATTAACATATATGCAACTGACATGCAAGTAAATTCTACACCCATAATCACTAATTTTGGCCTAGATTTGATAAACGACCACCTATAACTAATGGTTCGCACCTAGATATGGTTCAACGACTTGTGGAGCCACTTCCAAGGTGCCGGTCCCACGGGATGGTGTGTTGGAGTCCTGAGACGATAGAGTTTGCATGTTAGATCACATGCAAGTAGTTTAGGATACCTAAAATTGGAAGGGGCTGGACTGATTACCTTTTTACGGCTGGTGGGCTGCTCCTGCGGCGATGGTGTCGTGGGCTTCGATGAGAATTAAGGTAAGAGGGTGAATTCTTTAAAAATCTAGCTCCTTGAAGCTCCCTCCATCTCTACTCTCCTCTCTCTTCCTGCTTAGCAAAAAAAATTTCTATGGGAGTGTGGGAGAGAGGTTTAAGGGCTTATATAGCCTAAAAATTGATCCAGTTGGCCCTAGGGAGACTAGTTTTAATGTATATATCTCTAGTGGGTGTATTTCTAGTCCTTGGGGCTATCTCAGTGGCCCCCCGGCCCATCTGTGTCATGAAGCAGGTTTCCCATGGTCAGATGAAGGGTTATTCCAAGTTTGGTGGCAAACGGATGAGTCAATTGATCGCAGGGGCTCGATTTGGGATCAACAGTCACTGATGATTGATCGGGCCTACAATTATATGGATATAAGCAGGGAAATATCCCTGACTCATGGCCTGAGTTTGATTGCAATTCAATGGTTGAAAAGTCTCAACTTCGTAGTTTTAGTGGCGGGGCCAACTCACTCAAGTTTCAGGTTTCAAGGCCCGGAGGGTCACGCCTTTCAAGCTCTATCTTCACGGTCCAAGTTATGTGGTTCGGAGTATTGTTTGAACTCACCATCCACGATGGACGTCAAGCCTAGTGAGATGGACATTATTCTGTAATTTCAGAACTAATGACCCACTAACGAGCGGTTAGGAGCTTGTTCTGGTAATTGGGACATTTTTTGAATGAATTGGGTAGAGAAATTTCTTAGGTGCAGTTGTTAAAGTCTTTATTAACTAAGTTCACGGTGTGACCTATTCAAAATTAGAAAAAATGGTGATTTGGTCATAATTACCCTAAACCGTTGGTTCTTAGGCTAAATGAGTAAATAAGTTGATTTAGTTTATAAATCAAGATCCAACCCATAGTTGACTTGGCTTTAGCTATGTTTTTATTTGGTTATGGTTATCTCGATTAGTCAGTGATGGGTCGGTTAGATTTAGGCCTTAGATAAATAATTCATGAGGCTAGACTTGAGGTTTACGTGATCGGGCGGATTGGTTTGCGTCATACGGTTGGTTAATCGAATTTGGGCGGTTCTTTACTGGTATCACCTACGTATAGGCTCACCTTGAGCGTTAAGGGTCAGTAAGTGATGACGTGGGCTAGTTATAAAAAAATTTAAAATTTAAGGATTTTTAGCAATCTAAAATAGAAAAAATTTAGGATGTTACAATCTACCCCCCTTAAAAATAATTTCGTCTCTAAAATTGCCTAATGTAAATAGGTAAAGATATTCTAATTTCGTCCGCTTAAGTTTTGTTGATTTCACATTCATAAGCATGTAGGGTGTAACTAAATATGTTAGTCTGGCTTATTGTAGTTTACCCCCCTTAAAACTTTTTCACCTTGACGGTTTACTACAATTTTTCAAAAGATTTGGATTTATGATGATGGTTTCCCTCTATCTAGAGTAAAAATATATGTTTTCAATATTCGGCTAACACAGAAAGACGGTTGTAGTGGGCTTAAACCCGATACATCAATTATCTATCTGAACAGGGTAGAAGGCTCGTTGTATCCATTCCTAGTCCTGGTGGATCCTAGTCTTCTACTCGGTCAAAGCAATGAGTCCGTTGGTGGTTACCCAAGATTGAGAATTGGGTCAAGCTGCGAATACTTCGTAAGTGTATGGTTCCGTAGTTCCGTAGTCCGATCAACTTAAATGTTTAGGGAATATCACCCATCATTGGAAAGTTCAAATCTCTTATTTATAAGGTTGTCCTTTGGGTCCTGGTCAAAGAGAGTTCTCATTTTAATTATGTTCAAATTAGGGATTAATAAATCTCTCAATATACCTATGGTCAAAGATCATCCTAAATAGGTTTTTAATGGCATAAAATTTTATATGTATATTGCCACTTCGATCTTATGGCCAGTGGGTAATGAGCAAACTGCACTTCGGTTTTGTTAATTTCAAGAGGAAGGAATAATCGAATATTCTAAGGTATTCTGGAGGTTTGGAGTGCTAATAACGCTAATAAGGGCGTAGAAAAGGAAAGATAAAGAATATCATCTTCTCAATGTTGTTTGAACCATGAGTCCATAAGAGAATAAGAAAACTCAAAATATTTTACTGTAGTCCACCTCTAATATAAGCTTACAGAGTATTAAACTATGAAACTCAATCCTATTCAAGGGTCCTGATTTAATTGCACTAAAAATAACTTAAACTAAAACAAATATAATCAAATTTAATCACGGGATGATTCCTAGTATGATTGTAAATAATATCTAAATAGACACTAAATACAAAACTTTAATATGAAAAGATATGACTAGTCTATTGGCAACTCGGAGTTGTAGAAATTTTGGTTTCAATCCTTCTATTATTTGTAATATATTTGTCACTTTTAGTTACTAAATTATTTTTATAATTTTTCTAGTAATCTATTATTAAGATTATTTTTATTTAACAAAATTTCGTTTCATTTCGAGTTTCATAAAAATTATAAAAATTCAGTAAGTATTAGTTGTCCAAAACCAATGATTTTCTATTTGTTTCTAAAATACTTCTACTGCTTGTAACGTTTTTCATATTTAAAGTAACTAAATTATTTTTAAAAATTTTCATAGTAAGTTATCAGTAATTTTACTCTCATATTACAAAATTTTATCTCATTTTGAGTTGTAGAAAAATTATTTAAATTTTAGAAGTGATAGTTGTTTGAAACTAATGATTTTTATATGATTGGACAATGTCTTTATTTCTTGTAACATTTCTTATACTTTCAGTAATTGAATTATTTCTAAAATTTTTATGATATTCTATCATAAAGTTTAAATCCTTTTTATAAAATTTCATTTCATTTAGAGTTGTATATAAATTGTTAAAATTCTAGAAGTAAAAACTGTATGAAACTAACAATTTTTGGACAGTTATCAAATCATCCCAAATTTAATTATATTATAATTTTTATTTTATTATTTATTTATTTTTATATGAAAAAAAATACTTATCAAGCTTCGATCTGACTTTTGAATAATCTAAATCGGAGTTATATTGAAAGAGATATGACTTTTTAAAGTTAGTCCAAAAAGACAGAAAATTGCAGAAAATTCCAACGGGGTCTCGCTGATTTGGCAGCGGCCTCGCCACTTGCTGGACTAAATCCGCAGCGGCCCGCCGAAGTGGTGGTGGCCCCTCCACCCGCTGGTGGAAATCGGCGGTGGCGTTGCGCTTTGGCGGTAGCCTCGCCACTTGATATTTGAAACCAGTGTATCTCTCAATTCAGAATGAGTTACTTGACATGCCATATATGAATTTGGGGTAGGAGAAGCTACTCTATCCATGGGAACACGTTGATCTTCACCTTCAAGGCGTGGAATGTGGTCGAACAACTAAGAAGATCCATGTACGAGCTGACTGGACATACTTTTAGTTTCTTCTTGTTGTGAGGATTCCTTCCCAAAGGCAAATCAGAAGCTTTGTTGAAGTCTCTTTCTGATCACAAGCCTATTTGCCTCTCTTCAAAGCTAGAGTCATGGGGTCTCAGGCCATTTGGATTAGGAAATATGTGGTTTAAACATCCTAACTTCACTCTATTAGTTCAAAGCTGGTGGTCTTCTTCTATATGATGGATGATTGAGCTGGGTTTCGATTCAGTGTTGAGCTCAAATTGCTGAAGGCAAAACTACAAGAATGGAATAATATTTCTTTTGGTAACCTGAATGCCAAAACGGAGCCGCTTAGGATGGATATTGCAACTTAGGTGGAAGATAATATCCTGTTAACCATAAATTAATAATGTTATAAACTATCAGTCAACGATGTTAGATAGTGATCTAGAGTGGGCTCAGTGTATGTAAGCCTTTTCGTTCACCTAGTTGCATTTAGATTGGCTGGTATCTACATCGCCTATCTGGACTATTCCTTAGGTTCAGTCTGCTCTTGGGTCCGGCTCCTTGACTCAGTGGTAGACAGACTCTGTTTCACCGCCGAGATCATGGGATTGAGTACCCATGTGGTGTGGGTGTGTTTATATATATATATATATATATATATATATATATATATATATATATATATATATATATATATATATATATATATATATATATAGAGGTTCAGTCTGCTCTTGGTCCAATGTTCTGCTCAGTGTTTTAAACATCCGTGACTAGACCTATCTTTTGCAAACGAATTTTCCATCCATGTTTTCCATGCCAATGACATTATGGTTTAGATCCTCAGAATGAACGGTACATATAGATGACATGGATGCCAAGAAGTCCAAATGCAATTAGGTGTGGAAATCTTTCCATTCACTTAGCACACAAGATTGTTTCTCATGTTATAAATTAGAACCAGTGCATGATAGATATTAAACATTGCTAGAGCAATTAATAGATGCTAGGAGAGAGAATTTGAAAATGAAATAATAACACCTTTAATTTGATACTTGTTAACATGGTTTTGAGAGCTGGTCTGTTACCAGACCTTCTTCAAGTCCATGCCATGTGAAACACTGACCGCAATACAGGGCGGTTTTCCTGTCTTTAGATACGACTGGCATTAGAAACCTTTTAGTTGCCTTAGCCTTTAGTAGGTCATTTTACGTCTGTACTCTTTCGGGAGTTGCCTTGTTTATCATCCAAACGGCATGCAAGATTCTCGAAGTCCATCCCATCTCACATTTTCTTAAAGCCTTGTAACATTTTGTTTGAGGGGGGAGGTTTGCTTGAATACATCCCAACATATTGCAATATAATACATCGGGACTCTATCCATTGGAATTTTGTTTTTCTTAATGACCCAAACTGTTTATATGAATGAAAAGATAAACAGATATAATATTTCAACCCTTTGATTATATAAAGGTTGTGGTGACTGCCCATGTTTAAAGCAAAAGAGCCAAGTTTCAAATTGTTGAAATAATCCAAGTTAAGAGATTTTATTTGTTGTCTATCCACCATGCAAGTTGAGACTTATCATATAAATGGTTTGGATCATTTGAAGACGATCTACATTCAAAGGCTTAAATCCAGAAGTATCACATTGCAATACATTAGGATGTAATAGAGCAAACCTCTACTCATGTATTTTGAATTAGATTTTTAGTGATAGGTCACACACCAACACACCCAAAAACGAAAAAAAAAACCAAAAAGAAAAAAAAAGGAAGTAATGCTAGATGAGCAGCTAGTGTGGTTTTCCTCAACGTTTGAAATCCGGTTTATCTGTTTCAGACTGAATTTAATTTGAAATAATTATTCTCGTTTTGGTACACTTGTCAGGTCACAGAAAATGGGAAGCAGGAGCGCCATCTTGTAGCGACTGTTGGAAAGTTCAGCATCATATGGAATTTCCCGCAAGTGAAGAACAGCAGCCATGAGTGCTATCAGAACCAGCAAGGCCTAAAGAGCTGCTACTGCTACAAGATTAATTGTTCTCAAGGATGAATCGATCTTCGACAGCCGCTTCATGCATGACAAGTTTGCAGTCAGTGATTCTCCAGAGGCTCCGCTGGTGGTTGCAACGCCAATGAAGGTTAGCTCTTTCAGTATATCAAGCAGGCCGTAACACAGTAGTTTCCACCAAAATGTGCCAAGTCACGATGCTTGATATGTATTATGGACAATGCAGTTGTTAGATTAGTAAGATGGTAGATATTTTTAAATGATTTGTATCTTGATCATGGCCTCTGCTTGTTAGGATGTAGGATCTTCTTTGTACTAGTTTGGATAGTGCTCTTCCTGAATGTAAGAGCGGATACATGCTGGCCTGTTGGATTGGTTTAAACATTAGAAATGCTATTATGATGGCCGCCTTGTGTGTCACTCCCATAGGCGCTATTGGCTTTTATCCTCATCTTCTTTTTCACTACTGCTTGTGGATATGGCAGCTTTTTTTTTTTTTTTTTCAAAAGAGCTTTCCATATATGAGGGGCCAATTACATTCGGGAGCCCCCCAGGAGAAAAATAACCCAGGGGACTCCTATCATAATATCACACCTCTTCCACCCTCACAAGATGGGACCCACTTCTCTGATCCACACCATTGATCTTTTCGTAGAGTTTCTCCTGGACCTGTCGATCATGGACCAAGAACGCGAGGGCCCATGTAGTTGTAGATGCGGTGCTGCTGGTTCCAAGGGCCCATGTGCTGTCACTCGCAAAGGTGCTCTTGGCTTCATCCTCATCCAATCCGTCCATCATCTACGCCAGCTCTTGTTTGGGCGTAAGCCCGAAAATCAGAATGATCCAAAATTCATGTGGACCACACCACATGGAACACAGGAACAGTGGGATGCGAACACCGATCGCTGAAATCTTCCTGGGTACACCGTGACGTTAATGTGCCATCCAATCCTTCGAAAGGCCAGTCCCACCAGGACGAAGGGAAGACCAAAATCAGCGTGATCCAAAACTTATGTGGGCCCCAAAAAGGTCTCAATGGTTGGTGTTCCCATTCACACAGTTTGCTGTGATTTGGCCCACTTGAATTTATAATGGGCTCATTTTTCAACTCACATCCGGATATGTGCTATATCAAACGATGGACAGAGTGGATGTCACAGTTGTTGGAATTATTTGGTTGAATTAAATAGATTATTAAAATCGAGAATCAAATAAGAAAATAAAATTTTTGAGAAAGAAAAACTTATTGAATTGAGTCGAGGCGTGACTGAGTCACTCGGCTTGAAATCGAATTTGCTCCCCTTGACAGCGTCCCAAGTGCAACAGGTTTCCAGAGCAATCGACCTCCAGGATACAACGACTATGACCCGGTCCCAACGGTGCACTCACTGTACATGGGCTTGAACCACTTGCAGTTTAATCCGAAAGTGTCGAGTTGACTCAGCGATGAACTCAGTAAAAACCGTATCAGAGAGAGTTTTATAAGAGAGATAATAATTTTCGTATATATGAAACTGGAATCGGTAGTCTTTATATAGACTCCGAAGTGGTGTATAAACACCTTTTACAAAAGGTTAGGTCCGTTGGGTTTAAACCCAACAAGAAGGGATGCATCTTTCTGGTTTAAAATGAAAAGACGCAAGTGCAAGTACACTCTCGCAAATAAAGTCCCGCGAGTACTCATACACACACTCACATGAGTACACTCACCTGCACCCGCACCCACACCCGCGCCTAGCCTAGCTCGTCCCATCCCGTCCCGTCGCGCACGTGCACATAGACTCGGACTTGGCTCGGCACGGCTCGGTTCGGTGCGCGCGCGCGTGGGTGGTCAATGGCATAGATTAGAGCTAGTGGTATAGCCCCCCCACAGGACCAAATTTACATGCCCCATAAATGGGGCTCAAGCCCAAGGCAAAAGGCCTATCTTATAAACAAGAGAATTTTCTTTGTCAAATCTGATGTGGGACAAAACCTATACCTCAAAAATACTAAAATTTAAATGTGGAGGGAAAACATCAAAAATTTGAAAATTCAAATTTAATACTATTTTAAAACAAAATACAACAATAGTCATTCCCATTGAGAGGTATAAAAAATCTATCTAAGAATGTAAATAGGTGGGGTCCACTAGATGATACGGGGGGCCTGGTTCGCCTTGGACCCACCATTGGCATTGAGTATGTGGTATTGAATCTCAGTCTGAGCCCTGAAAAAAACTATTGAAACGAAAAGCCAGTGATTCTGCGCTGCCAGTGTTAGCAAAGCTTCTTTGTATTTGTGTTTTTATATATATATATTGTTCACTCCCCAAGTATAGGGTTGTGATGTAGTAATAACTCGGTAAGACCGAGATCGAATCCACAGTGGGGACTAAGTACGTTATCTCGAAACTAACTAGACTGAACTAGAATGAGATGAAATCTAAATTGAGTGTAATTTGAAGAATAATGATGAAATAATTAAACTAAAATTTAAGAGAATTAATGGGAAACTAGCGATTCAGAGGATCCATGTAGAGATCGAGAGATCTTATGCCCGGATTAAAAATCGGGAAATTAATCGAATCGCCATTGATATAAATTTCAAGAGATGAGAGGTATATGAATTAGAATGGATTCCATCACCAAACCACATCCAGAGACAAGGCAAACACAGTAATTAAACTAATTACCAACCAATCAACATGCCACGAAGGTTAGGAAGGGGTACGTCATCCGACCATGCCCAGAGACGATGGTGAACAATGTGGCTTCATTGACGACGTCATAAACATAAAAGGAAAAGAACATGCTCAAAGCCATTGTAGACCCATTGTAATTTCTACCACAACAGACATTAAAGACCGAAAACATTCCTTAATTAAACCCAAATCAATGTCAGATCAGTCTAAACAAAAGGCACAAGCAAAGAGGCCTTCCATCACGCTACAAGCTTCACCTCTTAGCCCTAGCTAAGAGGATTTAGCCACGCATGGATGGGCTAGATCTCATCAGAAATTTGGGAAGAAAAGCATAACAAAAGAAAAATAAACAAAACCTTCTTCCTTCTCTCCCTGTCTTTCTCTCTCCGGTCGGATCTCCAACCAAACTCCCAATCTTCACATTTCCATTGTCGATGCCTCCCCAGCCTCCCACTGCCGTATTGCTTTCTTATATAGAACTGGGTGGGGAGGTCGATCGAGACTCCTTTACAAAACCAATCGCGCACGCACAGAACACAAAATAACTCATGGTGGCATCAAGTGGGGTCCACATACCCCATTGATGAGAAATCCACACCGTCCATTATTTTCGTGAAGAAAACCGCTCAAGAAGGGAGAGTTTTTGTTTGATTTCATGTGGCCCACGAGATGCTTTAGTCCACCGTCCGTCCGTCATTTGATCAAGATATTTCCTGTTTGAGTGCATGGTAGAAAAGTGACGCCAGTGAGGGTAATACCCTCCTTCGAGACCATTGAACGGTTCGGATCATTGAACCGGAGAGTTCGTGGGGCCCACAAGCTTCAAATTACTGACGCGAAATAGAGCTTTTGCGTAAGCTCGCCATGTGATGTTGGTGGGTCCCACTCGTTGTCAAGTGGAAAATCCACTACGTTCATTATATTACCCTCGAAATTTCTGGTTTAATGACCGATTTTGAATCCATTTTCGGCGACCCATCGTGATTTTGCTTCAGTCCATTCTCCGTTTGGATCCTTCAAGGACACCAAATGTATAAGGAAATCCATATGTAGATCATGGTACTCGGTCATTGACCTCGTGAAATGAATGGACGGTCCGGATTGATCATTTGATCGAAGGTGGTGGCCCATAAGCGAAACCCAAATCCATTCAGAGAAAACGCTGTTTGCGTTTTTGGATTTTGAGAAGAAGTCGGTTTGTCACCACGCCGACCGACTTTGCCACGTAAGAGTGCACGACCGGTGCACGTGCTCTCATGTACACTCAAGATACATGTGGGTCCCACTTGATGTATGTAAGAAATCAAGCTCCATCCATTCATATTGTCACCATTTGACTGTTGAGACCAGAGATGAAGCATATCCAGAATTAGCGGGCCTAATCCGATTTTATGGGCGATCTATCCGTTGGGCCATCCAGGGGATCCGACGGTTGAAATTTGACGCGGTACGGTTAATATAGGGCGTTCGGCCACGTATGAAGTCTCGTGTCAATCGGATGGCGGGAACCCTATGATCTTGTATTCGGACGCCCTTCGGGCCACTTGAGCTTCGGCTCGATTTTCTTGGATCTCGAGCGTTGATCTTGGTTCACCGGGGTCTGTCCCTTGCTCCGGTGACTTTGGAGTGCCAAATCCATGCTTTTACTATGGCTACCAACGCTCCCGATTGAATCCCGCAACAAAACACAATTAAAACCTCAAGCGTTAAACAAGATCATGTTCAGAATCCAAGAAAGACTAGGGTCTGATATGCAATATTTGACCCTTAACATATATATATATATATATATATATATATAAACTAATTACTAAGCAAAGAGACCCACAGGTGGGGTCCACCAAGATTAACCAAGTTCTTCTCTCACTTGTGAGCTTAGCATGGTTGGTCAGTAGAACTTGTGGACATGATCAGAGAAACCTTAGGGCGTGTTTGGACAGTCAAGAGGGATGGGATTAGATGGGAATAGGAGGGTTATTGGGCGCTATCCCATCCCGTATGTTGTTTAGGATGGCGGGATGTATTTCATTCATTGTACCCTTGTAAACACCACCCGTCTCTGAGACAGATTAAGCCAATCCTGGAATGCAAGTTTTCACTGCTATGTGGGGCCCACTGAGATATCTACTCCATCCATCATTTTCACTAGCCTACATTCAGCCATGAACCTATTTTGAGGCAGATATAAAACAATGAGTGAGACACACCACAAGCAATGGAGATGCAAACCCATCCTTTTGTGACGGTACGTCCAAACACGCTCATGTATATCCCATGGCTATTGCAAACCCATGGGATCAACGGACAAACACTGACACCACCATCATTACCTTAAAACCTATTTCATCCCTCCTAATCCCATGGGATCGGTCCGGCCAAACAAGCCCTATTTCATCCCTCCTAAAGACTTGAGATCGACTGTGGGAAGTTTGTTGGTCCATTACTACCCGAAGAAGGAAAAAAAAAAAAAAAAAGCTCCAAAAACTGACAAAATTGAGGGGACCGTTACATTTGACAGCCTGACAATCTTCAAATCAAATCCACAAAAATAAGATAATAAATAAATAAAGGAAGCTTTTAGAATAACAAGCAAGTGCCCAATGCCGCGTTTCTTACACAGACCGCAATCTGAATTGAAGTAGATCTAGCATACGCTGCTACTGTTGGGCCCACCACAAACCAGGCTACAAGCAGCCAATGCTGGAAAGCTGCTAGGATGTAATAGTCACCTCAATTTTGTCAGTTTTTGCAGCTATATTTTTTTCTCTCTCTTGTGCAGTTGGTTCTGTATTATGCTGAATATATATGATAGGTGTTGGCTGGTTTTTGTTTGTTGGGACCCACCCAAATGGCCGTACAGAGTCTACAGACCATTTATCCAATCCGTATTGGGATTTTTACCATAAAATACCTCCATAATTTTAATTTTACAAAATAATGTCTCTGGAGCTCATATTCTCGAGCATTAATGCTTTTTGAAAAGAGAAATTATATTACTATCCTCATTTTTTTTTTCGGAAGAGAATCCTGCTCTCATCTGGATCATGACAAACCTCTCTTGTGCTAATGCTACAACCCATGCCCTCATCTGGACCATCCACAGCCCTAACCACAGTCATAGATTCAGTCAGGTCGTGACCATGGGCCCACTGTGATGTATATGTTATATATCCATGTTGTCCATCCATTTTTCAGCTCATTTTAGGATGTGGGTCCAAAATCGAAGTAATTCAAATCTCAGGTGAACTGCACAATAGGAAACAATGGTGATTGAATACCTACCATTAAAAACTTACTAGGGTTCACCATAATATTTGTTTGCTATCCAACCTATTGATAAGTTCAAATAGACCTAGATGACACTACGTGAAAAATGGAAAAAAAATGACGGATTTAGAGACAGTTTTGGACCGTCTCTAAAATTGTTTGGTTTAAAGACACTTTAGAGACGGCCGTAAACCATCTCTAAAATTTTAGAGGGCTCTTGACCGTCCCTAATATTGTCTTAAAATGTCAAACGTCCACAAATCAGATAAGACGGTCGTCGACCGTCTTATATGCGGTCATTTGAGACGGTTCAAATCATATAAGACGGTCGTTGATCGTCTTATATGGGATCATCTGAGATAGTCATTAGCCGTTTGTATTAGAGACGGTCATTGGCCGTCTTTTACTTATAATAAGAGAGTCAAAGACTGTCTCTATTAGAGACAGTCCTTAGCCGTCTTATAGCCCTGTCAAAGACCATCTCTTTTAGAGACAGGCAAAGACCGTCTCTATTAGAGACTGACACAGATTGTCTCTATTAGAGACTGTCAAAGACCGTCTCTAATAGAGACGGTCCTAAACCGTCTCAAATGCTGTCAAAACTACCCTCTACATAATAATGAATTTAAAAAAAAAATAGTTGAGGCTTAGAAAAATAATTAACAATGTTTAAGAAAATTTTAAATTTTGAAAAAAAAAATGTTAATAATTTTGAAAAAAAAATTTCGATAAAAAAATGATATTAGGGTTTCCCACATCATTTGGTAGAAAGTGGTGAGAATGAAAACGTCTAGTGTTGAAGTTTTTCTAAACCTTACCAATAAACTGGAAGGCACAAATATCATCTTGATCCAGAACTTCTGTGGCCCTACAAAGAATCCAATAGTGGGTTCTCAATCTCTGCTTTTTCATGTGGTGTGGTCCAACTGAGTTTTGGATCTTCCTGATTTTTGGACTCTTGTCCTATTGTGGGCTTAAGGAATTGATGGACGGAATGGATTTCTCAGTGGCACCTATGTGGCCCAATATAGCTTCTGATCACATGAACTTCCATTGTGTAGTGGGATGCAAATTCACACCTTTGAAACCTCACTTGGACTGCCATAATTTTTATATGACACCCGTTCGTAAGGATATTCCACTTGGCTGAAAGGAAAAGCATATATAGAAAATACAAATTTCATCCTGATCCAAGTTTTCAGTCATTTTTATATGCTATACAAATCCTAAAATGAGATTACAAAATGGGTAGACGGTTGAATTTCTCAAAAACATCAGGGTTTCCCACATATGATTTTAGCGAAGGAATTTATTGCAGAAGGCTTTCATCGCGTCCGAGTTGGACGCGGATTACATATGACAGGTTGGACGCCGATTACCCTGATTACCTTTGAGACCTCACCAGGGCTACACGTGTTCATAAGGTGATTTCTCACGTGTATGAAGAGAAAATACAAGTTTAATTTTGATCCAAAACTCTTCCACCCTTGGAGAAGGTCTATGTGGCTAGCGTTCAATCGATCGTGTATCCTGTGGTGTAGCCTGCTGAAGTTTTAGATTTCCACCATATTGGGGCTAATATTCTAAAAGGAGATGGATGTAGTGAATATAACACGGATATTTATGGTGGCCCCCACGGAGCTAGGGGCTGGAGAGGATTCTTATAACTTTCCAAATATAAGAATTCTCTCTTCCCTGGGTTCATTGTGACCCTCGTTGATGTTTGTGTAGTATTTAATGTTAAAATTGTGACACCAAAATTATTATTCGGTCTATTCACTTTTTTTGAGCCTATATGATCAATGTTTCACATGTTAATTGTAAGACCCGTATCCTAGTTCGTACTGTTTTGATGAATCCTGCGATCATTTCCGTCAAAGTCCAGCAATCCGCGACTGATAATCGACGTTGCGATCGATCGTAAGTCGTATCCTTTATATTTGAGTCAGTTTAATCAGAGACCTGTATCATTGCGACCGCACCGTCTCCGCGGTTCCAACGCCGCGACTCGCGCACCGATCCGATACCCTGATCAGAAGATGTGGGCCGGCGTTTATTTCGAAGAAACGCCGCGCTTTTACGATCCCGAGAGAATCTCTACACAATGTCAAATCAATTCCATCAACCAATCAATCAATAAATCACTTCAATGTCAAGTACAAGCAACCCATGCTTTCTCTCTCCAAAGTCAACTCTTTCTTACCCTCTCTCTTACACCACCATACATGTCAAGTACATTTCACATTCATCACCCATCACTTCTCTCAACCATCACACCTCTCTCTTTCTCAAATTTAAGAAAATCCCAAGCAACCAACAAGCTTGACAGGTCCATAATTTTCCAAGGAGAGAAAAAGAGAAGTGAGTAGTGTGGCCCACTTTTCATCCCAAAATCTTTCATCCTAGCCCTTGAATCTTCATCTCCTACCATCAAAGTGAAGCATAAGGAGGTCGGCTTTCCAACGGACCAAGAAGATTGGACGGTGGGTGCTTTGATAGGGTAGTTTTCATGCTTTCTTAGATGGGCCAAGTGAGGCCTATCAATCAATGGTATGGATATCACTTTGGACCCTAAGATGTGGCCAATGGCCCACCTTGATTATCAATATCATTTCATGATGAGGCCATTCTCCATGGACCCCATCATGATGTTTACCTTCCTAGCTTGAATAGATGTCATCTAGACCGTCTAATTTAGTGGAGAAGGAATCTCCACCGTTGAATTGTGATTTAATGGGCCCACATGTATTGGGACCCACTTGATGTAGGATTGGATGCTTGAAACGGAGGGCCCATAGTGCTGGGGTCCCTCCATCACTCGATCTCTCTCCTTCTCTCTCTCTTTTCCTCTCTTTCTTTTTTGTTGTGTGATGATGTGTGTGTGGCCCACTTGGGTGGACCCCACCTTGAGGTATGTATTGTACCCAAGTCAATTGTAGGTGGGGCCCACTTTATGTATGTGTTGTACCCACCTCACCTACCATTTGGTGGCCCACCTAAACAGGGCCCACCTCCATGCTTATGTTACGCCTAAAGCGTGTCAGACACTGGACGTGGCTTGAAAAAAAAAAAAAAAAAAAAGACAAAACAAAATTAAAAAAAAGACAAAACACAAATATTAGCTTGGTTCATAAGCTTGTGGATGAACCACTTGTATGGGCCATAGCATTGAAAATAGTAGTTTCTACCATTGAAAACCCCCCTGCCGTTCTTAAACACAAAAAAAGTCAGATATTAGACTTGTTTGATCCATCCCGGGCCATGGAAACCAGTGGCCGGGGTGGATTAATCCAATGTGGGCCCCCATGCATCAAAAACCTCAAAAAAACAAGTTTCTTGAAAAAAAAAAAAAAAAGAAGGGTAGCGCTTCTTAGCCATACATGACGATACCATGTGACAGACGCCGCCGTCTGGCGTGAAAATGGGCAGACCCACGGCTGGCCGTGTGGGCCCCACCATGATGTATATTTTGTATCCACACCGTCCATGAGGTGGACCGCCCCCTGAGGTGGGTCCCCTTCGAAAATCACCTTGATCCATGGCTCAGGTAGCCCACATCATAGGAAACAGTGTGAATGAACGTTCACCATTGAAACTCTTTTGGGGTCCACAGAAGTTTTGGATCAAGTGGAATTTGTTTTCCCTTCTTTCAGGTCTGTGTGACCTTATGAACGGATTGGATGGAAGGTAAACCCTATGGTGGGCCCCACGTGGGAGCCACAGTGATGTATGTGTTTTATCCCCACCGTCCAGGCGGACAGTGGGAGCCCACTTTCATGTATGCGTTGTATTCCACCGTCCAGCGGACTGTGGAGCCCACCGTGATGTTTGTGTTTCACATTGTCCACTGCTGTGGACGGTGGGCCCCACCTGAAATTTGGCATGCGCCTGGAGCTTGGTCTGAGCCCTCATGCAAATGGGAGGCACATAATGGATGGGCTACAAACCACATCTCGGTGGGCCCTCAAAATGGTTATGAATGTTTTAAATGGTGCACGGCCCTCTCCACTTTTGCATGTGGTGTGGCCTGCACAAGTCACGGATTGACTTGATTTTTGAGACCTAGGCTCACGACGGAATGGTGCATCTGGCTGATGGGTAGATGTTTGAAAACGTATCATAATGGGGACCACTTAGCTTGACCTCATGGGAGCTGAACGTCAGCTCGAGCTCATTGTGCTTTTTTCCATATATATATGTGTGTGTGTGTATATATATGTATATATATGGGTATATGTATATGAATATGTACATGTATATGTATATATTATTTATATTATATTGTATATATTATATGTATTATATATATCATTAATATATTATATTATGTAATATATACATTATGGCGGGCCTTGGGAATTTTAATGGTGGTTTGGCCCATTTGATCCATGTGATTAGGCCCACCTTAGTGCATATGTGAGGCCCATGTGATGGGGCCCATATTAATGTATTTATGGCCATTGTTGAGGCCCACCTTGGTATATACATAAGGCCCATGTGATTCGGCCCATTTGAGGTATTTAAGGGCCCATGGGTTATGGCCCATTGCAATGTACATAAGGCCCACTAATGCGGCCCACTTGATTTATATAAGGCCCATATGAGATGGCCCATTTGATGTATCTAAGGACTATGGGTCGAGGCCTAATGAGATGTATATTGGTCCGTTGCAATGTGTGATTCCCTATGGTTTGTATAATGGTACTTTATGGCAGGCTATGCCTTGGGAACAATGTTGGTTTGACGTCCATATTGTAAGGATAATGTTGGTTAAATGTCCGCATTGTCACACTCCTTAAGGCCCACTAATAGGTCCATACTTGTACTCTGCAATCTGTTTAGGCCCATCTTCACTTTGAGCAACCCCCATTATCATACCATAAGTATAGTGTTGCCCTATGATTCATGATCATACACATCATATGCATGCTTGAGATGAGGGGTTACTGATCATAGCATATGCCTTCGGGCAGACTGTTATAGGCTCCCTGATAGGCGGAGTTGCCTTGCATGGGCGCGTGGTTCACGCATGACTGTTGCATGATTGGTAGTGTGACTCATGCACTTGTATTGTGTGATTATAGTTACTGTATGCCCTAGTGACACCAGGGCCATAGCCTCCACAGACACATCGTGGGTGGCTAGATTGGATGCCGAAAATGTTTGGTTCTAGCATACGGGCGCCATAGATGTCCCTGGGTAAAAATCCCTAAACCTGATGGTACCAGAGGATGACTCCAATGTCGAGACCGAGTGGACGTACGAGCGCATGAGTCCGAATACCAGGAGGCCGCGTCTCCCACTGTGTCGTAGTCGGTTGGAAAGGGGTGTGACTTTACCAGCCTGAGTGAGGGGGCAATTTCTAGGTTGAGTTTGACCAGCTTGAGGAATCGGTCCGCTATCGACGAGCCAGGCCCGATATTGGCAGGCGGATAGTGAGGTCTCTTCCACTCTCCCAGTTGTGCGTTCGGATAGGGGCGGCAAGCTGGCCTGAGTGTACTAGACCCCGGTAATTGTCCAGACTGAGAACCATACTAATTGACGCTCTAGTGTGGAGCTGTATTGATATGAGGGTTGACATGCTTGAGCTGCATTATGCATCGCATGACCTTGATATGGCCGATATCATTTATATTCTGTACCGCATAGCCTTGGTACGGCTGACTGCATTCATGTACTCATTGACACGATTCTGCATTACTCTGACTTGGCATTCTGAGCACGCTCATATTGCTCACACACTTACACCACCCTCTAAGCTTTCTATAAGCTTATGCACGATTGATGCGTGCAGGTGACGCCAGGACACAGCCGTAGTCTCACCGCAGTTGGAGCGTGCAGCCGAGCTTTTGGAGTTCTTTTGTCATTTTCAGTATATTGTATTTCCCTTTCATACGCCTTGTACTCAAAGGTTTTTGATCATAGTGGATTTCGTGATGGTGTTCTTGTGGTTATTGTTCGTGGGTTATGCTTGTGGTTATGCTCATTACGAATCAAATTGATTATTAAAATCCTCCTTGTAGCATCCAGGATCGGAACCGGCGTATGGGCGCCGGGAGCCGAGAATGGGGTTCTACGGAGGCTGTCGGCACCGGATTCGGCGATCGGGAATTTTGTGAGCCCGGTTTCTGAGTTTGGGGTGTGACATTAACAAGGCCCAAGCGTTAGTCGACCTTTGGATGAATATTTTTGACATTTCTCTCATAAAAGGGTGGCTTTAGGGTTAGTTATGTTGGGATTAATTAAGAATGAGTTTCCTGTTTTCTTTTCTCTGTTATATGATAGGAGGGCCTTTGGGATGATCCTCCTGAATGTGAATTCCTGTACAACAGGGGGTCTTAGGCTATTTTTCGCCTCAGCCTCTGCTCAGTGTTTTTGTAAGGTCAATTCTCTTTGTCAATGAAAATTCGAGAATCATTTTTGAAAAAAAAAAGAAGAAAAAAAAAGAATGAGTTATAATTTTTTTTTTTTCGAGAGCCCACAAAAAAAAGAGAGGTAGTGTTTTGGCTGTAAGTTCTCTCAATCCATATAATCTTATCTTAATAGTAGATTGATCATCACTTTATGTTGTGGTTTTTTTCTGCAAGAGTTTTCCTTGTAAAAATCATGTGTTCTTTGTTTGTTTTTTTAGATTTTCATTTTCTCTTGTTTATTTCAATCTAGATCAAGGTGCTTTCATATGGCTAAATCTCCAACAAGTGGTATCAGAGCGAGGTTGTTCCCCGATTAAGGTGCCTTGCACTGGCTAACAGTCGGTCGGACCGACAGAACCTTCCGATCATCAGATTACCCCTTACTAGTGACTGTCGATTAGACTGACATGAATCGATCAACGGTCTATCAATCGAATAGACATAGTGCAAAATTTATTAAATTCTAAGTTGTCCGTAGGTCAGGTCGACGATCTTGTAAGTCAAACACTCAAAAAGATGATTGGCCATCTCAGTGAAAATACTCCCCAAGATTACATATTCATTATAATAGTTAAGTATAGTTTACAAATAGAAAGCAAACAAACACAACATACGTTATATAAATGCAAATCTTGTTTAAATGCATGGATGCATGAATGCACATCACCTTGGGATTAATATATATACATCCAATTGGCAATGTAAGTAGAACTCACCATGTAAATAAACTATTATACGGTATGACCCAGCATCACTAAGGATATACATTAGCATCATCAGGTAAGTTTATACAATGACCTAACATCAAAAGGAACATACATTAGCTTCTTAACTTAGCATTACTAAGGACATATATTGACATCATGACCCGACATTCTAGGTGACGTACATCGATATCATTTTATGAGTTCAAATTTGCCAGGGTATCCAACAAATCACAAAATGAGGTCAAATCGTAAATCATCATGATAATAAGTCTTTCTCAAATGAACTAACTAAGCTTCAAGATAGTCCAAAAAAATATGTTCATATCCATACAACAAATAGATGTATCTCTAATAAAGTTCATGACGTGGTAATCTAATCAAAATTTCAAAGTACATCATCCAACATCTATACATTGTAAGAACTTTATAAGGTGGGCCTTATAGATCAACAGTCTGGATTGATTTGAATGTTGGACTGTGTAATTATCTAAACTAGTGGACCCCACTTCTATGTGATTTACGTATAGATACTCTACGTTAGGGGTGGAGTGCTATAGCCTTACGCAGGGTTGTTAGAGTTGAACTAGGATAAAGCAATGTGGAGCAGTGGGAGAGAGAGTTATGATGGGATTCAAACTCTCATCTCCACATATTCTATATAAGAGAGAGCTGGGTCCCCAATCCTACACAACGATAGAACCCTAAGTCCTATCTATTATTCTATATATTGGTGTGAAGGAGAGGAAGACTACAACATAGGTTTTCTGGTATTCTAATTTGACATCTATGGCGTCTCTCAATTAGGTAAGCCGCCTAAACCTTAGATCTCCATGTCCTGTGCACAGGCAGATCTCTGGGATTTCCGCATCCAGATAATCTTACATACACCACATTAACTCTCTTCAACACGAACCATTTATATCTCCCATTTCCAAACACATAACACATATAGTTCTCTAATGTCACATCTAAATTAAAACAATACAAATTTCATGTTTAAATGAATTAAAACATGCTAGAATTCATAACATGTAGAATTATTCAAATCAAAAGATCAAGACTTATAATCCAAAGTATACCAACACTTGTAGATTATAAAATTTTAAGAGGTCAAATTACATAAATTTATTAAAGTGACAATTTAAGAGAAACTATTACTAAATTAAAATTTTGATGAAAAGCTTAAAGAGTAAATCCTCACATCTTAAGTTGAATCACTTTCTAATGTCATTAGAAGGCGTGTAGGTGCTTTAGGGCAAAGATGTCCCTATGTTAAAAGATTTGAACTATTAGATCACAATATTACGTGCTATATTGTAATCATTAATAGGTTTTTTAACTTATGGTTTAGATCTAGGTTTATGGTTTCAAATCAAAGATCTAAATTTAAGTGTGCTTTGGAGACTTTAATTTCTACATCCAAAATAAAATCAAAAATCAAAATAATGTATAAAAATCTAATCACAAAATGGAACAATATGACTTGATCAATTTTGGACTTGGTTGGGTTCAACTAGGTTGAACTTGTTTAGAAATATGCGACTTGGCACTTAACTTGATGCACCACTATTCCAGTGGGGTTATCAGCCCAAAACAAGGATTTTCTAGTCCTATTGGACTCAAACACGGTCCGAACTCACTGACTCAGCGAGTTAATGTAGACCTCACTTTCTTCTTTCTTCTCTTCTTTTGTACTCTCCTTTCTTTCTTCCTCTTTCTTTTTCTTCTTTTCTTTTTCTTTCTTTTCTACTAGAAATTTCATCCAATAGGGAACTGGACTCAATCCGAATCACTTGATTTATTGAATTTCTTCCTCCTCTCTCGTTTTCTCTTTCTTTCTCCTCTTGTCATCTGGATGCCTGTAAAGTTTTAAGTTGTAAACACATTATACCCGAAAAGAGTTTCAGGTGTAAACAATTTACATGCTATTCCGTTTGGCTTTTAAGTGGTAGATCTATTTACGAGTTAACAAATTGTGTTTGGTTAGCGTGTAAAGTGTTTACAGTGTATAAAATAGGTATTCATACCATAATGCTTGGGTGATAAACCTTCCAAAATCACACAAGAACTTGATTTTTTTTTTAAAGGTTCTAAGAGAGCATTAAAACACGTACACATTAGAAGGATTGGTTGTCCTCTACTCATCACGATAGGCCCCAAATGCAATTTGGAAGTTTTTAATGGTGAACGTTCCATCCTGCCCTCATGTGATCTATTCGATAATCAACTAGCTACTATTTTGTTCCATAGGAGAGCATCAAGGGAAATACATGATGGATAGATTAGATGTACCATACATAATACAGTGGGCCCCACATATCAGGAGTGTATATCAATAATTATGTTCCACTATGTATAATGACTTCTTTAGCTGTAAAGTCTTTACATGTAATGGGTAAAAGTTGTAATTTGTTTACACCTTGTAAAGCCTTTATAAGCAAATACAAGCAACCAAACGGTCCTTATAATCGAATTACTGTAATTCCTTTGTAACCTAAAGACTTTATGGGCATTCAAACGACCCCTTAGTTACTTCCAGAAAGTTGCTGGGCTGAAATGATCCCCCACCGGATCTAATTCACCCCTGGCTTCAGCGACTCAAATTCGAGACGACTCAGTGCAGGGATTCGGAGTGGATTTTCTCTCTCCTTTCTAATTTTCTTTTCTCAATCTCTTTTGCTGATTCACGTCAAGACTGGAATGCTACAAACAGAGAGTCTTACAAGAATTCAAGGCAGTCATAACGCATGAGGGGAGAGATCATTTCACTCGATGCTTAGACCGGTTGTAGCGCAAAACAACGTGCTTTTGACACCGAACTTTTGTGTAGCCGCTGATCTCCGAATGCTGGTCCACTTCCCTGACAAAGATCATTTATCAGAGGGACATCAGATGAGCCACACTGCGGACGTTTTGGATTTGAGATCGGAGGCTCAACAAGAACCAGCAGCTGACGGTGTCCGACGATGAAGATGGCCTTTTAATGGCATCTTCGTAAGGTCACACATGTTGGATATTATACAGATTAATGTATTTTCTGTATAATATGGAAACTGAAAAATTACGATAGTCAGAAATAAGGACAGGCTGAAGCACATCTGAAAACGCTGTCCTTAAAGCATTATTTGCCCTTACTCAAGTAAATTGAGTATGCTGATAGGTTACAGGCAAATAGCTTCTAGGATACGACGAGCCTGGTGTGGGTCTGCGTTCAGCAAACACGAAGGCCCACCTATTAGAACTCAATTACACAAATTTTGGCAATATTACAACATAGAGAAAAATTCCAAAAGAAAGAAAAAGAAAGAGAAAAATTTCTTTAGATTAAGACCACTGCACTGGTCAATACTTCAGCCATTGGTTCAGTTGAACCGTTCTAGACCACACCGTTGGTCTGTTCTTCTAATAAAGGTTTAACCCTTACTGTCTTGCTGGAACTAATGAAGTATAAAAGAGGAGTAGTAGGCTGTCTCAGTTCGTATAGATTTGCTGGAGTGGGTTTTGAGATGGATTGGAAACTCATTCAGGTCCTCTTTTTATAGGCTATGGTGGCTGGGGGTTATGGTCCAGGGAAATAAATCCCATGACCGTTTTCTAGCTGTTGGAGAAAACTAGCCGTTTTATGGTCAGTTTCGATCCGTTGTGAATGGGCTATTAAGTCGATGCATCTCGAATGTTGTAGGAGACAATGACTAGCCGATTTTCTACTGTTGGGCTAGCCATGCCACGATTCACATTGGATGGACTGCACTAATAGCACAAATTACATAAATCTTCCAGAATGACTCTATTTTTCAGCTCTCTATATAATCAGAGGGACTCTCATTCAATCCTTTAGATTTTCGTCTAGCCAACCATCTACCTTAGCCACTAGTCGCACCGCGACTCGCACACGTCTCACTCAGGTTCGCGAAGGGAGCGACCCTTTGTGACACGATGCGCATGTGCGAAGTGCAAAGTGCCCCACTAGCGCCTCTACAGCCACACTGCCTCACATGCCCATGCCCTCGCACCGAGCCCGAGACCAAGACCAAGATCAAGACCAATACTAAGACCGAGACCGAGCCCGAGCCCGTGCCCATGCTCGAGCCCGAGTGCGCGCGCGGGTGTTCCAGTGCTACGCACTGGAACACGTAAGGTCCATAGTCCATGGACTAGGTAGGTAAATATTATAATACTCCACTATTATCATTTAAACCAAAGATTTTTCTCTTCCCTTTCCCATGTGAGACTATTCCCAAAAAACCACAAAACGGTGTTTTTTCAAAACAACTTTTTATATATTTTATATTATTATTTAATATATTTTATTAAAAATTAATATTTTGCAACAATCCCCCACTTGATTTTTTTTTTTATAAAAATATATTTTCTCGGTTAAACATTACTATTAGAATAATCAGCTTATATGCATAAAGAAAGATATCTTTCAATGTTAATCTTTCCTTAGTATAAGTATCTCAAAGCTCTGTTGAAATGACTGGTAGCCACAGCTTTGAACCAGTTATTCCTAGATAACAAAGTCGGAGAAACCACACACATATTCACTATGTGTTGTTAGAGTTCCCACAATCTTGCTCAGCACATTTAATGGCCATGTGCTTATCCTAATTCATGAACGATCCCGAGAGAAAACTCCTAATTCTCATGAGAGACGGCACCATCTCTGCGTTCATATAGGTGAAATCCTTCCAGTGTCTCCGTTACTATAAGACACTTGTCCTATAGACTGGATTTTATTAAGAGTTCTTAGACTCAACCCTCTTTCGTAACGCTCAGCACTTATCTATTATGGATGAGGTTTTTATAATTTAGTGCTGAAAAACTTTCCATATATCAGTGACTTATTTTTACCCATTAAACCTAAATTTAGAGATTTTCTAACTTCAGGTTGGGTTACCATCACTGGCGGAACTTTGGTTGAAGAGTTTCAACCCCATCCCTCTAGATATAGCCTTTACTACCTCTCTCGGTAGATGTTTAGTAAAAGGATCTGTCAGGTTGTTGCTTGATTTCATATAGGAAATAGCAATGATTCCATATTGAATCAACTGTCTGACATAATCATGTCGTAGACTTATATGTTTAGATTTACCATTATAAGTGCCGCTATAGGTTCTAGCTAATGTGGCTTCACTATCACAATGTAATGATACAGCCGATATAGGCTTTACACAGAAAGGAATTTTTAATAGAAGATCCCTTAGCCACTCAGCCTCTTTGCCTGTTGCAGCCAGGGCTATGAATTCAGACTCCATAGTCGAGTGCGTTATGCATGTCTGTTTCTTGGATCTCCAAGATACAGCTGCACCTCCTAGGGTGAATACCCACCCTGTAGTAGACTTGTTGTCCCCTGTACTCGATATCCAGCTCGCATCGGTATATCCTTCCAATACGGCAGAAAATTCTGAATAAAACAGTCCAAAGTCTTTAGTTGCTTTTAAGTAACTAAGTACTCTACTAATTGCATTCCAGTGTTTTGTACTGGGGTTACTAGTAAACCTACTAAGTTTACTCACAGCATATGCGATATCTGGTCTAGTGCATTGTATAGCATACATAAGACTCCCTATAGTACTCGCATATTCTAATTGCGCAACAGTTCTTCCAGTATTTTCTTTTAACTTGATACTTGGATCAAGTGGGGTCTTTGCTTCTTTTATATTTAGATGGTTAAACTTGTTTAGTATCTTCTCAATATAATGAGATTAACACAAAGCATAACTCCCACATTGTTTTTTAACTTTGATACGTAAGATGGTATCAACTTGTCCATGATCTTTCATTTTAAATACCGAAGATAGAAACCTCTTTGTTTCAGTCACACCTTCCATTTTATTACTTATTATTAACATGTCATCAACATATAGACAAATAATAACGATACAACTACCATCTACTTTAGAATATATGCATTTGTCAGCTACATTATGCATGAAACCATGAGATAGTATTTTGGAATCAAACTTCTCATGCCATTGTTTTGGTGCTTGTTTTAATCCATACAAAGATTTGACTAATCTACATACTTTGTTTTCATTTCCTGGTAGAATGAAACCTTCAGGTTGTTCCATGTATACCTCCTCATTGAGGTCACCATTCAGGAAAGCGGTCTTTACATCCATTTGGTAGATGTGAAGATGATGTATAGAAGCTAGCGCAAATAATATCCTAATGAATGTTATCCTAGCTACAGGAGAGTATATGTTAAAATAATCTATCCATTCTTTTTGTCTAAAACCCTTAGCTACTAGTCGAGCTTTAAAGGTTTGGATAGTTTCATCAATGTGATATTTCTTCCTAAATATCCACTTACACTCTATGGGTCTAGAACCTGGAGGTAAGTTAACTAGTTCCTATTTTTGATTTGATATTATGGATTCCATTTCATCGTTTATAGCTTCTTTCCAAAAAGCTGCGTCTTTAGAGGATATAGCTTCTTTATATGATTTAGGATCATCTTATATAGTCATCACTATAGGTATTTGTCTTATAACATTTTCTCTATCTGCTTCTATAAGATGGAAAATGATGCGTTGTGAGTCTATGTAGTCATCTCTTAGACTCTTCTCTATTCTTGTTCTTTGACTCCTACGAGGTTCAATAGGAGCTTTTACAATCTGTGGAGCTGTGCTATCTGGTTTTCTATTAGGAGTTTGGATTTCATTATCCTTTGACTCCAAGGATAGTGAGTTCTCAAAGAACTCAACGTTTCTTGATTTTATTATTATATTAGACTCCATGTGTAGAAGTCTATAAGCTTTACTATTTTGTGCATACCCTAGGAAGACGCACTTAATAACTCTTGGTCCTAACTTAGTTCTTTTTGGATCAGGGGTTTTGCAGTATGCAAGACACCCCCACACTTTTAGATATCCTAGGTTAGGTTTTCTACCTCTCCATGTTTCATATGGAGATATTTTATATTTTTTAAACAATATTCTATTTAGAATATGGCATGCTGCAAGCAGTGTCTCACCCCATAGACTTAGTGGTAACTTTGCTCTTATCAGACTATTTCTACTAATGTCCTATTCTTCCTTTCAGCTATTTCATTTTGTTGAGGTGTGTATGGAGTAGTACATTGATGTATCAGTCCATGTTATTCACAGAGTTATCGAATTCATTTGAGAAGTATTCTCCTCCTCTATCGCTACAGAGAATTTTTTCTTCTTATTTAGTTGATTCTCTATACGCTTTATATACTTTAAACATGTTCAATGCTTCATCTTTGCTCTTTAATAGGTACACATACACATATCTAGAGCAATCATCTATAAAGGTTATGAAGTACCTTTTACCTCCACGAGTAAGAATGCCGTTTAACTCACAGATATCACTGTGCACAAGATCCAATACTTGAGACGATCTTTCAACGCTTGGAAAAGGTTTCTTCGTCATTTTGGATCGTATGCACACTTCACATTTATCGGTTTCATTATCTGTGTATGAGATTAAACCATTCTTAGCCATGAACTTCAAGGTACTATACCCTATATGGGCTAGTATATCATGCCACAGTCCAGCGGATTCAACCATATACGCAGAAGTGCTACTTTCATTCAGAGAAAACTTGACCATCCCGTTATAAGCATATCCCTTTCCGACAAAAGTCCCATTTTTAGACAGAATCAGTTTTCCTGACTCGTACACCACCCTTATACCTAGTTTTCCCAGAAGATCTCCAGAAACTAAGTTTCGCCTCATGTCTGGAACGTGCAGTACATTAGTCAGAATCACTTTCTTCCCAGAGGTGAATATCAGTTCGACAGTTCCTTTGCCGATGACCTTCGATCGGACTTCATTACCCATTTGGACTTCTTGACCATCGGTCAATTCCTCATAGGTTTTGAAGGCAGATTTGTCGTAGCACACATGTACAGTAGCGGCAGTATCATACCACCAACCTGGAACTTTGCCTTGGATGACATTCACCTCAGTGATCATGGCCACTATATCGCCTTCTTCTACTGCACTTGTCTCTTGTTTAGATTTGTGATATCGACATACTCGAGCATAGTGCCCGTTTTCCCACAGACATGGCATAGGCCTTTAAACTTTTCGTTCTTCTTTTGGGTATTTTTCTTGAATTTTCCTTTATTGGGTTTCAGGGAATAGTCCTTCTCGGGATGTTTGTTATTAGAGTTCTCTACTGCATGTACCTTGGACGAGGTATTCCCGTTATCATTTTTTTGTCGCGGTTACGCAGGATTCTTCCTCAATTCTGAGGTGTTTCTGGATTTGTTCCAGTGTGTAGTCCTCAGTTTTATGCAGCAACTTCCTTCTATAGTCTTTCCACATCGGTGGAAATTTGGCGATTATAGCCCCGACTTAGAATGATTCAGGAAGATATATATTTATCGCTTTGATTTTGTTTACTATTAGTTGCAATTCTTGGATTTACGGTAGCAGCGGTTTGTTATCTACCATGTTGAAGTCAAAATACCTGGCGATGAGAAACTCGTTGGTACCTTCTTCTTTAGCCTTGTATTTGAATTCCAGAGCGGCCCAGATCTCCTTTGCTGATGACGTCTGTTGGTACAAATCGTACAGACGGTCAGAGAGAGCGTTCAGAATGTGTCCTCGACACAAGAGTTCATCTTCGGCTCGTTTGGTGCAGGCGGCCACCTGTTCAGGTGTGTCATCGTCGGTTGCTTCAGGTAGCGCTTGCAGATTTGGATCTAATATATAGTAGATCTTCAGCATCGTTAAGAGAAATTTCAGCTTGTCTTGCCATCTTGTAAAATTGGTTCCATCGAACTGATCAAGATGTATCAAGTCATGATTCATCAGCTTGATGGATGAAACACTGTTGGCTTCCATTACTATAATAACGCTTTAAGATTGTTGGAAATTATACAGATTAATGTATTTTCTGTATAATATGGAAACTGAAAAATTACGATAATCAAGAATAAGGACAGGCTGAAGCACGTCTGAAAACGCTGTCCTTAAAGCGTTATTTGCTCCTACTCAAGTAAATTGAGTATGGTGATAGGTTACAAGCAAATAGCTTCTAGGATACGACGAGCCTGGTGTGGGTCTGCGTTTAGCAAATACGAAGGCCCACCTATTGGAACTCAATTACACAATTTCTGGCAATATTACAACATAGAGAAAAATCCCAAAAGAAAGAAAAAGAAAGAGAAAAATTTCTTTGGATTAAGACCACTGCACTGGTTAATACTTCAGCCACTGGTTCAGTTGAACCATTCTAGACCACACCGTTGGTCTGTTCTTCTAGTAAAGGTTTAATCCTTACTGTCTTGCTGGAACTAATGGAGTATAGAAGAGGAGTAGTAGGCTGTCTCAGTTCATATGGATCTGCATGGAGTGGGTTTTGAGATGGATTGGAAACTCATTCAGGTCCTCCTTTTATAGACTATGGTGGCTGGGGGTTATGGTCCAGGGAAATAAATCCCATGACCGTTTTCTAGCTGTTGGAGAAAACTAGCCGTTTTATGACCATTTTCTGACTATTTGCATGGGCTATTAAGCTGCTGCATGCTGACTGTTGGCCGTTTTCTAGCTGTTGGGCTAGTTATGCAACAGTTACAATTGGACCCTGCACTAATAGCATAGCTGTTACAGATCTGCTGCAAAGTGCACCACTAGCGCCTCTACAGCCATACTGCCTCACATGCCCATGCCCACGCCCTTGCATTGACCCCGTGCCCGAGCCCGAGCCCGTAGCACTGGAACACGCAAGGTCCATAGTCCACAGACTAGGTAGGTAAATATTATAATACTTCACTATTATCATTTAAACCAAAGATTTTTCTCTTCCCTTTCCCATGTAGGACTATTCTCAAAAAACCACAAAACGGTGTTTTTTCAAAACAACTTTTTATATATTTTATATTATTATTTAATATATTTTATTAAAAATCAATATTTTGCAACAACATAGACCTGGATGAAGAGAAAAAAACAAATATCATATTATCTAAAACTCTTGTAACCGTAAAAAGGTTCAACCCTGCTCCACTGCCTTTTACAGCGTGGTCCACTTGACTTTTTGGATTTGTCTTATTTTTTGGCTCATCCCTTATGACGACCTCACCCAGTAGATGGACGGTTTGGATATAACTCATAATGAGATCTATGGAACTTAATGACGTCAATACATCAACCACGGAAGTAGCTGGTGTAGATACGTGTCGTGGGAAGAGGAGTGCTGGCGCTGCTCGAGCTCCGAGTTGTGCGAACAGTTCAAAGGAGATCAAGTTACATGGGACCCATGTATTTATTATATCCACACCGTTCATCCATTTTTTGAGATCATTTTAGAGCATTATATTAAAAAATGAATCATATCCAAAGATCAACTGGACCACACCACAGGTAGCAGTGGGATAAAGATTTTCACCATTAAAAAAAGTAGTAGGGCCCACCATAACATTTATTTTCCATCCAATCTGTTCATAAGGTCACAAAGACATGGATGGAGAGGAAAAAAATTTTCATATTGATCCAAAGCTTCCGTAATCCCTAAAAGTTTCAATGGTAGACGTTAAATCTCCCATTGCGTTTTGCAGCGTGTTCCACTTGACAGCTAGATCTATTTTATTTTTCGTTTGCAGCATGTTCCACTTAACAGCTAGATCTATTTTATTGTTCGTTTGAAGCCTTAAGACAATCTCGCAAAAATGTATAGCCGATTTGAACATAACACATATCTCATGATAAGAACCACGTAACCAGCTAACATGAATACTTGAGGCATATAGCTTTTGTGTGGTACACCAGCCAATCCGCATCCATCAGCCACATCGGTGGTGTGTGCTACACCAGCCAATTCGCTCTGCTGTTGCAAGTACAGAGTTAGAGGGAAGCGGATTGGCTGGTGTACCACACACCAGCTATATAGCTGCGGTGGGCAGGTGTCATGCGAAGACGAGCACTGACGCTCCTCAAGCTCCGAGTCGGAGGAACGGTTCAAAGGAGATCAAAGTTACATAGGCCGTACTGTGTACATTAATTATATCTGTACCGTTCATTTATTTTTAGAGATCAATTTAGAGCATTATCCAACAAATGAATCCTATCCAAAGATTATGTGGACCACATCACAAATAGTAGCGGAGATAATGATTTTCACAGTTAAAAAGTTCATAGGGCTCACCGTAACGTTCTGTAACCCAAAAAGGATTTCAATGGTAGACTTTCAATCCCCCGCTGCTTTTTGCAGTGTGGTCTACTTGATAGTTAAATGTATCTTACTTTTCGTCTTAAGGTTTAAGAGGAGCTTGCCAAATAGATGGACAGTTTTGATATAACCATACCTCATGACTAGACATCAGTTACATCAGCCAATCCGCTTCTGACTCAGAGAAGGAAAGCATGATTGGCCGGTGTACCGAACATCAGCTATTGGCTGGTGCATGTACATGCCGGGATGCGGATTGCGACCTACCCCCGTCCGGACGGTAATACGTCCGGGCAGGGCTCTGTGGAGCCCACCGTGATGTAACTGTTTCATCCTGCCGTCTAATGATTTTTTCAGAAAATTTTAATACGTGAATAAAAAATTGAGGCAGGTCCAAAGCTTGAGTGGACCACAAAGTGGGGATTGAACGTCCACCATTAAAAGCTTCTTGGGAGCTAGAGAAGTTTTGGATCAAGCTGATATTTGTGTTTTCACTTCATCCACGCCTATGTGACCTTATTAATAGGTTTTATGGTAAAAAAACATCACATGGACCCTTAGAAAGGTTTCAACAGTGGGTGTCATATCAGTGCAGGTTCCTTTGGTGTGGTCCACTCAAGCCTTGGACCTGCCTCATTTTTGGTTCACATCTTAAATTTTTTTGAAAAAATCGTTGGACGATGGGATGAAACAATTACATTACGGTGGGCGAGCCCTACTCGGATGAATTACCGTACGGACGGGGGTAGGACGCAATCAGCGTCCATACCTGCCGTGTGAAGACTAGGGACGCGGATTGCATCCTACTCTATGGGGCCCACCGTGATGTAAGTCTTTTAATCACACCGTTCAATGCTTTTCTCAGATGATTTTAATACAAGAATAAAAAAATGAGGTGGGTACAATGCTTAAGTAGGCCACACCAAAGGAACCTACACTGTTAATGACACCCACTGTTGAAACCTTTCTAAGGGCCAACGTGATGTTTATTTTACCATACAACCTATTCATGAGGTCATGTAGACGTGGATGAAGCGAAAACACAAATATCAACTTCATACGAAACTTGTCCGGCTCCTAAGAAGCTTCTAATGGTGGACGTTCAATCCCCACTTTGTGGTCCACTTAAGCCTGAATCTGTCTATTTTTTGGTTCGCATAATAAAATTATCTGAAAAAGGCGTTGAACGGCGTGGATAAAAGACTTACATCACGGTGGGCCCCACAAAGCCTTGCCCGGACGGATTACGGGCGGGGGTAGGACGCAATCCGCGTCCGAAGACTAGCGGGGCTGCTCCTCAATCACCAGGTTGTACCAAGTGTTCAAAGGAAATCAAAGTCACATGGCCCCGAAATGATGTATTTATTATATCCGCCCGCCTCTCCATTTTGTGAGATCATTTCAGAGCATTATACAAAAATTGAAATGAGTTAAGAAATGCACGTGTAGGGCATCCGAACCATACATCATATGATACACCATTGACTTGATTCAACCCAAAAAAAAAAAACCAATCTGTTTAAATATTAGGTGGGCCACGCATGCAAGGGTGATCTAGAATCTTGAATTTGAAGTCCTTACGATTTCGTCGAGTCATATACTACATGGCTAGCTTTAGTCTGACCGAGATCATCTTGCTGCATGTCCCATCTGATGTAAGGCTAGGATATTGTAACGACTTTGACTTTTGGTGCACTTAAGATCCTTGATTAATAGAATAAGTTTTAAATTTAATTTTTAAATTATGAATAAAACCAACTTTTAATCGGAAATTCTAGGAAAAACATGTGGCATTAGTATGGCAGACTCATTGATGCGACTGGTCACGCCCTAATAATTAAAGCAGGTTGTCCCAACCAGACGAGTCCAATTTGTGACTCATATTCATTTTCAGATGAATCTGCTATCGTCATCGCTTTGGATTGCGGTGCGCCCCACCACAAAATTATGAACTGTAAACGAAAACCCGTAGGTTTGCTAGCATACATCATTACGATATGATACCTCGGTACTTCACCATTTAGGTCTGGGTCATCTTTTAATAATCCAAATCATTTATATGGTGGGCCACGACTTGGATGGAGGACCCTTGAAAGAGAAAAACTGTTATAATGGAATACTACGTCACTTTTATAATTTGAAACTTTTCAATTGAATATGGATGGTTTTCATAACGGGTTGAAATATCTCAATGGTAGAGTTTTTTGGTACATGACCCAATCCATGGTGAGGTCCATGAAAGTAAATGGTTTGGGTCATTGAAAATGTCCCCAACCTAATGCCTACAGTCCTGATGTATCCTTTTGCAATACATCTGGATGTATTAAATTAAACTTCTTCTGTAGGACTTCTGGACGAGAGGGTGACGGATTTCCTGCGAAACCTTTAGCAGTAAGTTTCTGGGCGAGGATCCTGGGTGAGGCCCACTATGATGTGTGTGAGAAAGCCTATCCGTTCATCCGTTTTTTGAGCTCATTGGAGATTTAGTGACCACCGAAATTTAGGCACCTAAGACTTAAATGGGCTACACGAGAGGAAACATTGGAGATTTAGTGACCACCGTTGAAATATTTATATGGCCACAAAAGTTTTGTATCCGTCTCAGTTTTTGTGTTTTCACTTCATCCCACTAAAAATTACCTTATAAACGGTTTGGATGGCATATAAACATCAAGACACAGCCTAAGAAGGTTTTAACTGTACGAATTTTTATTTCCATTGTTTCATTTTGTATGGCTCAATTGAGTTTTTGATCCTCTTAATTTTTTATTACATGTCATAAAATGAGCTTGAAAAATAGATGGACGGGTTGAATTTCTCGTAAACATCACGGTGGACTCACCTTGCATTCCGGCGTAGGAACTTTTTCAGGAAATCCGCGTACCTTGTGGACGAGGGAGTGGATTAGGTGCGACCCCAGCCTCACAAAACATGATGCATCCCTGACCATGGGGCCCACCTTGATCTATGTATTTTATATCCACCCCGACCATACGTTTTTACAGATCATTTTAGTTAACAAATCCAATAATTAAGCAGATCTAACTTTCAGATACACCATATCATAGGAAACATTGGGAATTGAACACCCATCATTAAAAACATCCTAAACTCATATTAATGTTTTTGTAATATTTATTTTCCATCTAACCTATTGATAAGGTCACAAAAACATGGATGAAGTCTAAAACAAATATAACTTTGATCCGAAACTTTTATGCTCCCAATAAGTTTTTAATGGTCAATCGAAACTATATCCGAAGGTATGCTCCACCGAAGATTCGTGTCTGCTTCATTTTTAGTCCCATACACTAAAACGATCTGGTAAAACGGATGGACGGTGTGGATGTAAAATATGTGTATTATAGTGGGCCCTATGGTTAGGTACGCACTGTGTTGAGTGACACCGTGGTGCACACAATCCGCTGCCGATAGACGACGTGTCCATGGAAAGTGCCACATAAAGAGAATCTTCTTTTTATCCTCGGACTCGTATAAAGGAAATCAGATTGCGTTCCGGAGTTACTCAGTACGACTTTTATCGTAATGAGTAAACTCAGTTGGGCCCACTGTTAATGTATGTGGTTTATCCACACCGTCCATCATCCATTTTTACTAATAATTTTAGGGGTTGATACCAAAATTAAAGTGAATCCAAATCTCAAGTAAACCGTTACACAGGAAACAATGTGGAATAATGATTTCCACCGTTGAAATCTTCCTAGGGTCCAAATTAATTTTTATTTATCATCCAACCTGTTCATAAGACCACAAGGACATGGATGAAGATAAACCACAAATATCAGCTTGATCCAAAACTTCTTTGGCCTCCAAAAAATTTTCAATGGTAGAAGTTCAATCAAACTGTTTTCTGTAGTGTGGTCCACTTGAGTTTAATTTTCTTAGTTTTTGAGATGTAGTCATAAAATTATCTGTTAATATGGATTAACGGAGTGGATAAAATAAATAAATAACACTGGACCCCACACAGTTTACTCGGTACGCTAAGGGTACTGAGTTACTCAGTACGCAATCCGCTTCCGTTTAAAGGCTGACATGCGCAAATCCAGAAGCTTAAACGGCCAGATATTTTTTGTTTGACGCCTTGCGGGGCCCACTTTATAACTATATTTTGAGATAAGATGTGTCCATACAAACCCACGAAAGCCATCCATACACATAATGGCACTCAACCAACGGTACCAGAATCCTGTATACCACCGGTTCGACAAATAACCATATCTTTGTGGGCCTACCACGTGGTATGTGTAAAATCCAATCCGTTCATCAGGTCAGAAACCTTATTTTACCTTACATTATAAATTACGTTATAAAGATCGTCCACATATAAAACTTAGATGGAGCAAACTCACAGGAACTATTTTAAATTGTGCCTAAAAAATTTCAGGTGTACTGAACTTGAGCTTTCAATCAGTCTTATATATATCTTCCTTTCTTTTTTGTGATTCAAACTTAATGGTGGAAAGAAAAAAAAAACACCATGGTGGCCCCACACAACAGCCTATCATCGAGGAGCCCACCTGATGGACGGAGCGGATGTCACGCAGACACAAGATGGTGGGCATTGCTGTACGAGATACACAAAACAGGTGTCAGAGCTCAACCAACGAAATAAACAAATTCAAAACAAATAAAACTGAAATAATATAAGTAAATCAACGGTTGCTATAGTAGTAGCAGTTGATTCAGTCACTTGGGGAAATCACCATCGTTCATCATGGTCGACCAGTTTTCCCATTCCGCCTCTCCGAATATGTTCCACATATCATTCTCTGGTCGATTTTCAACTGCTTCATTAGGTGGGTCATGACTAGTATTCCCCACTAGATTAGGCGGTTCTTGCTGCTGCTGCAATTGCTGCTGTTGTTCTTGTTCAAAGGTGGTGCGGTCATCTGGAGGGTCTTCTAGAGATGGGAAATTAAGCTTTGCGCGGGGCCCATGTAGTCTGATCGCTGCTTTATCGTAGGCTCGAGCAGCAGCCTCTGGCGTTTCAAATGTCCCAAGCCAGTCTCTAGCCCCTTTGGTACGGTTCCTAATCTCGGCCACCCATTTTCCCCACGGCCTCTGTCGGACACCTCGATACTTCTTCTTCTTCTCTTCCTTGTCTGCACCGGGTGCGATCAATACAGGCTGAGTCTGCGTGGAAGCGGATGGAATTGAAGAAACTGCAGAACTTTCAGGAAATGTGGAGTCTTGGCCTTCTTTGCTGCCACCTTTACCTTCAAATAATACATAAGCGAATGTGGAGACCATAATGGCCGTCTCTTCCTCTGGTGAGGGGCCATGACCATTATAGACTCTGCTCGATTCTCCTACTTCTGTAGGATTTCCTTTTCTTTTGGATTGCTTGGAGATTTTCTGGTGTGGTGGAGCTTCTGCCATTTGCTTTTCTCTGTCTCTCTCTCAAAAATTCTCTAACGGCTATTAACTTGGCAGTTGGATGAGCTTGACGCGTGATCTGGAAGAGGGCTTTTTATATCAGAGGATTTCGCTGGAGTGGACCGTAGACGCTGATGTGGCACTCCAGCTGTGGATTCCTGACAAACATCACGGTGGGCCCCACCTAAGTTCTGAACTTCCCGCGACCAGCTTTTGCAGGAAATCCGCGTCCACTGGACACGGTTTAGCTACGGATAGAGGAGTCGAGAAATAGGAAAACGTACCACGCGCGTGGAGCTATACCACTTGAAGAAGCGGATTGACTGGTGTACCATGACGTCAGTAAGTTCTGTGGGTCCATCTTGAGGTATGTGTTATATCCAAACTGTCCATCCATTTTTGGAGTTCATCGTAAGGTTTGAACCAAAAAATAAGACAGATCTAAAGATCATTTAGACCACACTGCAAAAAGCAGTGGGGGATTGAACGTCTACCATTGAAACCCTTTCGGGGGTCACAGAAGTTTCGTATAAATATAAAATTTGTTTTTCTTCTTCATCCATGTATATGTGACCTTATTAACATATTGGATGGAAAATAAACGTTATGGTGGACCCTACAAATTTTTTAACGGTGAAAATTGCTATCCTCGCTGCTATTTTTGGTGTGGTCCATTCGAGCATTGAATATGATTCAATTTTTTTTTTTTTTTTTTTTCTAATGCTCTAAAATGGTCTCGAAAAATAGATGAACAGTATGGATATAATAAATACATCATTGTGAGACCCATGTAACTTTGATCTCTTTTAAATCGTTCGTACAACTCGGAGCTTGAGGAGTGTTGGCGCTCGTCTTCGCATGACACGTATCTACACCAGCTATATAGTTGGTGTGTGGTACACCAGCCAATCGGCTTATGCAGCAGAGGGGTTTACAAGCATGAACTTCAACTGGGCTAAAAAAAAACCAAACGGCGTCGCCTCTCATATTGACCATGAACAGTCCTCGCATGTATAAAGCCAAAAAATAAAATAAAACAAAAAAAAAAAAAGACCAAGCACAAGTAGAGCTGTACACGAACTTAGTTAGCTCGGTCAGCTCGCTCAACTCGAAAAAGCTCAATTTGACTGAGTTCGAAAATGACTTCAAGCCAAGTTGAGCTGATTTTTTGAGCTTGAAAAAATCTCGAGCTTGCTCGAGATCCACTCGACTTGGATCAAATCCCAACTTGAATCAAACTTGGATCGAACTAGTTCGGTGACTTAGTTATTTTGATATTGATGTTGCTCAACAAGTGTTTGATGAAATGACTCAACGAAGTGGCGAGGAAGGTATGAATATGAAACAAATACTCATGTATTTTGATTTTTATATTGCCTATTGAGTGTTTGATGAAATACCTATAAATTGATGTTGCTGCTTTACATTCTGCGAGAAATTGAAGGTGCACTCCCTGTGTTTGAGAAAATGCCGTAAAGGCTCGATCTTGGCTCAAACTTGGCTCGAACTAGCCCGAGCTGCTGACCGAACCAAGCCAAGCTAGCCAATTAGGCTCGTGGATCGAGCCGAGCCAGGTTCAAGATGGGGTCAGCTAGTGGCCAAGCTGAGTCGAGCCGTGCCAAGCTCGACTTGGTTTGACTCGTGTACACCTCTAAGCACAAGCAGGCTAATAGAACCTCGATTCCAAGATGTACCAAATTCTCCAATTGCTAGCCACGCTAGAGTTGGAAACCAACTCAATAATGAAAGAAGAATCAACTTCCACAATCACATTTGATATGCCCAATTCACCACAAATTTCTAACCCATCAAGCATGCATGGCTCAAAACTCTCCTATAGAACTTGTGGAACACAAAGATAACTCGTCCCTGGTGATCTCTATAAATCCCCCACCTCCTTCATCTCTTGGATTGCCTCTTGTCAACCCATCTACATCGAGTTTGATCCATCCTTAGGTAGACTTTTCCCAAAAGGGATTTCCTACCTTTTTCCGGGAGCCTCCTTCCCATCTCTCTTAGCCAGTAGAAAATTCTCCCAATAATGCTCTTTGCTGAAATGCTCTTCCCTTTGAATTGACTTTTGTTACAACCCAATCATAACTCTCATACAATGAAACTAGGGACCATACCCTTGAGATACTTGTATACAGAGGACGAGCTAGATTTTCTTGTCCAGAAAATGATTCTCTGCTTTATTGACTGGTTTGAAGAGCTTACATGCGAATCAACCTGGTTTTGCCACGCCGAGAGATCTCTGATTGGACTACCACCATCTTGATGATAAGCTTAGGCTTGGTGTAGAGGCCTGGAACTAACCGATATGTTTTGACCTAGCAGAAGAGAGGGAGATTTGCTTTTCTCAGCTTACCCTGTCTGCATTGCTTCCTAGAGAGTTAGAAGATGGTCAAGCATTCGATGTTCGTCACACTACAAGAAAATAGACCTTCAGCCATAATTTTTTAGCGTCGGTTCAAAAACCGAAAGTTAAATATGTTTTTTAGCCTTAGTTGTAAAAGAACGGAAGCTAAAAATTAATTAAAGGAACTAAGGATAAAAGTTTTTTGCCTCGGTTGAAAACTAATGTTAAAAGTCTACCATTTCACTTTAGTTAATAAGAAACCGAGGTTAAATGTATGCTATTTTTCCCAAAGCTTCACGCAAACCATCTCGCCAATTTTTTCAGGGCAAGTGCGGATGGGAAGAAAAAAAAAAACACCTTGGGTGAGAAAACTAATGTCTAAGTCCGGGAGGAGTCATGCGCGCTTTTAGAATCAAGATGGGCAAAAATTTGCTAGAGGGTAAGTCCCAATAGTTAATAAGCAAACCGAGCCCGTTAAAGGACATGATCAAAACTCTTTTCCGTCCTCAAATGGCTCATCGGGGAGGGTAGAGTTAAAACTGAGGTCTAAAAGTCTCTGGCACTGTTGAAGTGGTTGAGCCTATCCCTCCCCACCTTAGGAGGCCACGGTCAGGGACTTCTTCCCTCCTTCCGGTCGCTAGAATTTATCCCATGTCCATGACATCCTCCCAGCCCCCATCATGCAATCCATCTCAGGCAGCACCGTCAACATATCCCTAAGAGACGATTTCTTGGCGTGAGACTTGACCTCTTCTGGCAGATTCACCCTCAAGTCGGCTTGGAATGGTATCCGCCAGTGGCATCCATAGCTTAAATGGGCCAAGTGGATCTGGCACCCTTGTCTCCCCCCGAAGATCGGTACTTTCCTCTAGAATGTTTGAAGAATTTTTCCCTGTGACTCGCTATTCGTAGTTCGGCGTCCTCGTCCGGATGCGTGCCGTGGTGAAAAATGGGAGGTTGCACCCCACGGCGCAGGGGAAAGTCGTCCCACCGCCGCCAAATTCGGCGTCGGCCACTCTTCCTCCCGGACCAAGCGGCCCTCGGGATGCGGCGGCTCGGCCCACTAGGTGGAGGACCGAGGTTTGGATGTACTTCTCCCGCACCTTCAACACGCCTTTTATCCCCTCCCAGTCCATTCATCAAAGAATCGCCCTCTGGACCTCCAGGGCGTCCTCATTCGAGAATTAAGGAACGCCTTCTTTCATCTATTTGGAAAATAGGTGAGTCGAAATGTCAGATTTGATAACTTCAAGATGTATTTTATCTTGAGTTTCCTCGAGTTACGAGGAGGTGGGAAATCCTATGCTTGACAGGGGAACGCCGCTTAGATAAGCCACGCTCCGGGCTCTCCGGCTCGGCCCTTGCAAGCATGTTCAATTGAGACCGCCCTCGGAAAAAATGGCAAGCCTAAAATTTCGGCTTAAACTTAATGTTTGGCCTTCGTTAGTAAGAAATGGAGGAGGTTAAAAGTTCTTAGGGATGCCCGGGGCGACCGATTTTTTTTAGCGGACTCGCCTCCAACAGTTGCTTAGGCCATGCTTGATGGCATAATCTTATGTCAAATTTGGGCCTCTCCCACATTTGGGTGGAATCAGATTTCAAAATTGTCACTTTTACGTCATCGGTTACAAGACAATGTCCGTGGGCTTTATGGTATACGATTGGAACCATTCATCTCTTATCCCAGCAGCTCAATCTTAGATTCTCGCATATCTTCAGGGAGGGTAACGCTGTTGCTGACATTGGAAAGATTGGCGAGTGACTAAAAAGTAACAAGATTTTTCCTCTCGTCGTAGTTGGTAAAAAAGGTTTGGTAGAATCTGGATAATGTTGGCCTGGGCAACATTAGGTTGTAAAGTTTTTATTTCACTTAGCTCTTTAAATCGTAGCATGATAGGCGAGCCCTCCCTTTTTAAAAGTCTAAGGGTTGTATTTTGGTTTTCTGAATAAAATCAAGGTGGAAACATCCTTTTCTCAAAAAAAAAAAAAGTAAAAAAATCGAGGTTAAAAGTTTACTTTTTTGTCGTTCGCTAATAGTTTAGCAAGAAAAAGCCCACTTTTTTGCCTCAGTTACGCAAAATCGAGACTAAAAGTTCATTTTTCACCTCGGTTGGTGAAAAATGGGGTTAAAAGTGTAAAATTTCACCTTGGCTGGTGAGAAACTGAGGTTAAAAGTCAGCTATTTCACCTAGGTTGTTAAGGAAAAGAACCTAATGTAAAAGCTTCGCTAGTAGAGAATTCTAAAAAAAAAAATTGATGAATTTACCTTAATTAGTAAAAAAATTTAGAAACTTGAAGAAATTTGAGAATTGTAAAGAAATTGAGAATATTAAAAGAATTGATAATTTTTAAAATTTAAACAATTTTGAAGTTAAAATTAAAAGTCCAATTTTTAAAGAAAAATTGAGAGTCTTTGAAAAAATTTTGAGTTTAAAAGAACCTAATGTAAAACTAGTAAGAGAGAATTCTAAAAAAAATAAAAATGAATTAAAAAAAATTTTTTGAAAAATTTGAGAATTGTAAAAGAAATTGAGAATATATATATTGATTTTTTAAAATTGACAATTTTGAAAAAATTAAGAATTTTTTTTTTTGAAAAAAAATTTTTAAGAACAAAGAATTTTTTAAAATTTTTTATATTTTTTTTAAAATTTTTTTTTTGAGAACTTTTTTATTTTTTAAAATTGAGATTTTTTAAAAATCAAGAATTTTGAAAAAAAATTGATAATTTAAAAAAAGTTGATAGTTTTGAAACTGAGAACCTTGAAAAAATTGGAAAATTTTAAAAAATTCAGAAATTTCACTGTGTACGATACAATTAATACATTTTCTATCATGCGCATCCTTTGATGCTCTCCTTATGGGCAATTGATCATTGGGTTGTTGTTTGTTGGGATGGGACACCTACGTGTAAAAACCTTATAGATTGTTCATGTCAAAAGCCCTATTCTTCTCCAAACCCTAGCCATTTTCTTCTCTAAACCCTCTATCGTTGCTATCTCCAAACCCTAGCCCTCATCTTCTCCAAACTTTTATAGTCGCTCGCTACACCTCCATCACAAGCAAAGTACCGTTGATGTCTTACTTTCTTCTCCAAACCCTAACCCATCAACCCCTGACACTGTCCATAGTCTCCCCATCTCTGATAGTAGTGGATCTCGTCCCAGTGCATGGCCGCCCAACCTCCATCAACAACAACTACCATCACAAGAGGTTGCCCATCCCTCATCGTCAACAACCAAACCCATCTCCACCCACAATAGCCGACTATTAAATTTGGCACTTTTGTTTCGTCATCCACCCGTAGTGAAAATTGTCAAATCTGGTAATCCTAAAGGGATTTTGACCAAAGTAGTATTGTGGTATCCACAAATGCCCCAAATATAGAAGAGATTAAACAAATACCCTATCTAGTCACTTAACACGTTTTTGATAAATTTTGGGATGAAATTGCCCCTGGCTGCCTTTTGCGATGAGCCAGCGTGTGACAGTGGGAGGGATACAAATGGGATAAACATTGTGGGGTCCATTATGGTGTTTGTGAGAAATCCACACTGCTCACATGTTTTGTCAACTCATTTTATGACATAAGCCCAAAAATTAAGTAGATCCAAAGCTCAAGTGGGCCACACAATAGAAAATAATGGAGATCGTACGCCCACAATTGGAAGCTTATTAAATTAATCGAGTTCGCAACGGAAATATAAAACTAAATAATAGAACTATCTTCATATTCTTTCAGTATAGTATTTTATAGGGAGATTACCCTCTAGATCTTCAATCTGTACATCACCTGCATCATCTGTACGGTTGGGAGATGGTTAACGCCCTACTCATAGTGATGGTTATCATTTAAGATTAACAGTAATTCAAGAGATTCATAAAAGCAATGTAAAGGTTCTGATACGTCCTGTACTCCACAACTACAAGATGTATCAATGCACAAGCAATCTATATGAGATGCATGCCTAGCAAAGTATATGCGGTTTATCACACTTAGTAATCGTCACAATGTGGAATACGATTATAGTTATCCGACTTGGCCTGCATCCCATAATACAAAGATTCGTCGGCGTGTCCCACGTTTAACATGGATTTATGTGGTTATCCTAAGACAAACACAACACATAACTGAGTGAATCATGCAACCTGGATTGGAGCGACTAATTGCGATATCTAACCCCCAAAAGAAAAGACCGGATTGGAGCGACTAAATGCGACATCCAACCCCCAAATATAACGATTTACATACACCAATTTGTGGACCATCACCCATGAAACATGAAATTAAGTGTCGCCCCAGGGCCGCTATTGAAAACGCATTACGTCCACGATATTGATTCAATCGCTAGAAGAGGGATACCCAACATAGTACTTGCACAAAAAAAAAGGAAATCCATATAATCATGGGAGTTCAGGAATATCAAGACACATGTTCAAGCCCTTTAAAAATAGATAGCACAAGGCCAATAACATAAAGAGAAGAGTGACAATGACCAACTCAGTAAAGATAAAAGTAGCAATGGCTAACGTAATAAAGAGGAGAGTGACAATGGTCAACTCAATAAAAGAAGAGTAGTAAAGGCTAACTTAACAAATAAAAGAGCGGCAACGACCGATTCAATGGTAAGGAGAGTAGCAATGACCAACTCAACAAATAAAAGAGCGGCAACTGCCGATTCAATAATAAGGAGAGTGGTAATGACCAACTCAATAAAGAGACGGGTGGCAGGGCCAACTCAATAAATTTGGTAAGGCAAGGGCAAGGCTTGTATCCATGACCCCACATAAATTCATAAAGATCTCATATAAACAACAGTATACTACAATCTCAAAGGCAAATAATTGATGGTAAAACATATAATTATAGGTAGAATTCAAAGTAACACAAAGGCATGTTACAAGCAAGAAATAACACAATGGTGTGTAAAGGTAAGATGAATCAACAGGATGGCATGTAAGGGTAAGGTAAATATAATAACTTAAATTAATGTAAGCCTAAAGGATAAAACCCCCACTCTACAGATTTGAATGGGTCTTGGCGTGACCTCCTCTTTCTCTTTCCTTTTCCTTCTCCTTTCTTTCTTTCCTTTTTTTTTTTTCTTTCTTTCTCCTTCCTTTTCTTTTCTTTCTTTCTTTCTTTCTCTTTCTTTCTTTCTTTTTTTCTTTCTCCTTTTCTCCTTGATGGACGGTTGTAAATCGGCAAGTGGAGCCTCTCTCTCTCATGTTTCTTCCTCTCTTTCCCTTGCTATGTACTTACGTTGGTGGGATGGAAAACCTTTTATAGGCGTGAGAGCTCCCTTGCATAAACCTTACGCAGCGTGGTGATTGGCTGGGGCTTACGCAGCCCCTGTTTTCTGTGTTGGGAAGTCAGTTGCGGATTGCATCTGGAGAACGGATCGGTCAGTGATCCATGTACGGAATCTTTCCAAATCGGCCACCTTGGAGAGGTTCGGAATCCCCCAAGGGTAGGTTTGGACGGTCTTGATCGCACCAAGGGATGGGCTGCTGATCACCAAGTGACTGACCTTGCCAGTTTCAATAGGAAACGACTTCTTTGTGCCTGCTGTTGCGCACGTAACGACTTGCATGGGCCTTATGGATTCCCAGGTTTTGGTTCCTGGCGTGTAATACACCTAATGGACGGTTCAGATCCCTGTACAGATGGCTGTAGTGTGGCCCAGCTTGGTTCGATCACCAGTCGTTCGTTGGTAGTCCAGCTTACCGCGTTCAACACTACATGCACATGTTTGCCTGGAAAATCAAGTGGAGACCTAGGATTCGGTCGTTTTGACCCTCTGGTTGTAATGAATGGTTTGGATCATCCGTATGCATGATGGTGATAGCCCATGGCACATCCCAACGGACGATCATTCGCAGTCGGATCTCGTTCTAATGAGTTTTATCGGGTCAAGACTTCTTTGACCGCTTTCCACTTACGGTGCAATGTGGACGTGCGTGGTTCGTGCACACGCACTGATTATATTGGGGTCCATGAATAGTTCAGGATCGATCTACTCCGTCCATGATCAGAAGATGCGGGCCGGCGTTTATTTTGAAGAAACGCCGTGCTTTTACGATCTCGAGAGAATCTCTACACAATGCCAAATCAATCTCATCAATCAATCAATCAATCACTTCAATGTCAAGTACAAGCAACCCATGCTTTCTCTCTCCAAAGTCAACTCTTTCTTACCCTCTCTCTTACACCACGATACATGTCAAGTATATTTCACATCCATCACCCATCACTTCTCTCAACCATCACACCTCTCTCTTTCTCAAATTTAAGAAAATCCCAAGCAACCAACAAGCTTCACACATCCATAATTTTCCAAGGAGAGAAAAAGAGAAGTGAGTAGTGTGACCCACTTTCCATCCCAAAATCTTCCATCATAGCCCTTGAATCTTCATCTCCCACCATCAAAGTGAAGCACAAGGAGGTCGGCTTTCCAACGGACTAAGAAGATTGGACGGTGGGTACTTTGATAGGGTAGTTTTCATGCTTTCTTAGATGGGCCAAGTGAGGCCGACCGATCAATGGTATGGATCTCACTTTGGACTCTAAGATGTGGCCAATGGCCCACCTTGATTATCAATATCATTCCATGATGGAGCCATTCTCCATGGACCCCATCATGATGTTTACCTTCCTAGCTTGAATAGATGTCATCTAGACCGTCTAATTTAGTGGAGAAGGAATCTCCACCGTTGAATTGTGATTTAATGGGCCCACATGTATTGGGACCCACTTGATGTAGGATTGGATGCTTGAAACGGAGGGCCCATAGTGCTGGGGTCCCTCCATCACTCGGTCTCTCTCCTTCTCTCTCTCTTTTACTCTCTTTCTTTTTTGTTATGTGATGATGTGTGCGTGGCCCACTTGGGTGGACCCCACCTTGAGGTATGTATTGTACCCAAGTCAATTGTAGGTGGGGCCCACTTTATGTATGTGTTGTACCCACCTCACCTACCATTTGGTGGCCCACCTAAATAGGGCCCACCTCCATGCTTATGTTACGCCTAAACTGTCCAGACGCTGGACGTGGGCTTGGAAAAAAAAAAAAGAAGACAAAACACAAATATTAGCTTGGTTCATAAGCTTGTGGATGGACCACTTGTATGGGCCCCACCTAGATGTATGAACTCAATCCATACCGTTCATCCCTTTCCTCAGACCATTTTAGGCGTTGAGCCGAAAAATGGGGTCAATCCGGATTTCTGGTGGGCCATAGCATTGAAAACAGTAGTTTCTACCATTGAAAACCCCCCCTGCCGTTCTTAAACACAAAAAATGTCAGATATTAGACTTGTTTGATCCGTCCCGGGCCATGGAAACCAGTGGCCGGGGTGGATTAATCCAATGTGGGCCCCCATGTATCAAAAACCTCAAAAAAACAAGTTTCTTGAAAAACAAAAAAAAAGGAAAGAAGGGGTAGCGCTTCTGCTGCTTCTTGCCATGTGACAGAGCCAATGCCGTCGTCAGCGTGAAAACGGGCAGACCCACGGCTGGCCGTGTGGGCCACACCTTGATGTATATTTTGTATCCACACCATCCATGAGGTGGACCGCCCCCTGAGGTGGGTCCCCTTCGAAAATCAGCCTGATCCATGGCTCAGGTAGCCCACATCATAGGAAACAGTGTGAATGAACGTTTACCATTGAAACTCTTCTGGAGTCCACAGAAGTTTTGGATCAAGCTGGAATTTATTTTTCCCCTTCTTTCAGGTCTGTGTGACCTTATGAACGGATTGGATGGAAGGTAAACCCTATGGTGGGCCCCACGTGGGAGCCACAGTGATGTATGTGTTTTATCCCCACCGTCCAGGCGGACGGTGGGAGCCCACTTTCATGTATGCGTTGTATTCCACTGTCCAACGGACGGTGGAGCCCACGGTGATGTTTATGTTTCACACCATCCACTGCTGTGGACGGTGGGCCCCACCTGAAATTTGGTATGCGCCTGGAGCTTGGTCTGAGCCCTCATGCAAATGGGAGGCACATAATGGATGGGCTGCAAACCACATCTCGGTGGGCCCTCAAAAAGGTTATGAATGTTTTAAATGGTGCACGGCCCTCTCCACTTTTGCATGTGGTGTGGCCTGCACAAGTCACAGATTGACTTGATTTTTGAGACCTAGGCTCACGACGGAATGGTGCATCTGGCTGATGGGGTAGATGTTTGAAAACTTATCATAGTGGGGACCACTTAGCTCGACCTCATGGGAGCTGAACGTCAGCTCGAGCTCATTGTGCTTTTTTCCATATATATATGTGTGTGTGTGTGTGTGTGTGTGTGTGTGTGTGTGTGTGTGTGTGTGTGTGTGTGTGTGTGTGTGTGTATATGGGTATATGTATATGAATATGTACATGTATATGTATATATTATTTATATTATATTGTATATATTATATGTATTATATATATCATTAATATATTATATTATGTAATATATACATTATGGCGGGCCTTAGGAATTTTAATGGTGGTTTGGCCCATTTGATCCATGTGATTAGGCCCATGTGATGGGGCCCATATTAATGTATTTATGGCCATTGTTGAGGCCCACCTTGGTATATATACATACGGCCCATGTGATTCGGCCCATTTAAGGTATTTAAGGGCCCATGGGGTATGGCCCATTGCAATGTACATAAGTCCTACTAATGCGACCCACTTGATTTATATAAGGCCCATATGAGACGGCCCATTTGATGTATCTAAGGACTATGGGTCGAGGCCTAATGAGATGTATATTGGTCCGTTGCAATGTGTGATTCCCTATGGTTTGTGTAATGGTACTTTATGGCAGGCTATGCCTTAGGAACAATGTTGGTTTGACGTCCACATTGTAAGAATAATGTTGGTTAAATGTCCGCATTGTCACACTCCTTAAGGCCCACTAATAGGTCCATACTTGTACTCTGCAGTCCGTTTAGGCCCATCTTTACTTTGAGCAACCCCCATTATCATACCATAAGTATAGTGTTGCCCTATGATTCATGATCATACGCATTGTATGCATGCTTGAGATGAAGGGTTACTGATCATAGCATATGCCTTCGGGCGGACTGTTACGGGCTCCCTGATAGGCGGAGTTGCCCTGCATGGGCGTATGGTTTACGCATGACTGTTGCATGACTGGTAGTGTGACTCATGCACTTGCATTGTGTGATTGTAGTTACTGTATGCCCTAGCGACACCAGGGCCATAGCCTTCACAGACACATTGTGGGTGGCTAGATTGGATACCAAAAATGTTTGGTTCTAGCATACGGGCGCCATAGATGTCCTTGGGTGAAAATCCCTAAACCCGATAGTACCAGAGGATGACTCCAACGTCGAGACCAAGTGGATGTACGAGCGCATGAGGGCCGAATACCAGGAAGCCGCGTATCCCACTGTGTCGTGGTCGGTTAGAAAGGGGTGTGACCTTACCCGCCTGAATGAGGGGACAATTTCTAGGTTGAGTTTGACCAGCTTGAGGAATCAGTCTGCTATCGACGAGCCGGGCCCGATATTGGCAGATGGATAGTGAGGTCTCTTCCACTCTCCCAGTTGTGCGTTCGGATAGGGGCGGCAAGCTGGCCTGAGTGTACTAGACCCCGGTGATTGTCCAGATTGAGAACCATACTGATTGACGCTCTAGTGAGGAGCTGTATTGATATGAGGGTTGACATGCTTGAGCTACATTATGCATTGCATGGCCTTGATATGGCCGATATCATTTATATTCTGTATCGCATAGCCTTGGTACGGCTGACTGCATTCATGTACTCATTGGCACGATTCCGCATTACTCTGACTTGGCATTCTGAGCATGCTTATATTGCTCACACACTTACACCACCCTCTAAGCTTTCTATAAGCTTATGCACGATTGATGCGTGCAGGTGACGCCAAGACGCAGCCGTAGTCTCGCCGCAGTTGGAGCGTGCAGCCGAGCTTTTGGAGTTCTTTTGTCATTTTCAGTATATTGTATTTCCCTTTCATACGCCTTGTACTCAAAGGTTTTTGATCATAGTGGATTTCGTGATAGTGTTCTTGTGGTTATTGTTCGTGGGTTATGCTTGTAGTTATGCTCATTACGAATCAAATTGATTATTAAAAATCCTCCTTGTAACATCCCAGGATCGGAACCTGGCGTATGACGCTTGGAGCCGAGAATGGGGTTCTACGGAGGCTGTCAGCGCCGGATTCGGCGATCGAGAATTTTGTGAGCCCGGTTTCCGAGTTTGGGGCGTGACATTAACAAGGCCCAAGTGTTAGTGGGCCTTTGGATGAATATTTTTGACATTTCTCTCATAAAAGGGTGGCTTTAGGGTTAGTTATGTTGGGATTAATTAAGAATGAGTTTCCTGTTTTCTTTTCTCTGTTATATGATAGGAGGGCCTTTGGGATGATCCTCCTGAATGTGAATTCCTGTACAGCAGGGGGTCTTAGGCTATTTTTCGCCTCAGCCTCCGCTCAGTGTTTTTGTAAGGTCAATTCTCTTTGTCAATGAAAATTCGAGAATCATTTTTGAAAAAAAAAAAGAAGAAAAAAAAAAGAATGAGTTATAATTTTTTTTTTTCGAGAGCCGACAAAAAAAGAGAGGTAGTGTTTTGGCTGTAAGTTCTCTCAATCCATATAATCTTATCTTAATAGTAGATTGATCATCACTTTATGTTGTGGTTTTTTTTCTGCAAGAGTTTTCCGTGTAAAAATCATGTGTTCTTTGTTTGTTTTTTTAGATTTTCATTTTCTCTTGTTTATTTCAATCCAGATCAAGGTGCTTTCATATGGCTAAATCTCCAACAAGTGGTATCAGAGCGAGGTTGTTCCCCGATTAAGGTGCCTTGCACTGGCTAACAGTCGGTCGGACCGACAGAACCTTCCGATCATCAGATTACCCCTTACTAGTGACTGTCGATTAGACTGACATGAATCGATCAACGGTCTATCAATCGAATAGACATAGTGCAAAATCTATTAAATTCTAAGTTGTCCGTAGGTCAGGCCGACGATCTTGCAAGTCAAACACTCAAAAAGATGATTGGCCATCTCAGTGAAAATACTCCCCAAGATTACATATTCATTATAATAGTTAAGTATAGTTTACAAATAGAAAGCAAACAAACACAACATACGTTATATAAATGCAAATCTTGTTTAAATGCATGGATGCATGAATGCACATCAGCTTGGGATTAATATATATACATCCAATTGGCGATGTAAGTAGAACTCACCATGTAAATAAACTATTATATGGTATGACCCAGCATCACTAAGGATATACATTAGCATCATCAGGTAAGTTTATACAATGACCTAACATCAAAAGGAACATACATTAGCATCTTGACTTAGCATTACTAAGGACATATATTGACATCATGACCCGACATTCTAGGTGACATACATCGATATCATTTTATGAGTTCAAATTTGCCATGAGGGTATCCAACAAATCACAAAATGAGGTCAAATCGTAAATCATCATGATAATAAGTCTTTCTCAAATGAACTAACTAAGCTTCAAGATAGTCCAAAAAAATATGTTCATATCCATACAACAAATAGATGTATCTCTAATAAAGTTCATGACGTGGTAATCTAATCCAAATTTCAAAGTACATCATCCAACATCTATACATTGTAAGAACTCTATAAGGTGGGCCTTATAGATCAACAGTCTGGATTGATTTGAATGTTGGACTGTGTAATTATCTAAACTAGTGGACCCCACTTCTATATGATTTACGTATAGATACTCTACGTTAGGGGTGGAGTGCTATAGCCTTACGCAGGGTTGTTAGAGTTGAACTAGGATAAAGCAATGTGGAGCAGTGGGAGAGAGAGTTATGATGGGATTCAAACTCTCATCTCCACATATTCTATATAAGAGAGAGCTGGGTCCCCAATCCTACACAACGATAGAACCCTAAGTCCTATCTATTATTCTATATATTGGTGTGAAGGAGAGGAAGACTACAACATAGGTTTTCTGGTATTCTAATTTGACATCTATGGCGTCTCTCAATTAGGTAAGCCGCCTAAACCTTAGATCTCCATGTCCTGTGCACAGGCAGATCTCTGGGATTTCCGCATCCAGATAATCTTACATACACGACATTAACTCTCTTCAACACGAACCATTTGTATCTCCCATTTCTAAACACATAACACATATAGTTCTCTAATGTCATATCTAAATTAAAACAATACAAATTTCATGTTTAAATGAATTAAAACATGCTAGAATTCATAACATGTAGCATTATTCAAATCAAAAGATCAAGATGTATAATCCAAAGTATACCGACACTTGTAGATTATAAAATTTTAAGAAGTCTAATTAGATAAATTTATTAAAGTGACAATTTAAGAGAAACTATTACTAAACTAAAATTTTGATGAATTTTATTAAAATTCATTAAAGTGACAATTAGATAAATTTATTAAAGTGACAATTTATTAAAGTGACAATTTATTAAAGTGACAATTAGATAAATTTATTAAAGTGACAATTTATTAATCTAAAATTTATTAAAGTGACAATTAGATAAATTTATTAAAGTGACAATTTATTAAAGTGACATCTTAAGTTGGATCACTTTCTAATGTCATTAGAAGGCGTGTAGGTGCTTTAGGGCAAATATGTCCCTATGTTAAAAGATTTGAACTATTAGATCACAATATTACGTGCTATATTGTAATCATTAATAGGTTTTTTAACTTATGGTTTAGATCTAGGTTTATGGTTTCAAATCAAAGATCTAAATTTAAGTGTGCTTTGGAGATTTTAATTTCTACATCCAAAATAAAATCAAAAATTAAAATAATGAATAAAAATCTAATCACAAAATGGAACAATATGACTTGATCAATTTTGGACTTGGTTGGGTTCGACTAGGTCGAACTTGTTTAGAAATATGCGACTTGGCACTTAACTTGATGCACCACTATTCCAGTGGGGTTATTAGCCCAAAACAAGGATTTTCTAGTCCTATTGGACTCAAACACGGTCCGAACTCACTGACTCAACGAGTTAATGTAGAACTCACTTTCTTCTTTCTTCTCTTCTTTTCTACTCTCCTTCCTTTCTTCCTCTTTCTTTTTCTTCTTTTCTTTTTCTTTCTTTTCTACTAGAAATTTCATCCAGTAGGGAACTGGACTCAATCCGAATCACTTGATTTATTGAATTTCTTCCTTCTCTCTCGTTTTCTCTTTCTTTCTCCTCTTATCATCTGGATGCCTGTAAAGTTTTAAGTTGTAAACACATTATACCCGAAAAGAGTTTCAGGTGTAAACAATTTACATGCTATTCCGTTTGGCTTTTAAGTGGTATATCTATTTACGAGTTAACAAATTGTATTTGGTTAGCGTGTAAAGTGTTTACAGTGTATAAAATAGGTATTCATACCATATTGCTTGGGTGATAAACCTTCCAAAATCACACAAGAACTTGATTTTTTTTAAAAAGGTTCTAAGAGAGCATTAAAACACGTACACATTAGAAGGATTGGTTGTCCTCTACCCATCACGATAGGCCCCAAATGCAATTTGGAAGTTTTTAGTGGTGAATGTTCCATCCTTCCCTCATGTGATCTATTCGATAATCAACTAGCTACTATTTTGTTCCATAGGATAGCATCAAGGGAAATACATGATGGATAGATTAGATGTACCATACATAATACAGTGGGCCCCACATATCAGGAGTGTATATCAATAATTATGTTCCACTATGTATAATGACTTCTTTAGCTGTAAAGTCTTTACATGTAATGGGTAAAAGTTGTAATTTGTTTACACCTTGTAAAGCCTTTATAAGCAAATACATGCAACCAAACGGTCCTTATAATCGAATTACTGTAATTCCTTTGCAACCTAAAGACTTTATGGGCATTCAAACGACCCCTTAGTTACTTCCAGAAAGTTGCTGGGCTGAAATGATCCCCCACCGGATCTAATTCACCCCTGGCTTCAGCGACTCAAATCCGAGACGACTCAGTGCAGGGATTCGGAGCGGATTTTCTCTCTCCTTTCTAATTTTCTTTTCTCAATCTCTTTTGCTGATTCACGTCAAGACTGGAATGCTACAAACAGAGAGTCTTACAAGAATTCAAGGCAGTCATAACGCATGAGGGGAGAGATCATTGCACTCGATGCTTAGACCGGTTGTAGTGCGAAATAACATGCTTTCGACGCCGGACTTTTGTGTAGCCGCTAATCTCCGAATGCTGGTCCACTTCCCTGACAAAGATCATTTATCAGAGGGACATCAGATGAGCCACACTGCGGACGTTTTGGATTTGAGATCGGAGGCTCAACAAGAACCAGCAGCTGACGATGTCCGACGATGAAGATGGCCTTTTAATGGCATCTTCGTAAGGTCACACATGTTGGATATTATACAGATTAATGTATTTTCTGTATAATATGGAAATCGAAAAATTACGATAATCAGAAATAAGGACAGGCTGAAGCATGTCTGAAAACGCTGTCCTTAAAGCATTATTTGCCCCTACTCAAGTAAATTGAGTATGCTGATAGGTTACAGGCAAATAGCTTCTAGTATACGACGAGCCTGGTATGGGTCTGCGTTCAGCAAACACAAAGGCCCACCTATTGGAACTCAATTACACAATTTCTGGTAGTATTACAACATAGAGAAAAATTCCAAAAGAAAGAAAAAGAAAGAGAAAAATTCTTTGGATTAAGACCACTGCACTGGTCAATACTTGACATTTGGTTCGATTGAACTGATTCTAGACCACACCGTTGGTCTGTTCTTCTAGTAAAGGTTTAACCCTTACTGTCTTGCTGGAACTAATGGAGTATAGAAGAGGAGTAGTAGGCCGTCTCAGTTCGTATGGATTTACTGGAGTGGGTTTTGAGATGGATTGGAAACTCATTCAGGTCCTCCTTTTATAGGCTATGGTGGCTGGGGGTTATGGTCCAGGGAAATAAATCCCATGATCATTTTCTAGCTGTTGGAGAAAACTAGCCGTTTTATGGCCGTTTTCTGACTGTTGTGAATGGGCTATTAAGTCTTGCATGCATCTTTGACGTTGTGAGACAAGAATGACTAGCCATTTTCTAGCTGTTGGGCTAGCCATGCAACGATACTGTTGGACTACTGCACTAATAGCAGTACATTACAAATTTCTTCATGAATGACTCTATTTTTCAGCTCTTTATATAATCAGAGGGACTCTCATTCAGTCCTTTAGATTTTCGTCCAGCCAACCATCTGCCTTAGCCACCAGTCGCACCGCGACTCGCACACGTCTCGCTCCGGTTCGCGAAGGGAGCGACCCTTTGCGACATGATGCGCATGTGCGAAGTGCAAAGTGCGCCACTAGCGCCTCTATAGCCACACTGCCTCACATGCCCACGCCCTCGCACCGAGCCCGAGACCAAGACCAAGACCAAGACCAAGATCAAGACCAATACTAAGACCGAGATCGAGCCTGAGCCCGTGCCCATGCCCGAGCCCGAGTGCGCGCGCGGGTGTTCCAGTGCTACGCACTGGAACACGCAAGGTCCATAGTCCATGGACTAGGTAGGTAAATATTATAATACTCCACTATTATCATTTAAACCAAAGATTTTTCTCTTCCCTTTCCCATGTGAGACTATTCCCAAAAAACCACAAAACGGTATTTTTTCAAAACAACTTTTTGTATATTTTATATTATTATTTAATATATTTTATTAAAAATCAATATTTTGCAACAATCCCCCACTTGATTTTTTTTATAAAAATATATTTTCTCGGTTAAACATTACTGCTAGAATAATCAGCTTATATGCATAAAGAAAGATATCTTTCGATTTTAATCTTTCCTTAGTGTAAATATCTCAAAACTCTGTTGAAATGACTGGTAGCCACAGCTTTGAACCAGTTATTCCTATATAACAAAGTCGGAGAAACCACACATATATTCATTATGTGTTGTTAGAGTTCCCACAATCTTGCTCAGCACATTTAATGGCCATGTGCTTATCCTAATTCATGAACGATCCCGAGAGAAAACTCCTAACTCTCATGAGAGACGGCACCATCTCTACGTTCATATAGGTGAAATCCTTCCAGTGTCTCCGTTACTATAAGACACTTGTCCTATAGACTGGATTTCATTAAGAGTTCTTAGACTCAACCCTCTTTTGTAACGCTCAGCACTTATCTATTATGGATGAGGTTTTTATAATTTAGTGCTGAAAAACTTTCTATATATCAGTGACTTGTTTTTACCTATTAAACCCAAATTTAGAGATTTTCTAACTTCAGGTTGGGTTACCATCACTGGCGGAACTTTGGTTGAAGAGTTTCAACCCCATTCCTCTAGATGTAGCCTTTACTACCTCTCTCGGTAAAGGTTTAGTAAAAGGATCTGCCAGGTTGTTGCTTGATTTCACATAGAAAATAGTAATGATTCCATCTCGAATCAACTGTCTGACATAATCATGTCGTAGACTTATATGTCTAGATTTACCATTATAAGTGCCGCTATAGGCTCTAGCTAATGTGGCTTCACTATCACAATGTAATGATACAGCCGATATAGGCTTTACACAGAAAGGAATTTCTAATAGAAGATCCCTTAGCCACTCAGCCGCTTTGCCTGTTGCAGCCAGGGCTATGAATTCAGACTCCATAGTCGAGTGCGTTATGCATGTCTGTTTCTTGGATCCCCAAGATATAGCTGCACCTTCTAGGGTGAATACCCACCCTGTAGTAGACTTGTTGTCCCCTGCACTCGATATCCAGCTCGCATCGGTATATCCTTCCAATACGGCAGAAAATTTTGAATAAAACAGTCCAAAGTCTTTGGTTGCTTTTAAGTAACCAAGTACTCTACCAATTGCATTCCAGTGTTTAGTACTGGGGTTACTAGTAAACCTATTAAGTTTACTCACAGCATATGCGATATCTGGTTTAGTGCATTGCATAGCATACATAAGACTCCCTATAGCACTCGCATATTCTAATTGTGCAACAGTTCTTCTAGTATTTTCGTTTAACTTGATACTTGGATCAAATGGGGTCTTCGCTTCTTTATATTTAGATGGTTAAACTTGTTTAATATCTTCTCAATATAATGAGATTAACACAAAGCATAACCCTCACATTGTTTTTTAACTTTGATACCTAAGATGGTATCAACTTGTCCATGATCTTTCATTTTAAATACCGAAGATAGAAACCTCTTTGTTTCAGTCATACCTTCCATTTTATTACTTATTATTAACATGTCATCAACATATAGATAAATAATAATGATACAACTACCATCTACTTTAGAATATATGCATTTGTCAGCTACATTATGCATGAAACCATGAGATAGTATTTTAGAATCAAACTTCTCATGCCATTATTTTGGTGCTTGTTTTAATCCATACAAAGATTTGACTAATCTACATACTTTGTTTTCATTTCCTGGTAGAACGAAACCTTCAGGTTGTTCCATGTATACCTCCTCATTGAGGTCACCATTCAGGAAAACGGTCTTTACATCCATTTGGTAGATGTGAAGATGATGTATGGAAGCTAGCGCAAATAATATCCTAATGGATGTTATCCTAGCTACAGGAGAGTATATGTCAAAATAATCTATCCTTTCTTTTTGTCTAAAACCCTTAGCCACTAGTCGAGCTTTAAAGGTTTGGATAGTTTCATCAGTGTGATATTTCTTCCTAAATATCCACTTACACTCTATGGGTCTAAAACCTATAGGTAAGTTAACTAGTTCCTATTTTTGATTTGATATTATGGATTCCATTTCATCGTTTATAGCTTCTTTCCAAAAAGCTGCGTCTCTAGAGGATATAGCTTCTTCATATGTTTAGGATCATCTTATATAGTTATCACTATAGGTATTTATCTTATAACATTTTCTCTATCTGCTTCTATAAGATAGAAAATGATGCGTTGTGAGTCTATGTAGTCATCTCCTAGACTCTTCTCTATTCTTGTTCTTTGACTCCTACGAGGTTCAATAGGAGCTTTTACAATCTGTGGAGCTGTGCTATCTGGTTCTCTATTAGGAGTTTGGATTTCATTATCTTTTGACTCCAAGGATAGTGAGTTCTCATAGAACTCAATGTCTCTTGATTCTATTATTGTATTAGACTCCATGTGTAGAAGTCTATAAGCTTTACTATTTTGTGCATACCCTACGAAGACGCACTTAATAGCTCTTGGTCCTAACTTAGTTCTTTTTGGATCAGGGGTTTTGCAGTATGCAAGACACCTCCATACTTTTAGATATCCTAGGTTAGGTTTTCTACCTCTCCATGTTTCATATGGAGATATTTTATATTTTTTAAACAATATTCTATTTAGAATATGGCATGCTGCAAGCAGTGTCTCACCCCATAGACTTAGTGGTAACTTTGCTCTTATCAGACTATTTCTACTAATGTCCTATTCTTCCTTTCAGCTATTTCATTTTGTTGAGGTGTGTATGGAGTAGTACATTGATGTATCAGTCCATGTTATTCACAGAGTTATCGAATTCATTTGAGAAGTATTCTCCTCCTCTATCGCTACAGAGAATTTTTATCTTCTTATTTAGTTGATTCTCTACTTCTGCTTTATATACTTTAAACATGTTCAATGCTTCATCTTTGCTCTTTAATAGGTACACATACACATATCTAGAGCAATCATCTATAAAGGTTATGAAGTACCTTTTACCTCCACGAGTAAGAATGCCGTTTAACTCACAGATATCACTGTGCACAAGATCCAATACTTGAGACGATCTTTCAACGCTTGGAAAAGGTTTTTTCATCATTTTGGATAGTATGCACACTTCACATTTATTGGTTTCATTATCTATGTATGAGATTAAACCATTCTTAGCCATGAACTTCAAGGTACTATACCCTATATGGGCTAGTATATCATGCCACAGTCCAGCGGATTCAACCATATATGCAGAAGTGCTATTTTCATTCAGAGAAAACTTGACCATCCCGTTATAAGCATATCCCTTTCTTACAAAAGTCTCATTTTTAGACAGAATCAGTTTTCCTGACTCGTACACCATCCTTATACCTAGTTTTCACAGAAGATCTCCAGAAACTAAGTTTCGCCTCATGTCTGGAACGTGCAGTACATTAGTCAGAATCACTTTCTTCCTAGAGGTGAATATCAGTTCGACAGTTCCTTTGCTAATGACCTTCGATTGGACTTCATTACCCATTTGGACTTCTTGACCATCGGTCAATTCCTCATAGGTTTTAAAGGCAGATTTGTCGTAGTACACATGTACAGTAGCGGCAGTATCATACCACCAACCTGGAACTTTGCCTTGGATGGCATTCACCTCAGTGATCATGGCCACTATATCACCTTCTTCTACTGCACTTGCCTCTTGTTTAGATTTGTGATATTGGCATACTCGAGCATAGTGCCCGGTTTTCCCATAGACATGGCATAGGCCTTTAAACTTTCCGTTCTTCTTTTGGGTATTTTTCTTGAATTTTCCTTTATTGGGTTTTAGGGAATTGTCCTTCTCGGGATGTTTGTTATTAGAGTTCTCTACTGCATGTACCTTGGAAGAGGTATTCCCGTTATCATTCTTTTTGTTACGGTTACGGGATTCTTCCTCAATTCTGAGGTGTTTCTGGATTTGTTCCAGTGTGTAGTCCTCAGTTTTATACAGCAACTTCTTTCTATAGTCTTTCCACATCGGTGGCAATTTGACGATTATAGCCCCGACTTGGAATGATTCAGGAAGATCTATCTTTATCGCTTTGATTTTGTTTACTATTAGCTGCAATTCTTGGATTTGGGGTAGCAGCGGTTTGTTATCTACCATGTTGAAGTCAAAATACCTGGCGATGAGAAACTTGTTGGTACCTTCTTCTTCAGCCTTGTATTTGAATTCCAGAGCGGCCCAGATCTCCTTTGCTGATGACGTCTGTTGGTACAAATCGTATAGACGGTCAGAGAGAGCGTTCAGAATGTGTCCTCGACACAAGAGTTCGTCTTCGGCTCGTTTGGTGCAGGCGGCCACCTGTTCAGGTGTGTCATCGTCGGTTGCTTCAGGTAGCGCTTGCAGATTTAGATCTAATATATAGTAGATCTTCAGCGTCGTTAAGAGAAATTTCAGCTTGTCTTGCCATCTTGTAAAATTGGTTCCATCGAACTGATTAAGACGTATCAAGTCCTGATTCATCAGCTTGATGGATGAAACACTGTTGGCTTCCATTACTATAATAACGCTTTAAGATTGTTGGAAATTATACAGATTAATGTATTTTCTGTATAATATGAAAACCAAAAAATTACGATAATCAAGAATAAGGACAGGCTGAAGCACGTCTGAAAACGCTGTCCTTAAAGCGTTATTTGTCCCTACTCAAGTAAATTGAGTATGCTGATAGGTTACAGGTAAATAGCTTCTAGGATACGACGAGCCTGGTGTGGGTCTGCGTCAGCAAACACGAAGGCCCACCTATTGGAACTCAATTACACAATTTCTGGCAGTATTACAACATAGAGAAAAATCCCAAAAGAAAGAAAAAGAAAGAGAAAAATTTCTTTGGATTAAGACCACTGCACTGGTCAATACTTCAGCCACTGGTTCAGTTGAACCGTTCTAGACCACACCGTTGGTCTGTTCTTCTAGTAAAGGTTTAACCCTTACTGTCTTGCTGGAACTAATGGAGTATAGAAGAGGAGTAGTAGGTTGTCTCAGTTCATATGGATCTGCTGGAGTGGGTTTTGAGATGGATTGGAAACTCATTCAGGTCCTCCTTTTATAGGCTATGGTGGTTGGGGGTTATGGTACAGGGAAATAAATCCCATGACCGTTTTCTAGCTGTTGGAGAAAACTAGCCATTTTATGACCATTTTCTGACTATTGTGCATGGGCTATTAAGCTGCTGCATGCTAACTGTTGGTCGTTTTCTAGCTGTTGGGCTAGCCATGCAACAGTTACAACTGGACCCTGCACTAATAGCATAGCTGTTACAGATCTGCTGCAAAGTGCGCCACTAGTGCCTCTACAGCCATACTGCCTCACATGCCCATGCCCACGCCCTCGCAAAGCCTCAGGTGAGTGCAGAGCCCCAGAGCCGGGTGTTCCAGTGCGTAGGTCCATAGTCCACGGACTAGGTAGGTAAATATTATAATACTCCACTATTATCATTTAAACCAAAGATTTTTCTCTTTCCTTTCCCATGTAGGACTATTCTCAAAAAACCACAAAACGGTGTTTTTTCAAAACAACTTTTTATATATTTTATATTATTATTTAATATATTTTATTAAAAATCAATATTTTGCAACAACACAGACCTGGATGAAGAGAAAAAACAAATATCATATTATCTAAAACTCTTGTAACCGTAGAAAGGTTCAACCCTGCTCCACTGCTTTTTACAGCGTGGTCCACATGACTTTTTGGATTTATCTTATTTTTTGGTTCATCCCTTATGACGACCTCACCCAGTAGATGGACGGTTTGGATATAATTCATGATGAGATCTACGGAACTTAATGAGGGCAATACATCAACCACGGAAGTGGCTGGTGTAGATACGTGTCGTGGGAAGAGGAGTGCTGGCGCTGCTCGAGCTCCGAGCTGTGCGAACAGTTCAAAGGAGATCAAGTTACATGGGAGCCATGTATTTATTATATCCACACCGTTCATCCATTTTTTGAGATCATTTTAGAGCATTATATTAAAAAATGAATCATATCCAAAGATCAACTGGACCACACCACAGGTAGCAGTGGGATAAAGATTTTCACCATTAAAAAAAGTAGTAGGGCCCACCATAACATTTATTTTCCATCCAATCTGTTCATAATGTCACAAAGACATGGATGGAGAGGAAAAAAATTTTCATATTGATCCAAAGCTTCCGTAATCCCTAAAAGTTTCAATGGTAGACGTTAAATCTCCCATTGCGTTTTGCAGCGTGTTCCACTTGACAGCTAGATCTATTTTATTTTTCGTTTGAAGCCTTAAGACAATCTCGTAAAAATGGATAGCCGATTTGAACATAACACATACCTCATGATAAGAACCACGTAACTAGCTAACATGAATACTTGAGGCATATAGCTTTTTTGTGGTACACCAGCCAATCCGCATCCATCAGCCACATCGGTGGTGTGTGCCACATCGGCCAATTCGCTCCGCTGTTGCGAGTACAGAGTTAGAGGGAAGCGGATTGGCTGGTGTACCACACACCAGCTATATAGCTGCGGTGGGCAGGTGTCATGCGAAGACGAGCATTGACGCTCCTCAAGCTCCGAGTCGGAGGAACGGTTCAAAGGAGATCAAAGTTACATAGGCCGTACGGTGTACATTAATTATATATGCACCGTTCATTTATTTTTTGAAATCGATTTAGAGCATTATCTAACAAATGAATCATATCCAAAGATTATGTGGACCACATCACAAATAGTAGCGGAGATAATGATTTTCACAGTTAAAAAGTTCATAGGGCTCACCGTAACGTTCTGTAACCCCAAAAAGGATTTCAACGGTAGACTTTTAATCCCCCGCTGCTTTTTGCAGTGTGGTCTACTTGCCAAATAGATGGACAGTTTTGATATAACACATACCTCATGATTAGACATCAGTTACATCAGCCAATCCGCTTCTGACTCAGAGATGGAAAGCATGATTGGCCGGTGTACCGAACATCAGCTATTGGCTGGTGCATGTACCTGCCGGGATGCGGATTGCGTCCTACCCCCGTCCGGACGGTAATCCGTCCGGGGAGGGCTCTGTGGAGCCCATCGTGATGTAATTGTTTCATTTTGCCGTCCAACGATTTTTTCTAAAAATTTTAATACGTGATTCAAAATTTGAGGCAGGTCCAAGGCTTGAGTGGACCACAAAGTGGGGATTGAATGTCCACCATTAAAAGTTTCTTGGGAGCCAGAGAAGTTTCGGATCAAGCTGATATTTGTGTTTTCACTTCATCGACGCCTATGTGACCTTATTAATAGGTTTTATGGTAAAAAAACATCACGTGGACCCTTAGAAAGGTTTCAACGGTGGGTGTCATATCAGTGCAGGTTCCTTTGGTGTGGTCCACTCAAGCCTTGGACCTGCCTCATTTTTTGGTTCACATGTTAAAATTTTCTGAAAAAATCGTTGGACGGTTGGATGAAACAGTTACATCACGGTGGGCTCCACAGAGCCCTATTCGGATGGATTACCGTCCGGACGGGGGTAGGACACAATCCGCATCCGTACCTGCCGTGTGAAGACTAAGGACGCGGATTGCGTCCTACCCCCGCCCGGACGGTAATTCATCCGGGCAGGGCTCTATGGGGCCCACCATGATGTAAATCTTTTAATCACGTTGTTCAATGCTTTTTTCAGATGATTTTAATACAAGAATAAATAAATGAGGTGGGTACAATGCTTAAGTAGACCACACCAAAGAAACCTACACTGATAATGACACCCACCGTTGAAACCTTTCTAAGGGCCAACGTGATGTTTATTTTACCATACAACCTATTCATAAGGTCATGTAGACGTGGATGAAGTGAAAACACAAATATCAACTTCATCCGGAACTTGTCCGGCTCCTAAGAAGCTTTTAATGGTGGACATTCAATCCCCACTTTGTGGTCCACTTAAGCTTGATTCCGTCTATTTTTTGGTTCGCATATTAAAATTATCTGAAAAAGGCGTTGAACGGCGTGGATAAAAGACTTACATCATGGTGGGCCCCACAAAGCCTTGCCCGGACGGATTACCGTCCGGGCGGGGGTAGGACGCAATCCGCGTCTGAAGACTAGCGGGGCTGCTCCTCAATCTCCAGGTTATACCAAGTGTTCAAAGGAAATCAAAGTCACATGGCCTCGAAATGATGTATTTATTATATCCACACGCCTCTCCATTTTATGAGATAATTTCAGAGCATTATACAAAAATTGAAATGAGTTAAGAAATGCACGTGTAGGGCCTCCGAACCATACATCATATGATACACCATTGACTTGATTCAACCCAAAAAAAAAACCAATCCGTTTAAATATTAGGTGGGCCACGCATGTAAGGGTGATCTAGAATCTTGAATTTGAAGTCCTTACGATTTCGTCGAGTCGTATACTACATGGCTAGCTTTAGTCTGACCGAGATCATCTTGCTGCATGTCCCATCTGATGTAAGGCTAGGATATTGTAACGACTTTGACTTTTGGTGCACTAAGATCCTTGATTAATAGAATAAGTTTTAAATTCAATTTTTAAATTATGAATAAAACCAACTTTTAATCGGAAATTCTAGGAAAAACATGTAGCATTAGTATGGCAGCCTCATTGATGCGAATTGTCACGCCCTAATAATTAAAGAAGGTTGTCCCAACCAGACGAGTCCAATTTGTGACTCATATTCATTTTCAGATGAATCTGCTATCGTCATCGCTTTGGATTACGGTGCGCCCCACCCCAAAATTATGAACTGTAAACGAAAACCCGTAGGTTTGCTAGCATACCATCACGATATGATACCTCGGTACTTCACCATTTAGATCTGGGTCATCTTTTAATAATCCAAATCATTTATATGGTGGGCCACGACTTGGATGGAGGGACCTTGAAAGAGAAAAATTGTTATATTGGAATACTTAGTCACTTTTATAATTTGAAACTTTTCAATTGAATATGGATGGTTTTCATAACCTCTGAATAATAAACGGGTTGAAATATCTCAATGGTAGAGTTTTTTGGTACATGACCCAATCCATGGTGAGGTCCATGAAAGTAAATGGTTTGGGTCATTGAAAATGTCCCCAACCTAATGCCTACAGTCCTGATGTATCCTTTTGCAATACATCTGGATGTATTAAATTAAACTTCTTCTGTAGGACTTCTGGACGAGAGGGTGGCGGATTTCCTGCGAAACCTTTAGCAGTAAGTTTCTGCGCGAGGATCCTGGGTGAGGCCACTATGATGTGTGTGAGAAAGCCTATCCGTTCATCCGTTTTTTGAGCTTTTATTGTTATTATTATTATTTTTTATTTTTACGCACGCACACTCACACACTCCCACACACGCACACACTCACTCCCTACACCTGTGGAATTTCACCCCCCTTATGGATACTTGAACCCTGGAACGGGAGTTGAAACTCCAGGAGTCTGACATCCGTTTTTTGAGCTCATTTTAGAATATGCGACAAAAAATACGGTGCACCTAAGACTTAAATGGGCCACACCAAAGGAAACATTGGAGATTTAGTGACCACCGTTGAAATATTTATATGGCCACAAAAGTTTGTATCCGTCTCAGTTTTTTGTGTTTTCACTTCACCCACTAAAAATTACCTTATAAACGGTTTGGATGGCATATAAACATCAAGACGGAGCCCCTAGGAAGGTTTTAACTGTAGAAATTTCTTTTCCCATTGTTTCATCTTGTATGGCCCAATTGAGTGTTTGATCCTCTTACTTTTTCATTACATGTCATAAAATGAGCTTGAAAAATGGATGGACGGGTTGAATTTCTCGTAAACACCACGTGGACCCACCTTGCGTTCCGGCGCAGGAACTTTTTCAGGAAATTCGCGTACCTTGTGGACGAGGGAGCGGATTAGGTGCGACCCCAGCCTCACAAAACACGATGCATCCCTGACCATGGGGCCCACCTTGATCTATGTATTTTATATCCACCCCATCCATACGTTTTTACAGATCATTTTAGTTAACAAATCCAATAATTAAGCAGATCTAACTTTCAGATACACCATATCATAGGAAACATTGGGAATTGAACACCCATCATTAAAAACATCCTAAACTCAGATTAATGTTTTTGTAATATTTATTTTCCATCTAACCTATTGATAAGGTCACGAAAACATGGATGAAGTCTAAAACAAATATAACCTTGATCCGAAACTTTTATGCTCCCAATAAGTTTTTAAGGGTCAATCGAAACTGTATCCGACGGTATGCTCCACCGAAGATTCATGTCTGCTTCATTTTTAGTCCCATACACTAAAACGAGCTGGTAAAATGGATGGACGGTGTGGATGTAAAATATGTGTATTATAGTGGGCCCTATGGCTAGGTACGCACTGTGTTGGGTGACGCCGTGGTGCACATAATCCGCTGCCGATAGACGACGTGTCCATGTAAAGTGCCACATAAAGAGAATCTTCTTTTTATCCTCGGACTCGTATAAAGGAAATCAGATTGCGTTCCGGAGTTACTCAGTACGACTTTTACAGTAATGAGTAAACTCAGTTGGGCCCACTGTTAATGTATGTGGTTTATGCACACCGTCCATCCATTTTTACTAATAATTTTAGGGGTTGATATCAAAATTGAAGTGAATCCAAAGCTCAAGTGGACCATTACACAGGAAACAGTGTGGAATAGTGATTTCCACCGTTGAAATCTTCCTAGGGTCCAAATTAATTTTTATTTATCATCCAACCTGTTCATAAGATCACAAGGGCATGGATGAAGAGAAACCACAAACATCAGCTTGATCCAAAACTTCTTTGGCCTCCAAAATATTTTCAATGGTAGAGGTTCAATCAAACTGTTTCCTGTAGTGTGGTCCACCTGAGTTTAATTTGCTTAGTTTTTGAGATGTAGTACTAAAATTGTTAATATGGATTAACGGAGTGGATAAAATAAATAAATAACACAGGACCCCACACAGTTTACTCAGTACGCTAAGGGTACTGAGTTACTCAGTACGCAATCCGCTTCCGTATAAAGGCTGACATGCGCAAATGTAGAAGCTTAAACGGCCAGATATTTTTTGTTTGACTCCTTACGGGCCCACTTTATAACTATACTTTGAGATAAGATGTGTCCATACAAACCCACGAAAGCCATCCATAAAAGCACATAATGGCACTCAACCAACGGTATCAGAATCCTGTATACCACCGGTTCGACAAATAACCATATCTTTGTGGGCCTACCACGTGGTATGTGTAAAATCCAATCCGTTCATCAGGTCAGAAACCTTATTTTACCTTACATTATAAATTACGTTATAAAGATCGTCCACCTATAAAACTTAGATGGAGCAAACTCACAGGAACTATTTTAAATTGTGCCTAAAAAATTTCAGGTGTACTGAACTTGAGCTTTCAATCAGTCTTATATATATCTTCCTTTCGTTTTTGTGATTCAAACCTAATGATGGAAAGAAAAAAAAACACCATGGTGGCCCCACACAACAGCCTATCATTGAGGAGCCCACCTGATGGACGGAGCGGATGTGACGCAGAAACAAGACGGTGGGCATTGCTGTACGAGATACACAAAACAGGTGTCAGAGCTCAACCAACGAAATAAACAAATTCAAAACAAATAAAACTGAAATAAGATAAGTAAATCAACGGTTGCTATAGTAGTAGCAGTTGATTCAGTCACTTGGGGAAATCACCATCGTTCATCATGGTCGACCAGTTTTCCCATTCCGCCTCTCCGAATATGTTCCACATATCATTCTCTGGTCGATTTTCAACTGCTTCATTAGGTGGGTCATGACTAGTATTCCCCACTAGATTAGGCGGTTGCTGCTGCTGCTGCAATTGCTGCTGTTGTTCTTGTTCAAAGGTGGTGCGGTCATCTGGAGGGTCTTCTAGAGATGGGAAATTAAGCTTTGCGCGGGGCCCATGTAGTCTGATCGCTGCTTTATCGTAGGCTCGAGCAGCAGCCTCTGGCGTTTCAAATGTCCCAAGCCAGTCTCTAGCCCCTTTGGTGCGGTTCTTAATCTCAGCCACCCATTTTCCCCACGGCCTCTGTCGGACACCTCGATACTTCTTCTTCTTCTCTTCCTTGTCTGCACCGGGTGCGATCAATACAGGCTGAGGCTGCGTGGAAGCGGATGGAATTGAAGAAACTGCAGAACTTTCAGGAAATGTGGAGTCTTGGCCTCCTTTGCTGCCACCTTTACCTTCGAATAATACAGAAGTGAATGTGGAGACCATAATGGCCGTCTCTTCCTCTGGTGAGGGGCCATGACCATTATAGACTCTGCTAGATTCTCCTACTTCTGTAGGATTTCCTTTTCTTTTGGGTTGCTTGGAGATTTTCTGGTGTGGTGGAGCTTCTGCCATTTGCTTTTCTCTGTCTCTCTCTCAAAAATTCTCTAACGGCTATTAACTTGGCAGTTGGATGAGCTTGACGCGTGAGTGGGAAGAGGGCTTTTTATATCAGAGGATTTCGCTGGAGTGGACAGTAGACGCTGATGTGGCACTCCAGCTGTGGATTCCTGACAAACATCACGGTGGCCCCACCTAAGTTCCGAACTTCCCGTGACTGGCTTTCGCAGGAAATCCGCGTCCACTGGACACGTTTTAGCTACGGAGAGAGGAGTCGAGAAATAGGAATACCTACCACGTGGAGCTATACCACTTGAAGAAGCGGATTGACTAGTGTACCATGACGTTGGGTCCATCATGAGGTATGTGTTATATCCAAACTGTCCATCCATTTTTGGAGTTCACCGTAAGGCTTGAACCGAAAAATAAGACAGATCTAAAGATCACTTGGACCACTGCATGCAAAAAGCAGTGGGGGATTGAACGTCTACCATTGAAACCCTTTCGGGGACACAGAAGTTTTGTATAAATATGAAATTTGTTTTTCTTCTTCATCCATGTATTTGTGACCTTATTAACAAATTGGATGGAAAATAAATGTTATGGTGAACCCTACAAATTTTTTAACGGTGAAAATTGCTATCCTCGCTGCTATTTTTGGTGTGGTCCATTCGAGCATTGAATATGATTCAAAATTTTTTTTTCTAATGCTCTAAAATGGTCTCGATAAATGGATGAACAGTATGGATATAATAAATACATCATTGTGAGGCCCATGTAACTTTGATCTCTTTTGAACCGTTCGTACAACTCGGGGTTGCTCAAGGAGCGTTGGCGCTCGTCTTCGCATGACATGTATCTACACCAGCTATAAAATTGGTGTGTGGTACACCAGCCAATCGGCTTCCACAGCAGAGGGGTTTACAAGCATGAACTTCAACTGGGCTAAGAAAAAACCAATGGCGTCACCTCTTATATTGACCATGAACAGCCCTCACATGTATAAAGCCAAAAAGTAAAATAAAACGAAAAAAAAAAAAAAAACGACCAGGCACAAGTAGAGCTGTACATGAACCTAGTTAGCTCGGTCAGCTCGCTCGACTCAAAAAAGTTCAATTTGACTCAATTCGAAAATGACTTCAAGCCGAGTTGAGCTGATTTTTTAAGCTTAAAAAAATCTCTAGCTTGCTCGAGCTCCACTCAAATTGGATCAAACCCCAACTTGAATCAAACTTGGATTGAACTAGTTCGATGACTTAGTTATTTTGATATTGATGTTGCTCAACAAGTGTTTGATGAAATGACTCAACGAAGTGGCAAGGAAGGTACGAATATGAAACAAATACCCTTGTATCTTGATTTTTATGTTGCCTATTGAGTGTTTGATGAAATACCTATAAATTGATGTTTTTGCTTTACATTCTGCGAGAAATTGAAGGTGCACTCCATGTGTTTGAGAAAATGTCGTAAAGGCTCGATCTTGGCTCAAACTTGGCTCGAACTAACCCGAGCTGCTGACCGAACCAAGCCAAGCTAGCCAATTAGGCTCGTGGATCGAGCCGAGCCAGGTTTAAGATGGGGTCAGCTAGTGGCCAAGCTGAGTCGAGCTGTGCCAAGCTCGACTCGGTTTGACTCGTGTACACCTCTAAGCACAAGCAGGCTAATAGACCCTCGATTCAAAGATGTACCAAATTCTCCAATTGCTAGCCACGCTAGAGTTGGAAACCAACTCAATAATGAAAGAAGAATCAACTTCCACAATCACATTTGATATGCCCAATTCACCACAAATTTCTAACCCATCAAGCATGCATGACTCAAAACTCTCCCATAGAACTTGTGAAACACAGAGATAACTCATCCCTAGTGATCTCTATAAATCCCCCACCTCCTTCATCTCTTGGATTGCCTCTTGTCAACCCATCTACATCGAGTTTTGATCCATCCTTAGGTAGACTTTTCTGAAAGGGATTCCCTACCTTTTTCCGGGAGCCTCCTTCTAATCTCTCTTAGCCGGTAGAAAATTCTCCCAATAATGCTCTTTGCTGAAACGCTCTTCCCTTGGAATTGACTTTTGTTACAACCCAATCATAACTCTTATACAACAAAACTAGGGACCATACCCCTGAGATACTTGTATATAGAGGACGAGCTAGATTTTCTTGTCCAGAAAATGATTCTCTGCTTTATTGACTGGTTTGAAGAGCTTACATGCGAATCACCATGGTTTTGCCACTTCGAGAGATCTCTGATTGGACTACCACCATCTTGATGATAAGCTTAGGCTTGGTGTAGAGGCTTGGAACTAACCGATATGTTTTGACCTATCAGAAGAGAGGGAGATTTTCTTTTCTCAGCTTACCCTGTCTGCATTGCTTACTAGGGAATTAGAAGATGGTCAAGCATTCGATGTTCCTTACACTATAAGAAAATATACCTTCAGCCATAATTTTTTAGCTTCGGTTCAAAAACCGAAAGTTAAATATGTTTTTTAGCCTTAGTTGTAAAAGAACGGAAGCTAAAAAATTATTTTTTTGCCTCGGTTGTAAAGGAACTAAGGATAAAAGTTTACCATCTCGCCTCAATTGGTGAAAAACTAATGTTAAAAGTCTACCATTTCACTTTAGTTAATAAGAAACCGAGGTTAAATGTATACTATTTTGCCTCATTTAGTAAAAAAACTGAGGTTAAAAGTTTACTTTTTACGCTCAGTTGTTAGGAAACCGAGGCTAATAGTTTAGTTTTTTGCTCCAGCTGTAAAAGAACCGAGGCTAAAAGCCCACTTTTTCGCCTCAGTTATGCAGAATCGAGACTAAAAGTTTATTTTTCACCTCGGTTGGTGAAAAATGAGGTTAAAAGTGTAAAATTTCACCTTGGCTGGTGAGAAACTGAGGTTAAAAGTCAGCTATTTCACTTCAGTTGTTAAGGAACCGAAGGTAAAAGTCCCTTATTTTACCTCAGTTAGTGAGAAATTGAGGCTAAAAGTCTACCGTTTTGCCTTAGTTGATAAAAAATCTAAGCTAAAATTTCATAATTTTACCTTAATTAGTAAGAAATTAAGGTTAAAAGTTCACTTTTTTAGCCTTAGTTGTTAGGAAATCGAGGCTAAAAGTTCACTTTTACGTGTCGGTTACAAAGAAACCGAGACTAAAAGTCTACTGTTTTGCCTCAGTTGGAAAGAAACCGAGACTAAAAGTCTACTATTTCGCCTTAGTTGGTAAAAAATCAAGGCTAAAAGTTTGCTATTTCACCTCAGTTAGTAAGCAACCGAGGTTAAAAGTCTAATTTTTAGCCTCAGTTGTTTGAAAACCGATGTCAAAAGTTCACTTTTTTTGTCTCAATTGCAAAGAAACTGAAGTTAAAAGCTTACTTTTTCACCTTGGTTGTAAAAGAACCTAATGTAAAAGCTCGCTAGTAGAGAATTCTAAAAAAAAAAAATTGATGAATTTAAAAAAATTTAGAAACTTGAAGAAATTTGAGAATTGTAAAAGAAATTGAGAATATTAAAAGAATTGATAATTTTTAAAATTTTGACAATTTTGAAAAAATTAAGAATTTTTAAAGAAAAAATTGAGAGCTTTGAAAAAATTTTGAGTTTTCAAAGAACAAAGAATTTTTAAAATTTTTGATATATATATTTTTTTTAAATTAAGAATTTTTTTTTTTTTTTTGAAAAATTAAGAACTTTTTTTATTTTTTAAAATTGAGAGTTTTTAAAAATTAAGAATTTTGAAAAAAAATTGATAATTTTAAAAAAGTTGATAGTTTTTAAATTGAGAACCTTAAAAAAATTGGAAAATTTTAAAAAATTCAGAAATTGCACTATGTGTACGATACAATACATTTTCTATCATGCGCATCCTTTGATGCTCTCCTTATGGGCAATTGATCATTGGGTTGCTGTTTGTTGGGATGGGACACCTACGTGTAAAAACCTTATAGATTGTTCTTGTCAAAAGCCCTATTATTCTCCAAACCCTAGCCATTTTCTTCTCCAAACCCTCTATCGTTGCTCTCTCCAAACCCTAGCCCTCATCTTCTCCAAACTTTTGTAGTCGCTCACTGCACCTCCATCACAAGCAAAGTACCGTTGATGTCTTACTTTCTTCTCCAAACCTAACCCATCAACCCCTGACACTGTCCATAGTCTCCCCATCTCTAATAGTAGCGGATCTCGTCCCAGTGCATGGCCGCCCAACCTCCATCAACAACAACTACCATCACAAGAGGTTGCCCATCCCTCATCGTCAAAAATCAAACCCATCTCCACCCACAATAGCCAACTATTAAATTTGGCACTTTCGTTTTGTCATCCACCCGTAGCGAAAATTGTCAAATCTGGTAATCCTAAAGGGATTTTGACCAAAGTAGTATTGTGGTATTCGCAAATGCCCCAAATATAGAAGGGATTAAACAAATACCCTATCTAGTCACCTGACACATTAAAAACAAATATATATTTTTACAATTTGTCAATTTTTTCACAATTTTTTTAAGTTCTTAAAATTTCTTTTTTAAAATATCATTTTTTAAATCTCACTTTTGTTATCTATAACTTTTCAAATTTTCTTGTCAAAATACAAAATCTAGTTTTCTTTTTAAAAAAATATATTTTTTTACAATTTGTCAATTTTTTCACAATTTTTTTAATTTCTTAAAATTTCTTTTTTAAGATATCATTTTTTAAATCTCACTTTTGTTATCTATAACTTTTCAAATTTTCTTGTCAAAATACAAAATCTAGTTTTCTTTTTCAAAAAAAAAAATATTTTTTTCAATTTGTTAAAATTTTCACAATTTTGTTTAATTTTTTAAATTTTCTTTTTCAAAATATCATTTTTTTATCGAAATCTTGTAATATAACTTTTTTATTTTTCTTGTCAAAATACAAAATCTAATTTTCTTTTTAAAATTTTTTTTTTTTTTTTACAATTTGTCAATTTTTTCACAATTTTGTTTAATTTTTTATATTATTTTTTAATCAAAATAGATGGACGACATGGATTAAACACATACATCATGGTGGGGCCCATATAGCACCAACCACAAGCCATTGGATGGTGTCAGGGGGAGTAGCCAATTTGTTCCCTTATTTGTGGTGTGGTTCATTTAATTAATCTTTAGATATGAATCATTTTTTAGATAGTTCTCTAAAATGATCTCGAAAAATGGATGAACAGAGTGGGTTGATCCCGAATTTTCGTTATTTTAGGACTTGTGGGGCTCACCATTGTGTATGTTAATTATCCACTCCGTCCATTAATTTTAATGGCTCATTTTTAGGGTTGATGCAAAAAATGAGTCAAATTGAAGCTGTAGGTGGACCACACCACATACTAATGTTATAAATTTATTTTTCATTATTTCTTATGGTGTGGTCCACTTAGACTTTTAATATTTTATACTTTTTGAGCTCATGCACTGAAATAATATTTCAAAATTTATGGACAACTTAGATAAAACAAATATATTGAAATGGGCCCCATGGAGCCCCTTAAACATCGTCAGTCTCTAATAAGATTCTATGGGGAGGTACGTTTTAGAGCTTAAAAATAAAGTCGATCCATGACTTGGGTGGGCCACACCACATACTATAGTTGAGAGGGTTACCCTCCCATTAAAACATTCATAATCATTTATTGGGCCCACCTAGATGTGCTTCATAGATCTAGCCTATTCATTATGTGTGTCCCACTTGGATGAGGAGTTAGACTAAGTTTCATACACATCCAAAACTCATGTAGGCCCCACCAAGTGCTTTTATATGTTTTAGGGATGTTTTCACATAGTTTTAGATGCTATGTCCCACCTAAGTTTCGTATACGATTGATTTTTGGACTTAAAGGGGACACATCAAATGCATGGTGTTGATGTTCTATACATATCATGGTGGGGCGCACACAAATTAACCTTATGGGAAGTTCCCATGAGGTGACCTTATAGTATCATTTCACTATTTAGGTAACTCCTTCATGGGTGTTACTCTAACCATGTAGGGCCCACCTTAATATATTTTATGTATATCGACACTGTCCATATATTTTTCCATCATATTTTAGGATGTGATTTCAAATCATAAGAACTCAATAATCTCATGAGGGCCATACCAATCAAAACAATGATGAATAACTATTAAAAACCTTTTAAAGGCCACAAAAGTTTTGGATCAATTTGATCTTTGTAGTTTACCTTCATCTAGATCTTCTTTACATTATCAACAGGTTGGATTGCAAATAAACATTACTAAAACCTTAAGATGGGCTCTTTATAATTTTTAATTGTGAGGTACTATATTATCATTCTTTCCAGTGGTGTGGTCCACTTAAGATTTAAATCTACATAATTTTTTATACCCGCCCCAAAAATGGGTTGGAGAAACATAGGGGTGGCAAGGATATACAACACATCATCAAAATTTCACTTTTGTTATCTAACTTTTCAATTTTTCTTGTCAAAATACAAAATCTAGCTTTCTTTTAAAAAATATATATATTTTTAAAATTTGTCAATTTTTTCACAATTTTGTTTCATTTTTTAAATTTTCTTTTTCAAAATATCATTTTTAAAATCTCACTTTTGTTATATAACTTTACAATTTTTCTTGTCAAAATACAAAATCTAGTTTTCTTTTCAATTTTTTTTTTTTTTTTTTTTTTTTTTTTTTTTTTTTTTACAATTTATCAATCTTTTCACAATTTTGTTTAATTTTTTAAATTTTCTTTTTCAAAATATCATTTTTTATCGAAATCTTGTTTATAACTTTTTAATTTTTCTTGTCAAAATATAAAATCTAGTTTTCTTTTAAAATATATATATATATATATATATATATATATATATATATATATATATATATATTTACAATTTGTCAATTTTTTCACAATTTTATTTAATTTTATAAATTTTCTTTTTCAAAATATCATTTTTTATCGAAATCTTCATTTTTTTTTTTTTTTTTTTTTCAAAATTATCAACATTATTCAAAGTTATTAATTTTTTTTCAAAATCTAAACTTTTATAAAATTACATTTTTTTTTCAAAATCTAAATTTTTTTCTTAAACATTGTTAATTATTTTTCTAAGCTTTTAAACTTTTTTTTTTTTTCGAAATTCATAAATTTTTTTGTTCTTAATTTTTCACTGAGCATTAGAGACGGTTTAGGACCGTCTCTAATGCAGACGGTCTTTGACAGTCTCAAATGACCACTACAAGATGGTTAAGGACCGTCTCTAATAAAGACGGTCTTTGGACAGTCTCAAATGGAGACAAAGTGAGGACCATCTCTAATATAGACTAATTTCTGATACTCTCATAGTACAGAAAAGACGGCCAATGACCGTCTCTAATTGAGACGGTCCTTGATGGAAGCCTCAGTTACAGTAAGAGACGGCCAATGACCGTCTCTAACACGGATGATCTTTGACCGTCTCAAATGGCTGCATATAAGACGGTTAGAGACCGTCTCTTATTCCAAACGGTCGATGGCCGTCTTTTATCCTCAGTTAACGACAGTTTTTGACCATCTTAAATTGAAATTTTTAAGACAATATTAAGGACAGTCAAGGGCCGTCTAAAAGTTTAGAGACGGTTTACGACCGTCTCTAAAACGTCTTTAAACCAAGCAATTTTAGAGACGGTCCAGAACCGTCTCTAAATCCGTCATTTTTTTTCCATTTTTCACATAGCGAACCGTGTTTATATCTACAAATCTAATAATAAAACGGCTTATGAAATGTGGTTTGAGAAAAAGCCTACTGTCATATACTTTCAAATTTTTGGCAGCAAGTGCTATATTTTACGTGATCGTGAAAATCTGGGAAAGTTCAACACTAAAAGTGATGAAGGGATCTTTTTAGGATACTCTTTAAACAGTCGTGCATATCGTGTTCTGAATAACAGGACCGGTGTGATTCAAGAGTCAATAAATGTAGTAATTGACGATCACTTGAACACACCTGCCCCTAGTTCAGATAATGATGAAGTTCTTATATATGAAAATCCAGATACTTCATCAAGTAAAACTAATTCTGAATTAAGAACTGTTAAAGATCATCCAACTGATCAAATACTTAGAAACCCTCTCACTGGTATGCGCACTCGTAGACAATTAGAGGACATGTAACTACGTATGCTTTACATCTCAGATAGAACCGGTTAACGTAAAAGAAGCACTTTCTGATGAAAACTGGATAGTTGCTCTGTAGGAAGAACTTAATCAGTTTGTCAGAAATGATGTCTGGCACCTTGTTCCTAGACCTAAAGATAAACATATTATTGGAACAAAATGGATTTTCAAAAATAAGTCTGATGAATTGGGAAATATCATTCGAAACAAGGCAAGACTGGTTGTGCAAGGGTACATACAAATTGAAGGGATTGATTATGATGAAACTTTTGCCCCAGTTGCTCGCCTTGTATCGATCAGACTATTCATATTTATTGCATGTTTTAGAAAGTTTAGAATATTTTAAATGGATGTAAAGAGTGCCTTTCTGAATGACGATCTACATGAAGAGGTATATGTTGAACAACCGACTGGGTTTGAAGACCCTGAGCTTACCAATCATGTATACCGCCTTAAAAAGGCTCTCTATGGTATGAAACAAGCTCCTAGAGCATGGTATGAAAAATTGACTAAGTTCTTACTAAGTCACAAGTTTCAGATGAGTAGTGTCGATAAGACACTCTTTGTTAAGAAACATAACGATCATATCTTAATGGTTCAAATTTATGTTGATGATATAATTTATGGATCAACTTGTACTAACATGACTGTTGAGTTTGCAGATCTGATGAAATCTGAATTCGAAATGAGCATGGTTGGTGAATTAAGTTATTTCCTAGGGTTGCAAGTAAAACAACAATCTGATGGAATTTTTATTTCACAAACTAAGTATGCATTAAACTTGATTAAAAGATTCGGATTTGAAAATAGTAAGAATTTTGATACTCCTATGAGTACAACTCTAAGACTCTCAAAAGACTCTACAGGTAAAGATGTAGATCCTAAATTGTATCGTAGTATGATAGGTAACCTACTTTACCTAACTGCAAGTAGACCTGATATTGCTTTAAGTGTTGGAATTTGTGCTAGATATCAGTCTAATACTAAAGAATCTCACTTAACTGCGGTTAAACGAATTATTCGATATGTCGCAAGTTTAGTTAATTTTGGTCTTTGGTATCCTTATGATACTAGTGTTCAATTGGCTGGGTATTCGGATGCTAATTGGGCAGGAAATATAGATGATAGAAAATCAACCAGCGGTGGTTGTTTTTACATTGGAAACTGTCTGGTTTCTTGGTTTAGCAAGAAACAAAGTTCCATATCACTCTCAACTACTGAGGCCGAATATATTATGGCAAATAGAAATGCTTGTACTCAGTTGGTTTGGATGAAACGTATGCTGAGTAATTATGGAATCGCACAAGACTCTATGGTTTTATACTGTGATAATTCTAGTGCAATAAACATTTCAAAAAACCCAATCTAGCATTCACGTACTAAGCACGTTGACATTTGATTTCATTACATTCATGAATTAGTGGAAGAAAAAATAATATCTTTAGAATATATTCCTACCGAGACTCAGCTTGCTGACATTTTCACTAAATCGCTCGACAAAAGCAGGTTTAACAAATTGAAATTTGATCTTAGTATGTGCAAATTTAAATGATTGATCATACATTTCTGTATCATATTGTATATAATGATATTATGTTATTAATTTAAATTTCAAAATTTTGTTAAAATTGCATATATTTTTTTTCTGGTCTAAGACTGGTCGAGAACATGCTCGACCAGTCTTACTACGACCGGTCGAGTATATCCCAAGACCAGTCGTGCGCGCGATGCTCTTTTTAATTTGGAAAAAATCTGTTTCTTCTTCATTTTAACCCTCCTCACCGACGAGCCGAGCTTCGACCAGTCGTACCCTTGTGTTCAATTCCTCCAGGTTAGAGTGATTTTTCTTGAAGAATCTTAATCTTAACTCTTAATTTTCTTGATTATTGTTGTCTATTTCGTATAAATCTTCAACTTGTTGGGTTCTTCTTCCTTTTTGTTAAATCTAGAGAAACCCATCTCTTTTTTCTTGAAATTTCTTTCATTTCTTCAAGAATATGGAATCTAGAGGTAAAAAGAAAATTCATAGAGGTGCATCGTCTTCTTGTTCAAATGCAATCATTAGACGTCATCTTAGGGATCCTGAAGATGATCCTCCGCATGTACGTGACTTGCGTATGCACAATATTATTGTTGAAAAAGCAGTTGATTTAAATCATATTGCTCCATATGGTCTCTTTTCTCTCCTTCAATATGTAGGTTGGGAAAACATTTTATGCTGGGGTGGACCGACATATCAGTCCATAGCACAGGCCATGGTTGCATGCATATCTGACTTCTCTACTGAGCAACTAACTTTTACTATTGATAGTAGAGAAGGGCCGTTTCATGTTGATCATCACTTAATTTCAGACTTTATGGATATTCAAGTAAATGATGATGGTGTTCATCCTAGTGCACTTGCTGAGAGAGTGTCAGAATATGAAAAAGTATTTTTACTCGAGCATTGTGCAACATGAATGCTTTATGGACTGCGAATGGAAATGTCCTTAAAACCAGATACTTGTTATCCAAATACAGAGTTTTGCATTGTATCTTCACCTCTAATCTGTATCCCCGCTCGGGAAACAAGACTGAGTTAACTTTGCTTATGGTTCGTATTCTGTACTCTATCATTACTGGTACTAACATCTATCTGCCCTCCTTGGTTTGTTCCTCTATCATACAAATTCATAATAATCCTGGTCATGGTGATATTCCTTTTGGATATCTGTTAAATGTATTAGCCACTCACATGTTAGTCGCTATGCCCGTTGTGAGGCTCCTATCAGACACCTCATATTTAACAATTCTAACCTGCATAAGATGAAGTTGGAGTTCTTTCCTGGTCAAGATGATGTTGATATGGGTGATGCTGCTGCTGAAGCTGAGATGGGTGTCAAAGGTGATGAGTTGTCAGCCGATGATATTGACATGGATGATATCTTTAATGAAATTGATTCTGATTCTGGAAATGATCCAGACTTTGAACCATCTGATTTCAATGCACGTCTTAGTGCACTTGAGGAAAAAGTAGAATAGATGAATGTTAGCCACAATTAACAATTTAAAAATATGCGCAAATATTTTAGGCGCTTTTAGAAGAGCCTTCACTAAAGTGATCCTAACATTCCTGCTCCATCATCTGGTTCTGATTGAGAATGTTTAATCTTTGGTCTGTAACTATTTTACTAAGTTTCGTTCCTTGGTAGTGTGGATTACTGTCTTACAACTTCACTTGCTACTTCTTTTAATACGTACTCTGACTCACCGTGCAAACTTCTCTTGTTGTGTTATTCACTCTGCACTTTTTGTTTTTGTTTTTTTTGTTTCTTGATATATCTAATTCTGTCTTTCATGACCTATCTTTGTTTCTTCCTTTGTCATATTTTGACAAAAAGAGGGAGAATGTGTGCATTCTTTTTATGAGGTATGATTGATATGATGTATACCAACTCAGGGGGAGTTGAGTTTGTGTTGTCAGGGGGAGCATGAGTTGTCTCCGTTAACAACTGGTGCATGATTCGTTATTGTATAAGTGATGCTGCTTATCTTATTGAAGTATGAGAGGTGTTTTGTCACAAATTTGACAAAGGGGGAGATTGTAAGTGCTATGATTTGATTCCTCTTTGATTGTCAAATTTTGTGTGTCAAAATGTCTCCGTATGTTGTGTGTTTATATGTTGATAAATTTGTTCGAGACACCTCGTCAACACTTGAAGTCTAGCTCAAAGAATTCCTCAAGCTTCATGATAGTTCAAGCTACAATATTAAGAGAGAACTCCGGGTCAAGACTCAAGTTCAAGTGCAAGCTCAAGATTCAAATGCGGGACTCAAGTACAACTTAAAGTTGCATTGAAGCTTCTGAAGTAGTCAAGCTACATCGAGAAGAAATCAAGCTTCGTAAATATTAAAGTCTAAGCAAATGAAGTGTTCAATGTCCATACTTCATGTTCTAGGTTTGATAGACCATTAGATTGACTTAGGGTAGGTCACTTTGGATACATAATCCAAATGAATATTTTTACATGATTTTGGTCTACTCTAAGACCAGTCCTGGACCCTGTTTGACCAGTCCTAGTACTGCCTCGACCAGTCGAAGAAGTTCCAAGACCAGTCCTAAAATGGTTGCAATTTATCAGATTTTTTGGTGCACCTACGACCAGTCCTGGAGTCTTCTCGATCGGTCGTGGGATGGTCTCGACTCGACTTTCGACTAGTCATGATGCCTCGACTCAAACTCCAACGACTAAATCAAGTGTCGCACGACCAGTCGTAGTGGGGTCTCGACCGGTCGTGGACTGCCTTCGACCAGTCGTGGACTACCTACGACCGGTCGTAAAACGGTCTGATGCGATCGCGCTCAAAAATTCAAAAATCAGTTTATTTCAAGACCAGTCGTGGTGACCTTAGGACCAGTCAAAGACGAATTTCTTCTGCTATAAATAACACACGAATTTCAGAGTTTTTCATTAAATATTAAGGGAATTCAAGGCTCCACTCTGAGATAAGTTTGTGTTTATTTTTCAAGCTATTTTGTGCATAATTTCTCTCTTTTTTAATAGCTTATTTAATTTGATTTTGTTTCTGTATTCCAATCTGACTTGAAAAGAGGAATTGACTTATTCCTTCTTCTTGGAATCAAAATCAAATATAGCTACGCCCAATTGGTTTAAATCTAAAATCAATTAGAACTTAGAATCATATTAAAGTGAGTTGTGGACATTAAACTTCTATTCGAACATCTACTCCAATTGGTTCTTCCGGGCAGCTACAAGAGGAGAAATCCATGTATTTTACAATTATGTAAATTCCTTTCCTTTTTGGTTTTTGTTTGGGATTCGCCAGAAAAATCTCAATTTGTGTGGTTATCTGAGGAGAGCCAGAAAACTCAGAAGTGTGGGTTTTTGAATTGTGTAAGCCCAAGTTAAAAAGACATAATTGTAAAGGTTTTGGGTGAACCGGTGAAAACCTATTTGATAGTGAACGCTAATATCCCCTGTATGAGGATATTAGGAGTGGAGTAACATTCTGTGTACACACAAGCGAACCACTATAACTCTTTGTCTTGTGGATTGAATGCTTGCTTAATTCTCATTTCTTTTATCATTCAATTGTGTGGAATGTACATGTGGATGTGAATGTTGTAACAATTTACATTTCAAGCAAGTGTGGAGATTGTTGTAATAAATTAGATTTACATTTCTGCATTTAATTTCAATTCACTGCTATTCATTTATCTTTATTAAAATTGAGTTCTTGATCCAAAAGAAGTTCTAGAAATAAGGTTGTCCTACCATAAGCCCTTGTTTATTATGGTGTAAGGTTGTCCTTAGAACTGAATTTGTATCAATCTCTCAATATTTATTTATTAAGGTGATTTGATTTCAACATTGATAATTGATTGATAATTGTAAGGCTATTGGTTAATTTATTCCGCTGATTTTATTTTAATTTGGCATAGTCCTATTCACCCCCCTCTAGGACATATAGCTTGGCCTTTTCAGTAATAAATAGAAAAACAGATTGCAGTTCAGGTGGGCCTCACCACATGGAACAATGAAGAGGTTACCCCAATCATAGGTTGGTATATAGGGCCACCGAGGTGTATATCTTTCTTTCGAAATTATACTTGTTTTTGACATAGCAGGAAGTAGACAACTCGTCTTAAGGGAGGAGGGAGAGAGAGAGAGAGAGAGAGAGAGAGAGAGAGAGAGAGAGAGAGAGAGAGAGAGAGAGCAACAATGAGAGGGAGTCCGAGAGGGCGTTCGAGAGATCAGTGTCCCCCCACGAGGAGAGTGGAAAGGGGAGACGAACCTCGCATGAAGGTGAACGCCGATCCCAACAATCTCTTCGTCGGCAATCTTCCATTCTCCATCTCCTCCGCCGATCTCATCAAAATCTTCCAGTGGTACGGGAGGGTTTCAGAGGTGTTTCTTCCCCGCTTCCTAGGAACGAGCAAACCTAGGGGATATGGATTTGTAAGATTCATGTATGAGGACGATGCTAGGGCTACCAAAGGCGTCCTGGATGGACAGAAGATAGATGGAAGATAGGTTTCAGTTAAGGATGCTCGCCCCAAGCCCATTCAGCTCTATGCGGCAACAAGAGCATCAATCCGAGGAACAGGAAAATCGAAAGATGGGGGCAATCGAATACTGACGTCTAGGGGGAACGACTCTCTCCAAAATAAAGGATGGGAAAAGCCTCCTGCTACTCCTAACTTTCGGCTTCCAGCAGGTCAGATGACGATCGCAGACCCCATAGCCGTTTCCAAAAAATTGCTCGAACTAGAACTGGGTCTGGTAGGTTATTCAGGTGACAAGATCATTTCGGTGTTCTAACTAGTAGACGGCTTTAGAACCTCTAGATTTAGGGATTCGGCGATCGATGTGACCCGCCTATCAGCTTATACCTTCCTCATATCTTTTAAAACTAGGGTAGAATTATCTGATTTCATTGCTGACCCTCCATTTTAGCAGAAGATAGGTCTGACAGAGATTACTCCCTGAACTCCAGAGATTGCGGTGGAAGAACAAGAGTCATGGATCCGACTATTTGGGATCCCGACACATGTGTGGATGGAGACGACTATCCGAGACCTAGGCGAGTCCTACGGGGATGTGGTACAAATAGACACAAACTCAAAGTTTGGGATTTTTCAGATGTTTGCAAGGATAAAAGTCAGAAGGCTGGCTCACCCCTTCGTTCCCATCCCCCAAATGCTAGACGTTAATGGGAAAATTTACAGGATCTGGGGCCAAATAGAACCAAATGCAGATCCAGAGCAACTAGAAGCAACCTGGGATAGAGTTGGAAGATCAGAGATAAAGGAAGATTCATTAAGAGATTGGGTAAACAACAGTCTGGGAGGTAGTTCAACAGACAGTCATGAAGATGAATGTGAAATAGCTCATTTCCACCGTCAAGCAGATGTTTGTGAAAATGCCCCACTCAACCAGAATCAACTCTCATTCACTCAGCCTTGCTATGATCGGACCACAACATTACCTCCAGAAGCAAATAATGTGCATCCATATCTGGACACTTCCCCTAGCAGAGTGCCACATCAGGAGACAGTCTGATCCCCTAATGCAAACCCTCCTGGTGCTCTATTGCAAAACGGGACTTCCCTAGCTACTCGGAACACCACAAATGCTGATGAAAGGAATACCACAAAGGTTAATGATAGGTGCAGTCCCCTCCCCAAAGTACCTTCCCAGGCGCTACAGTCATATCTAGAGCCTCCCCCTGACTATGCAGAGAATCAGCCCCTCGGTCAGGTGCGCCCTCCACCCAATTTGCTGGTGATTGACATCACTCCCAGAACCTCCAATCAGTTGGGAGGCTTATGTATGCAAAGTGTCCCTAGCTCAGCTAGATACTCTCCTTCGAACCCTATGAGAGATAGGGACTCTGAAAGGTCTATTGCATCCAGGGACCCCATCACCCCTACTCCTCTAATGAGGGCTGATGGAGACCCCCTGCCTCTCAAACGGCTCACAGATGGTTGTGCATCTGTCTACAGGCAGTTAGATTTATCTGTAGACCTCTCCCCTTATAATATGACTCAGACTAATGGGGGACAAAAATGTGGCAGAGAAATACTAGACAATGGAATTATCTCATCTCCATCTGGAAATCGAACAGATCAGGGGTCTGCCCAGGAAACCATAGGGGTGGAAAATAATGTCGGGGCTCTGGGATCGACCCACTCCAACTGTCTAGTGAATGAGTCGATTCCAATTAGGCCCAGCATAGGGGAGCAGGGAGCAAGGACAACAACCTCAGGGTTGGTCCCATTTGCAACAGAAGACTGGGAACAGAGGCTCCATAGGCTGAGAAGGAGGACGGTGTCCAATGACAATGTTTCTGATGGATAGTCTCCTCATATGGAATGCCTGGGGTTTGGCCAACGTGGCCACGATTCGTTCGACTCTCAGACTTATCAAATCCTACAACCCCTCAGTTGTTGCAATCCTAGAGCTTATGGCTAGGGATAATAGAAGAATGGGGATAGGCCTGAAACTCGGATTCCATTCCTCCCTCTCCAATGACAGATAGGGGAGAAAATCTGGATCTATTATAAGGACGCCTTGTTTGTTTTGGTTATAGAATACTCTAACCAAACAATCTCCCTAGATGTATGCTTGCAGGGCCAGTCGACCACTTCTAGGCTGACAATCGTCTATGCCAAATGCACCAGAGTGACCAGGAGACCCTTATGGGATACCTTGGAAACTCTGGCTTCTACCACGAGTGTCCCATGGGCTGTGGGAGGCGATTTCAACGCTGTGTTGGACTCATCGGAACGGATGGGTTACATGGGTCTAGATGTGGAAAGCGCCGCAGAATTTAGAGAAGTTATCGATATAGCGGGCCTTTTTTATGCAAGTTTTTGTGGGAACCAGTTTACATGGTGCAATAACCATGCTGGCAGGACTAGAGTATGGGCCAGACTCGACAGGGTCCTTTGCAACGCAGACTGGATCAATAAATTCTCGGGTTTTCAAGTCAAACACCTCCCAAGAATAAACTCCGATCACGCTCTGCTCCTCGTTGCCTTCCCCAGCTCAGTCCCACCGATGCTAAGACCTTTCAGGTTTCAAAGGATGTGGCTCCTTGATGGGTCTTTCCATCCTCTCATAACTGATGCATGGTCCACTGATCTGTCAGTCCAACCTATATTAAATCTGATGCTCAAGATCAAAAAGTTCAGACAACAATTGAAGGTTTGGAACAAGGAAATCTTTGGGAATGTCTTCAACAATCTCAGGGAGGCAATGCAAGCTCTCAATCAGCTGGAAGCCACCGCCTAATCTCCCTCCTTGGATATCAGTTCACAGGAACTTGCAGCTGCTAAGTTGAAAGTATCGAACATGGAGCTGGCAGAAGACATCTTCTAGAAGCAAAAAGCCTACAACAACTGGCTTGCGGAAGGAGACAGGAACACGAAAATTTTTCACCTCTCGGCTATGGAGAAATTTAGAAAATCAGGGATCCAGGAGATTCGATTGGAGTCGGGCGTGTCCACCACGGACTGGGGAAGTATCAAAGATGAAGCGATCACTTTCTGAATGGTTTGCTGGCCCCAGCCTCTTCTCCGGTCCATGCCTGCTCTTACTGCCATGCTGTTGGAAGCCATTCCTTCACTAATATCAGAGGCTGATAATGACTTCCTTATGACATCTCCCACACTGGAGGAGGTAAAAAAAAATCAGTCCTTTCCCTCTCTAAGGAGGGCGCTCTCGGTCCGGACGGGATGTCAGCTGCGTTTTATGTAGAATGCTGGGATGTTATTGGAAAGGATGTACATAAAGCTATTCTCGACTTCTTTCAGGGAAACACTCTGCCTAGATCTTTCACCTCAACGTTAATCTGCCTGATTCCTAAATCGCAGGGTGCTAAATCCTTCGCGGACTATAGGTCGATTAGCCTCTGTAATGTAGTCTACAATATTTTTGCCAACGTCATTGCTAACAGGCTAGCTTCTCTACTTCCCAGGCTGATATCGGCAGAGCAGGGGGCCTTTGTGAGGGTCGGTCCATTGCATGAAAAACATAGCGCTGGGACAAGAGCTATTCAGAGACATCGACAAAAAGGTTCAGGGGAGAAACCTGGTAGTGAAATTGGATATGGAGAAGGCATATGATAGGGTTGATTGGTGTTTTTTGAAATAGGTCCTTCTCAAGTTTGGCTTCAGTTCCGCTTGGGTAGATATGGTGGAAGGTTGCTGGAACAACAACTAGTTCTCGGTTCTTATAAACAGGGAAAGCTGTGGTTTCTTCAAATCCACTAGGGGGTTAAGACAGGGTGACCCTCTCTCTCATAGTCTCTTTATTATAGCAGCAGAAACATTTAGCAGAGGGCTGACCAGGCTGGTGTCAAGTGGTCGATGCCAAGCGTTCAAGCTGAAACAAGGTTGCTTGCAGATCTCCCATTTGCTATATGCGGATGACACGATATGTTTCCTCAATGGATCCAGTCAGTCCATCGATACATTGAAAACCTTCATCTCTAACTACCAGATTGCTTCAAGACAGAAAGTTAACAGCAGAAAGATCTCCTTCTTTTGCTCCCCCAAATTACCTGCGACTAAAGTCAGACGCATTGAGCGTGCCCTTAGTTTTGGAAGATCGGCAGGTCCATTCACCTACCTGGGGGTCCCACTTGTTGACGGGAGAATCAAATGTAGTCTAGTCTCCCCAATGGTGGAAAAGGTGGCAGCCAAAATTCGCGGCTAGAGCACCAGGATCCTCTCTCAAGGGGGTAGATTTGCCTTGATATCCTTCGTGCTAAGCGGAATCCCGGTCCATACTTTGGCAGCAATGGTGGTCCCCAAAAAGGTCCTAAAGGAACTGGAACGTACTTTCTCCAACTTCTTCTAGGGTTGGCGTGATGGGGTGAGGAATCTACATTGGAAGAAATGGAACGCCATCGTAGTGCCTGAGGATGAGGGTGGCCTAGGAATCAAAAGATTGAAAGATCTAATGACGACGCTTCATATGAAAATGGCCCGGGGAATCAGATTTGAGAAGGAAGGCAGCATATGGGCAAAGTTCATGTGCTCTAAATACGAGAGCAACGAAACGTTTGTTAGTTCCGATACCCCTCCAGCAAATGCCTCGCCGATCTGGAGGGCCCTTGTTAGGCTATTCCCCATCTTAGACAACAATGTTCAATGGGAAGTGGGCCGTGGGGAATGCAATATGTGGGAGAGTAACTGGTCTGGGTTGGGGCCATTGATCTCTAACAATTCCCTGAATATCCCTCTGGGGATGTCGAACTTGCAAGTGTCTGATTTCATAGGGGAGGAGGGCCCAAAGCGAGAGGCCCCTCTCATTCTTCCAGGTTGGCTGAAGGACCACATTACTAGCAGAGGGATCTGCACCTCAGAGGGCAATGATGCCCCTTTCTGGCCGTGCGACCAATCAGGGAGATTTACAGTTAAATCTGGGTGGGAGGTAGCAAGAGACACAACTCAGAAAATCCCTTGGGCGAGATATATGTGGCACCCAAATATTCCTCCAAAAATCTCAATGTTTTTGTGGAGGATCCTACAGGAAGCTTTACCAGTCGACACAACAGTCCAGAAGAAGGGGATCTACATGGCTTCTAAATGTGAATGCTGCGGAAATAATCGGATGCCCCCATCAAACATGGAATTCCTGTCCCACCTTTTTATGTTTGGGAATCTGGCAAACAAGGTATGGAGGGATCTGACCACTTTTCTAGGACTATCCTTGTCCACCCATCGATCGGTTCGGGGTCAGCTACTATGGTGGTGGCAGTGGGATCTCCCTCTCAAAAAGATGTTGATTGCTCTCCGGTTAGCTCCTGCGTTCCTGCTATGGGAGATTTAAAAGGTAAGGAATGGAGCTAGATTTGACGGCCGAGGCTTTTCAGTCCAAGGAGTCTTCGTCAAAGTCAAATGGTGGCTGAATTTGTGCTGCCCTCATATTCAGCCCTCTCTCCCCCATTTGGATGCCCCCCCCATCCTGGTTCCCCTCCATCAGCTCCGCTAAGGCCCCCAGCCCCAAGGTTTCTTCATAGTGAAATGGATCAGGCCGAGGGAAGGATGGATCAAGTTAAACATTGATGGCTCAGCCCTCTCAAATCCAGGTCGGGGGGGCATATGTACGAACCACAACGGAAACCTGATTCTTGCATTCTTCAGAGGTTTTGATGCTATGTCAAACAACAGGGTTGAAATCCGCGCAGTCCATGATGGAATGCAACTCTGCCTACATCACGGGATGAGGTATGTTCACATTGAATCTGACTCGAAGTGGGTGGTGCACAGCCTGCTGGAGAAGTCCAACTGTGCCTGGAAATGGAAGTATTGGGTATCTAGGATTAAGAGGCTCAGCTCAAGGGGTTCCTTTCGTCTCTCCCTCATCCCCCGAGAAGCTGAAGGTGTAGCAGACGGATTAGCCAAAGAGGGTAGCAATTACCAATCTGACAGCTTCTTCACTGACATCTCGGCCCTTCCTTGCCTAGTCGAGGGTGTTTTTCTTCTGGATAAGGCTGGGTTATGCTCGCTTAGGAAAGATCCTGCTTCAGGTTAAGCGTAGCAGGAGCTGAGATCTTTTTTATTTTGCTCTTTCCCTAGTTTTAGTCTTTTACGATAGGCCTCCGCTTGATCCTTTTCGTCTCTATGCGGAGGTCTGAAATTCTGTAAGTGGTGTTTCAGTTTTTGTTAAAGATGAAATGAAACTGCATTCTTTAAAAAAAAAAAAAAAGGTGTATATCTTTCATTAAACCGGTTTATCATCAGATTTGAATCACAAAATAAAGGGAAGATGTAAAACTCAAACTGATTGAAAACTAAGTGGATCGATAACATAATTTTTGAAGCACAATTTTACATTGTTCATGTTGGTTTGCTCCATCTAAGATTTTTAGATGACCGATCTTTATTATGTTGGGTAAAATTAGGTTTCTGACTTGATGAACGGATTGGATTTCATGCATACCACATGCTAGGCCCCACAAAGCATTGGTTATTTTTCGAACAGGTGGGTGGGGTACACGATTCCCATACCATTAGTTGAGTGCCGTTATATGTTATTATGATTTGTTTTCTTTGAACGGTCAGTAGGGATCTTATCTCAAAATACCATTTTAAAGTGGGCCCTGAAAGCAATTAAACATGCGATATTCAACCATTTATTTTAAAAGGTTTGCTTCTAGTCTTAGATTTGGGCACATTAGCTTTTATTTGAGTTTGAGTGTTCTCCCCATTGTCGCCATTTCTTGCTGGAACCAATCAGAGTGAGTTACTTGTGATATGGATGGATCCATGTGGTGTATTTAAAGAGCTGTGGAGATATACGAAGATGATTCTACAATAGTACAACTGGAGCATATCAAATGATACCACGATATTTCTTAAGCGGCCGATGGAAGAGTAATCGTGTGGTAGTTATAGGACAGATGGGAAGAGCAGGAGGAGAGAAGGCCATGTAGTGTTGAACAGTTATATCAACTGTTAGGATGTGGGAATTATTAGTTAGCCAGGGTAGAGCTATAAATAGCAAAGGAATTCAGCGAGAAGAATTAGTCTCGTACAAACCCAATTAAACCCAAACATTATCTTTCAATTATCCTTTCAATTACCACTCAATTACATATCTTAGTGTAATCATTATACTTTTTTGCCAAGTAAATTATATTTCTTAGTTTAATACCTTAATTTTCGCCTGTTGTTTACATTTCATAGTATAATCTGTAATGTTAATCAAGTAACTGGTAATTTTAGCTATAATTTGGATCTACAAACATACGTTAGATTCAGTTTTCCATTCAGGAAGGTACTTCACAGTCATTATCTATGACAGACTATAAGGTTTTCTTTCTTGTTTATTTTTTATCTATACTAAAAAGTCATGTCATATGGAAGGCAAAGGAGTAACCCACCATTAGAGTATGAACCCTCACTACGCCAAAACAACAAAAAACTGATGGACAAAGTATGTCGTAAAATGCAGTTAATGATAGACTTTGTCCATTGCATGGTCTTTCAAATTTTGCTATCGTGAAACATAAATGACAAATAAGGTCCATTGGAAAAAAATGATGGATCTGAATTGTCGGAAAAAAAAATGTCGGATCTAATTTGTTAAAAATAACGACGGATCATAATTGTCGTAAAACTCTAAAAAAAAATGATGGACTTAATTTGTTTATCGTTCTAAAATTTTACGATGGATATGATCCATCGCTACTCTTTGGATAAGCTATGGATATCAAAATCAATCGATGATTTCAAACCTTCTGAAAGCATCAACGGATTTAGTCCGTTGTTAAAATTTTTGCCAAAAAATAATACAAGATTTATATTTGTTGTTTGTTGAATTTGTTACACCTGATAGTATATCTATACATATCAAAATCATAACATGAAGGTATATATGACCATTCAAATCCGTGGATTGTAAAAACTCATAGACTATCTATATACACACATGAAAATCATAATATAAAGGCAAGAAATCATGTATGAATCAGTTGATGTTGTTCACTTGGATAGGTTGTTGTTAAAATTTTTGTAAAAAAATTTTAAAAAATAAAAATCTTTACATTTGTTTTTCAAATCTATTGCACTTGATAGCATATTTATACACCTCAAAATCATAATATGAAGGCATATATGACCATTTAAATGTGTGGATTGTAAAAGCTCATAGAATATCTATACAAATCAAAATCATAATATATAAGCAATAAAGCATATTTGAATCACGTGTAGCTGTTCACTTGGTACACTACAAGAAAAGGGGGTTTTAGCCTCAGTTCAAAACTGTGGCTAAAAAGGTTAAAAACTGAGGCTAAAGCTATTAGCCTCAGTTATCCAAACCGAAATGAAGTTCCAGATTGCAGGATGTACGAGGCTGGTGACGAAGGATGGGTTTCCCCTCGGCGGAAACGCAAACGAAAACCACCTTATACCTTATTCGCGACCAACCTAACATTCGACACATCGGAGGAGGATTTGCTTTGAAGCTTCGGAAGGTATGGCAAACTAGCCAGGGTTTACATTCCTAGGGATCTTGTAACAAGGAGGTCAAAAGGCTATGCATTTGTGTCGTTCAACTACGAGCAGGAAGCCTTTAATGCGGCGAACTGTCTCCACGATAGAAGGATAGATGGTCGGGTTGTTACTTTTCAATGGGCTAGAAGTTCGCACCAGAAAGCTATCCACGGTTGGGAGGATTATGTGGCCCCTCTTCAGAGAGGAGTCTTCCCCAGCTGACCGCGCTCTGCTCCAGCAAAGCCTCCCACACCAAACCCCCTGCCCTCATATGCTTTTATAGCAAAGGGTTCCAACCCGCTAGAGCAAATCCCTCTTTGGCGTAGTGCAGCGTTCGCCGCTTCCAATGGTGGGAATGCCAAAGTATATTTCATCCAATCCTATTCAAAGCTTGTTGATAACAAGGAGAGGCTGTTAGAGCTAGCCCTAATTGCCAGTTGTTCCCGTGAGGTCTCAGTATCTCAATTGCTTGAAGGGATTCGCAGAGCTTCGCTGGTGTATTCCCAGGTGGACTTAGTTCGATTGGGTCCTCTTCAGCTAATGGTGAAATTCAAAGAGCGCTAAGAGCTGGAAAGTTTTCTCTCTGATCGTGCTCTGCAGCGTAAGATGTAAATAACAGAGGTAAAGAAATGGTCGGAAAAGGAAACCCCTCTCCCAAGAGGTGTATGGATCCGCCTGTTGGGCATTCCGCCCAATGTGTGGTTCTTAGACACCATTGCCAAGCTTGCTCAATCGTTCGGTGAGGTGGTGGAAATTGATAAAATTGCGGCGACAGGTATCTTCCAAGCGTTTGCGAGGGTAAGGGTAAAACTTTCCTCACACTCGGATTTGTAGAGAGTGCGGGTCCTTCAGGTGAAGGGTTGAGATTATCCCATTTTTGCCATTTTGGAGAGCCAAACCTGTGTGCAGGGTCTCTTTGCCCCCTCCATAGCATATGCCACAGGTACAGAATCCACGAAATCTTGGGTGGAGAAGTCTTTTTACAAAGAAAAAGACAGCACTAAGACATGCCCGTTACCTGTTTGTGGTAATACTGCAGCAAAGGAACGACGGTTGCCTACTCTGCTGGAAATAGAGCCAACTGCTATCAGTAGGAGTGTTTTGGAGTCGAATCGTTCTCGAGTCAATAACCCCAACTCAGGCAGCAGCCTAATGCACTTGGGCTGCCAATTAATCTCGAGCGGAGGGCGTGGTCTTTCTCAGGCTACCCCCAGCACTGAGGCCCTCATAGTGCATTCCCAGCTACATGCCGAAGTTCTGCCCCCTACACGCCCCCTTTAAGCGAGCCATCCCATGGCCCTGCTGGTTGGGCCTTTCCCTGATAATGGTAGATCAGTTCAGCTGACAACCAACGGTAGGGATAGTGTCCCACTTGAAGATCAGTCAGTTCAAGAAGCTTTGGCAATTCAGCTGGGAGGATGTACAGAGGAAGATTAATCTACATTCACCCACCAGGTAGTCAGGGAATCAGATCCAGTCAAGACAGCGGATCAAGGCAGTAACTTCATGGTCCCGCTAGCGGTGCCTATGTCTGATGATGGTAGATCAGATCAGCTGATGAACAACAGCGGGGGTGATGTCCATCTAGAAGCTCAGTCTGGTCCAGATACTCTGGCAAAGAAGCTTGGAGGACTCACAGAGGTGGAGCGTCCTCCATTGGTCCAACAGGTAGTCAGGAAATCAGTGCTAGTAAAGGCAGTGGCCGATAATCAACCTACATTGCTCCCACAGGGAGTCAGGGAATTGGATACTGTCAAGGTAGCAGCCCAATCTACAATGCTCCAACAGGTAGTCAGGGATTTAGCTTCAGACAAGGCAGTGACTCAAAATCAGCAGAAACATGGCCCATCAGAGATCAACATCCATCTCAGCAGGAGTTCCAAAGCTTGGAAAGGGGGGGGGGGTGTTGAGGGTCAAATATTGCATATTAGACCCCATGTATTACCTGAATTTACGGGCATAATAGCTGTTGAATGGCTGTTTTAATCACATTTGTAATACAGGGGGTAATTACAATCAGGGACTGAATAATGATGCTGAAAGGATGGATTTGACGCTCTAAAGTCACCAGAGCAAGGGAATGACCCAGGAACCAAGATCAACGCCCGAGACCCGAGAAAATCGAGAAACCGGCTCAAGTGGCCTGAAAGTCACCAGAATGCAAGATCACAGGTTTTCCACCATCCGTTTAGTCCGAAACTTCATACACGGCCTGAGGATCATAAATTAACCGTACACGTCAAATTTCAGCCGTTGGTTCATTATGGAAGTGGCCCAACGATTGGATCAACCCATAGACCTGTAGATTGGGGCCCACCTGATATCTGAAGATGGTTCAAATTTGGTCTCAACCCCTAAAATGGGGTGGGAAAATATGGACTCGAGCGGATCTTCCACATGCATCATCGTGGACCCCTACGTGCGACGTGCGTGTACACAGCACGTCTGCACGCGAGCCGCGCCGGATCCGCGTGCGGTCAACCAGACGGCTGACCCGTCTTCTTTCGAGCGCAGGAGCAGCGAACGGACGCTGTCCGTCCGATTTCCGGTTGTGGGGCCCACTCATCCTCTATTCGGATGATCTGAACCGTCCATTGAGTTAAGAGGGTGGCCACGCATCTCACCTAGGTGTCATATTTTCACCATGCAAGCTTTCGCAAAATCCTACCCGTTAAAAAGCAGATGGACGGCGGAATAGAAGCTTCTCGTGGGCCACACTGAAACTGCTCCAAACCATCCCTTTCCGGACGGTTTTTCGTCCTGAAATCAATGGATGGCATGGATTTTTCATCCGATTAGAATTGTGGGCCCCGCCATCAGTTCAGCGGACGTTTTCTTCGTCGCTGCGAACAGAGCCACCGGCTCGTAACAGTGGGCCACCAGCACCGATCATAGGTCCAATCTGGACCGTCCAAACTCTTCCAGGATGGGATATTACCCTCGTGTAGGTGATCTTTTGTTGGGACATATCGGACAGTGGCTGTGAGCTCTCAGATTTCCGTTTTGACGTCGACTGATCAAATAAGGTGGGACGCATCAACAAACGATTAAAATTAGCCATTTCCGGTCGAAATCTCGAGGCTAATCCCATGAACGGATTGGATTTCATCGTCAGCTGAAGGATGTGGACCCCACTGATGCCAGCAGCAAAGCGGACGAAATCCGTTTTTTTTCTTTTTACGCGAAAACAGGGCATGCAGTGATGCACTGTGGCCCACCATGGCCCATCAAACTGTTAATCAGAACCATCCATTCGAATTATATGAGGACTTAGACCAATATTTAGTTGATTCTGGTTTGAAATATGGCGGGCAGAAGGTGAAAAACGGATGGACGACAGAACTTTGATACTTGCTAAGCCAAATGGGCTGCAGCAAAAGAAGTCCAAAACCGTCCATTTCTGATTGGTTTTGTGAGGAGAAACTGATGGACGGAGTGGATTTCATCCTCGGTGTCAAGAATGGGGTGCACCGAGAATCAGCGTAGAGGTGCTGGGAAATCCATCTCCGACTCTGACAGCAGCACCCATCAGCTTCTATCTTCTATAAAAGGAAGGGAGAGTCGGGGATCAAGGGAGATAGATTGGGAGTGGCGACTTTTGGTCGAGGCTTGGAGCTACGGACGTGGAAGAGAGACAGTGGAGAGTTTTTTCTTTTCTTTTTCTTTTAGTTTTATTTTTATTTTAATTTATTTTGTTTAAGAGATCTAGCCGCATCATGTGTGGCTAAACCTCTTGGCTAGGGCCAAGAGGTGAAACTTGTAGCGTGATGGGAGGCCTCTTTGCTTGTGCCTTTTGTTTAGACTGATCTGATTTTGATTTAAGTTAATTAAGGGAATGTTTTCAGTCTTTAATGGTCTGTTGTGACTGAAATTACAATGGGTCTGCAATGGCTTTGAGCATGTTCTTTTCCTTTTATGTTTATGACGTTAGGAAGCTCGTTGTTCACCATCGTCTCCGGGCATGGTTGGATGTCTGTACCCTTCCTAACCTTCATACATTGATTGGTTGGTAATTAGTTTAATTATGTTGTTTGCTTTGTCTCCGGGCATGGTTTGGTGATGAAATCCATTCTAATTCATATACCTTTCATCTTTTCAAAATTACATCAAAGGAAGTTCAGTGGATTTTCATGAATCAAGTGTAGTTCTCCCTGATCTCTACAAGTGGATCCTTGGCACCCTAGTGTCTTTTCTCTGAATTTCTCCTAAGTTTTAGATTAAATATTTCATCATTATTTTTCAAATTACAATCGATTTAGATTTCATCTCATTCTAATTCTATTCCTACTTAGTTTCAGATAACGTACAAGTTACAGTCCCTTGGGATTCGACCTCGGTCTTACCGAGTTTATTACTACATCACAACCCTATACTTGGGGAGTGAACAGGGGGGGGGGGGGCCTGCTGATCAGGATATGTCATCCTTGCATTGCAGCTCTGCGCCTGCCTCAGCTTCCCCTTCTTCTGGCCTATTTAGGAAGCCTTGGCAGTGGGGGCATCTTAGGAGGACTTCACTAGACCCATCCTCAAGCAGGTCGAGATCAGAAGGGAGCTCACCCATCCGACCAACTCAGCATGCAGGAGGCTCCCCCTTCTTCAATTAGTAACACCACTATGCTGATAGCCCCCAGAAGAGTGACGGTGAGTCCCTTCTATTGGCTCCGCCTCCGGGGTTAGAAGTAGAGCACCCAAACCAGCTACAAGTAGACATTTCGTCATATTTCCAGCAACGAAAAATTCAAGCAGCCCAAGAACAGATGCAACCTCTGTTGAATGCAGACAGTGTTGATCCCCAGAGTGGGTGTACTGATATCTTGAATCAGGAAGGAAGAATCTTACGGGGAAAGAGTAAGCTCACGAAAAAGAAGGAAGTGGGTCCCAGACAGCAAGAGGAGACTCAAGGAAAAGGCAGACGAAGATTTCATTCAAGCAGAAAAATGGCACGTCTGATGGAAGAAGGAGAATGGTTTTTCAGGCTGCAGAGATTGAAGAGAAGGTCAATCAACTCAGGCTGTGTTACGGATGGATAGTGCGATTATATGGAACGCCCGCGGGGTAGGGAACAAAGCTACAATCAGGTCACTGAAGAAGATAATTGGTAGGCACAATCCCATGCTCGTTGCTGTTTTGGAGCCCATGCTCCGTGAAGACAAGCGTATTGCAATTGGGCTCAAGCTGGGATTTCACTCCTCCCTCTCGAATGGTGATGCGGGGGCTAAGATTTGGATCTTTTATAAAAACAACCTCTCAATCTCTCTCCATGCGTCTACGAATCAGTGGATTTCTTTGTTAGTTCCGATCCAGGATGGCAGGAGTTCAGGTCTTCTCACAGTTGTCTATGCGAAGTGCTCTTATATTCTTCGAAGGAAGCTATGGTAGGACCTGGTCAACATAAGCACCAACGTGCCAGGGCCTTGGGTAGTGGGGGGCGATTTCAATGCCATTGTTGAAACTAGTGAAAGACGTGGAGCTAGGGTGGGAGGTACCAATTCTATGTCAGAGTTTGCAGATGCTATTCATAACTCAGGGCTCCTGGATGCTGGCTATGATGGAAATCCGTTCACGTGGAGTAATAACAGGGTAGGGAACGCAATGGTCTAGGAGCGCCTGGATAGAATTCTGGTTAATGACAGGTGGCTGGCTTCTTTTCCCTCATTCAAAGTGAAACACCTGCCGTGAGTGAACTCGGATCATGCGCCTCTCCTGCTCTCCTTCCCTATCATCCCTCAGCCTTCCATCAAACCCTTCAGGTACCAGCGAATGTGGACCAAGCACAATTCCTTCCAGCTAATGGTGAAGAAAGTGTGGATGGGGTTAAGCTCTCACGATCCCATGGTAAAAGTCCAATTAAAATTGAAGAAGACTAAACAAATCCTAAGAACGTGGAACAAGGAAGTGTTTGGAAACGTCTTTTCCCAGCTCAAAGAGGCAGTGGCAGATTTAGATCTCTTGAAAATCAAGATGTAGCAGGATGGGTCGGAGGATCTTATGATGCAAAGCTTAGTTGCCAGGAGAAAATTGGCTCAGTTAGAGCTCATGGAGGAGGTTTTCTAGAAGCAGAAAGCGAGAAATTCATGGCTTCAGGAGGGAGATAGGAACACTAGACATTTCCATACCATAGTTCAAGAGCGCAACAGGAGAGCGTACATCACAGAGATAAAGGACAGCAATAGGGTTTTGATTACAGAAACAGCTCGAATGAAGGTCGAAGCGGTAAATTTATTTTCAACCCTCTTTCAGGCAGACCCCCCCTCATCTTCAGAGGTCCTTCTTGCAGCTATCCCGACTGTTCTTTCCTCCTCGGATAATGCCTCTCTCCTGGCCCCTCCAACTCTCGCAGAGACTCTCGAGGCGCTCAAGTCTCTTCCGATGGACAGTGCGCCCGGGCCAGATGGATTTTGAGTTTCCTTCTATATCGATTGTTGGCTGATTGTAGGGGTGGATATTCACAAGGCTGCATGTTTCTTTGTGGAAGGGGGCCTTTTGCTTAGAGCGTTTACAGCTTCTCTGATTAGCCTAGTCCCTAAGAAATTGATGGTCTCTTCATTTTCAGACTACCGGCCAATAAGTCTATGCAATGTTATATACGAGATTTTTTCAAAGCTCCTAGCTTCCAGATTAAGAAAGATTCTTCCTTAGATTATTTCTATGGAACAAGGAGCTTTTGTGCAAGGCAGGTCAATCACAGAAAACATAGCAATGGCTCTAGAGGCGATGCAGAACATAGACCAGAAATCCAGAGGAGGCAACATCATTATAAAACTTGATCTGGAAAAAGCCTATGACAGGGTGGACTGGGGCCTCCTCAAGAAGGTTATGACGCGGTTTGGCTTCAGCAAAAGATGAATTCAGTTGATGGAAGCTTATTGGGGCAACTGTTGGTTTTCAGTTCTTTTTATTATTTATTATTTTTTTTATTTTTATACCAATAAGCTGGGTATAGATGATTCCCAAAAAGATCAAGCCATGTGTACACGTATGCAAAGCCAATCCACCCAAAGAAAGATAAAAGAAAAAGAAAAAAAAAAGAAAGAAAGAAAGAAAGAAAGAAAGCATCCAGGCCATCAAAACAACATCCGGTCCCATTAAAGCATCCTAAAGTAAGCAACCTTATTCCCATAACTTTCTTATACACGTGAGGCATATCTCTACTATTCATGCAATGCAACTCGGTGCCAGGCAACTTGACCAAAATCCCATAACCCTCTTCCTTTTAGGCTTTTCATGCAAGAGCTCGGGTGGGATCTTGTAGAGATCTTCATCCACGGCTTTTGGGGCCCTTGGCTGCTTTAGAGGTTCGGTCATGTCATAGACCCTACCTTGCTTCCTTTGCTCCTTGCTTACATGCTGCATATGACATTTCGAGTTTTCTTTCATCTTAGGGCGATGAACCGTTGCAGCGGTGGGCCTCTTGAGATCGTAACCGTACAAATCGCTCTCTCCCGTGATGTTATTGAACCGAATAAGCCCGGCCTGTGCAGCCGACTCAAAGTACTGCGTAATCGAGAGATCGTCGCTGAAATCCTAGTACCCAAATGCCGAAATCTGACTCCTCTTGTAATCTTCCATTGCAGAGCGAGAGAGGGGAGTGAGAGAAGTGAGAGGTTCAAGAACTGATGAAAAGGGGGCATTTTTTCTCTTTTGTTTTGTGCTTTTGGAAGTGAGAATGGAAGGAGAAAAGGATAGGGATCCAGAGCATGAATTCTGCAGCTAAAAAGGGTAAAAGAGGTTCTGCTTCCCATAAGTAGAACTGTTGGTTTTCAGTTCTGCTCAATGGGGAGCCTACTGGTTTCTTCAAATCCTCGAGGGGCCTTCGCCAAGGGGATCCCATGTCCCCAGCTTTATTCATTACTGCGGCTGAAGCCTTCTTCAGGAACATCAAGCAGTTGATGAAGAGGGGCTCGTGTAGCCCTTTTAATCTGCCCCGAGGTAGTCCTATCCTCTCTCACCTTTTATTTGCTGATGACACTTTGCTGTTTGTCAATGGCAGATTCATTGCGAGCGGTTAAGGCTTTCCTGGAGGAATTCCAAGCAGCGACAGGCTAGCGTTTTAACTTCCAAAAAAACAGCTTCCTCGGTCCAACTAAGATGAGCACAAGTAGAATTAGACAAACAGAAAGGATATTGGGTTTCTCCAAAGCTAGTGAGGGGGTGAAGTATTTGGGCATCCCTCTCTTCAAGGGAAGAGTATCTATGGCCTCTTACAAAGCTTTGATGGACAAGGTGGTCAACAGAATATCAGGATGGAACACCAGATTCTTGTCGCAGGCAGGCCGGCTAACGCTCATCAAGCATGTTCTAGGCAGTATCCCTCTACACTCTATGGTAGCAACCAAACTCCCAAACACTCTACTGGCAGAGGTGGAATGCAAATTTGCTCAATTTTTCTAGGGTAGGGCGGAAGGTAAGTGGAAAATGCAGTGGGTTGTGTGGTACAAGATAGCGAAACCGATTGAGGAAGGAGGTTTGGGAATAAGACAGCTTAAAGAGGTGATGATAGCGCTAAGGAGGAAAATGGCATGGAATGTTAAATATGGACACAAGATTAGCCCTTGGGTGATGCACATGCGACATCGGCATCGTCTGGCCTTGGAAGAGGGTAGATCTCCTGCCTCCTCCTCCTTGGTGTCCCCCTACTGGAAGGAAGTTCGATCTGAGATCCCAGTGATTGTTTTATCTGCCCAATGGACTATAGGGAATGACGAGTTGAATGTTTGGTCCTCCAATTGGACAGGGCTGGGGCCTCTCTAGTCTTTGGTGTCCTCCCCTGTTCCTCAGGAGTTGTTTTCCCTTCAGGTCAAAGACTTCATTGGCCTAGCTGGTCCTGTTCCTCCCTCATCCGTCTCCCTGTTCTTACCTCCAGATATTCTCAGCTTTATTGTCCAAAGCGGGTTTGTTACTTTAGCTGAGTCTCCCTCCTGCTTTTGGCCGCATGACTCTTCGGGCTAGTTCACCTCAAAATCGGCTTGACATCTTGGCAGGGTGCCTGAGCAGGGTAATTGGTGGTGTAAGTGGATTTGGAACCACAACACTCTGCCAAAAATGTCTCTGTTCTGTTGGCGTCTGCTGAAGGGGGCTATTCCAGTGGATGAAAGGGTGCAGAGTAAAGGCATATTCAACTGGCCTCCAGATGCTCATGTTGCCAGCCTGGTCCATCTTCAGCGCCGCAGGTAGAGTCTTTCTCTCACCTCTTCTTATCTAGTCAGCTGGCAGTTCACGTTTGGCATTTCTTCTTGGCGGCTTGCGGCATCTCCTTCATCAACCACCTTTCTATTGTCGACCGGCTCCGCCAGTGGCAGTATGCAGCTGCGCCAGGTGCAGCGTCAGCCCCTGTCAGGCGTTTGCTTCCTCTCCTCATCCTGTGGGAAATCTGGATGAGCCGGAACAGAGCTAAATTTAATGATGCTCCTCAGGGGGTCTGTGCGACTAAGCCCATGTCAAATGGTGGGCGCTGACCTTGATGGAGGGCTAAGATGAAATCAGGAAACGTTTACCAAGGGCATCTTCCAATGTCTAGATTCCCGCCCACCCCTCCCTCTCATTCCAGGTCGTCAAGTGGTTGAATCCTCCTGCAGGGTGGGTGAAATTAAATGTAGACGGATCTGCATGTGGTAATCCAGGCCGTTTAGGAGGGGGCAGAGTTTGTAGGGACGAGAAAGGCAATCGGATTTTTGCTTTCACAGTAGCCTATGGAGTGGGTACAAATAATAGGGCAGAAGTCAGAGCAATTTATGATGGCTTAGTACATTACCTGGAACGTCAATTTGATAAGATTGTAGTCGAGTCAGATTCTACAGTGGTTGTGGGTCTTTCCTCCTCCTCCTCTCCCATCCCCTGACAATGGTGCTCTTGAATCAGTAGGATCCATTGGCTGCAGCAGAGTGCGTCCATTGTTTTTTCTCTTATACCTAGAGAAGGCAATGGCCCGGCGGATGGTATGGCAAGAGAGGCCAGCCAGGCTCAGGTCACAACTGTCGTCCAAAACGTCAGGGATCCCCCCCCCCCAGGTGCGTGGCCTCCTCTTTCTGGACAGAGTAGGGCTTGGATATATTAGATCGTCCCCTAAGTAGTTAGCCTTCTGCAGGCTGTATGTAGCTTTGGGTCTCAGCACGGCCTCTGCTGATCCCTGTGCCCTCCTCCTGTTTGCTTGCTTTTACATGATAGGTGTGGCTCGCCTTTTTCTCCGGGCTACACCTGAATGGATGTAAATATGTTGTGATTAATGGAATTAAGGCTCGTGTCCTTAAAAAAAAAAGTTATCCAAACCGAGGTTGAAACCCCTGTGGCTAAAGGCTTTAGCCTCAGTTTTAGCAATTGAGGCTAAAATGACTTTTATAGCCTCAGTTCTTCAAGTGAGGCTAAAAACCTTTTTAGCTTCAATTTTCTCGAAATGAGGCTAAATCAAAATTTTAGCCTCCGTTGTTTTCAACTGAGATTAAATCCAAATTTTTGCCTTAATTGCCTCCAATCGAAGCTAAATCTATTTTTAACCTCGGTTCTCAACAACCGAGGCTAAAGCCTTTAGCCACAGGAATTTTAGCCTTAATTATCAACAACCGAGGCTAAATTCAAGCCTCAATTACAAATTAAGGCTAAAAATGTTTTTTTTAAAAAATATTTTTTTAAACTACTAATCCATTCATTCAATCCACTCATGAAACAATCAATCATGAAAGCCACAATACCAACAAAACAGTTAACAACAGTCTTTTTGAAGTTTAACTCAATCAAACTGTTACACAACATTAGGTTCCACAAATAACAGAAAGTCATGGTTGCGCTCGTCATCACCGATGCTGTCATGCTTGGCGGACGCTGAGATAACACTGCCCGTCCATCTTCTACTGCTTCCAGGCCAACATCATCATTACCTCCACCAGCATTCTCCATTCGAATTGTGCGTGTGCCCCCTTGCAACCTCAACAGTAGCTCGCGGCTACTTGGCATAAGACATGAAATGAAACTCTCAAACAAGAAATGAAATGTAGATGGATGTGTATAGGGAAAGGAAAGAGAGTAGAATTGAGAGTTGGAAGTGCTGGAAAGGAAACCCAAAAGGAGGATCTGATAATGAATGAGAAAACAGACAAGACGTGGATTATAGTACATTCTCACTGACTCGGATTTGCTTAATGCAGCGGACCTCATCATGTCCATGTTGCAGACTCTTAGCCTGTAGAAATTGATAAAAACTAAGATGAGGCAGGGGAAATAAACTTATGCATTATAACATAAGACTTTTAACCTATGAAAGACAATGCATCATAAGATATTCATTCTTAAAAAGCAATTGATATGACCTTCTTTTTCTGATCCAAGCTATGCTTTTCACAATAAGCCTTGTGCTGAAAAAACTTGCCTCCACCGGTCTTCACATCCATGTGCAGGCCAACACGTTTAGCACAAGTAGGATGAAATGCAGTTTGACAGTCATCATGATTACACTGCAAGACAGTTGAGGTAGGGTGAAGCAAAGCAAACAACATAAAGTCTACCTCTCATTTTTGGAGTCAAACCTACAGAATTTTAAAGAAGAAAACAAATGATTAAGCAAGCCAAACTTTTATGCAGATACCGTGTTTACGACGGCAAATGCAACAAACAAGTAGGTCTCTTTCCTTTGAAATGGTCTCTTGAAGTGAATCATTTAATACAGTGGAGATATTACATGAGAATGTGTAATGTTTTCAAAGTAAATTCAAAAAAATAAATTGCATGAGCAGTTAAAACTTCAAATTAGAACAATTATACATACAAGAACCATGGCATATGAAACAAACTTAAAGTAAATGAAGGAAGCAACATAAAAAAGAATCTTTTGGGAAAGCAGCGTTAAGTTTAAAAACACAGTCACCATTCCCCCAACAGGATTTAGTTGTCCCTTTCTAAATGTTGACTCTAGCACCCACTACAATAGCTTTTAAAAAAAAAAAATTTTAAAAAAAATGAAGAAGAAGAAGAAGAAGAAGAAGAAGAAGAAAAAAGATAGAAAGAAAGAAAGAAAAAATAAAACAATTTCCATATCCAACGGTCGCTAGCTAACTTATGAATGACCAACCACTTACCTTGCTCTTCACGATAAGAGGATTGAAGTCAGATTTGAGATGATCAGAAAGCGATGCCCCGAAGAATGCTGTGTCCTTAACCATTGCATTTGGTTTCACCTGCAAATTGATGTATTAGTCATAATAAGAAATAGAAAGGAGCACCTTCTCAATAACAGGGGTTTGTTATTAGTATCGAGTTTAGGAGTTGGTAAATATTGAAAGATATTTACAAACAGGGCTATCATATACCTTCCATCTGGTGATCAATGAACACTGAGCAACTGAAACAAATGCTTGCACCGAGGAAAGGAAGGATTCTGATTATAAGTGGCCCATATTAGGATGCAAGTCACACTACACAAAGTAGACAATGCATTGTAGGCACGCGTTATTTCTATATTACGATCTTGCGTGGTCCCAGCAAAAGCATGTTCTACATAAAAGACGGACCAAAAAAAAAAAACCATGTTACCCTGCACTAAAGTACACCAGCTCACGTAAGACATCACGTGGGTGGGAGAGCTATGATCCAGAAAAGTATGAATTCTTTTCCCTTATAAATAGACCAAAGAACTTCAAAGAACTGAGACCATATTGAAAAAGATATACAGTGGCAGCAGTCCATTTCCCAAAAAAAAAAAAAAAAAAGAAAAAAAGAAAAGAAAATGATATGCAATGCATTCAATTCAAGATATCATTTTGAGCTTTACATTTATAAGAATCTCCAAGTCACCCAAACAGATAATTATCACTATATATCCATAGCTTCTTCCAGTTGTGAATGATATCCATTAGTACTGAGACCTTTTATCGTTATGAGCAGAGAGGTGGACTGATCTCACAAGCATGTATGACCTTGCCCCCACATATGGCCAACAACATGTGCTAACTTGGCACACATCTGTAACATATGAGCCACTATCAATTGGGCACCACCATGTGGATGACCCCACCCAACAATCAGACCAGTCCAATCACAATTGAAGTTATCAAAAAAATTGTGGAAATTGATGGGCATATATCCTAACCAAAATTCGGGAGACCGAATCAATCGGTTGATGAATTACACGTTTAAGATACTAACATTTGTTAGTCTAGATCATCATCATCAAAGCCTTATCCCAACTAATTGGGGTTGGCAGTTAGGAAATGAAGATTCAAAGAGACTATTCCATGTTTGGCAAAAAGAAAAACCGATTGATAGAATGCACAATTTCAAGTCTGCTGTCCATGCCTGAGTAACTGGATTTCATGGCTGGATTGGATCATTGGATCATCGGATCATCATTCGCATAAAGGATTTTGGAATTACCAACGAAGACAGCTCTCTATCAAGCCAATCAACAGAAGTCAAGACATCATCTATATCCGTATAAGCCGCGCTTTGAACTCTCTATATAAGAAACTTGATGAAGTCCCCTTTCGTCTATATCTGCTTTTATCTACATCATAATTGTCAAAATAGTTTTCCAAATCAGCAGCATGCAGAAATGTCACAAAAATAAATAAAGGTATTGAATACGTACAGCCAACAAATGAACAGACTGGTTTTGAATTTCCCCGACTATGCTGCTGTGTGCATTAATAGTAACAGCATTACTGGAATTCCCAGCCCCAAGAGATCCTTCTTTCCGCCATTCTTTGTTAAAGAATGATAAAATTCCACCAGGGCTGGAGCTTTTTGCATGATCGCTGGTTTGGGAGGGACATGGCAAGGCGGAGGTGGTGGTGGAGGGGGAGGGGAGAAGTGGGAGAAGTGGACACCAAGAAGGAAACTGATGTACTTTCTAGCTCGGAGGTTTCCTTCCCTTCTTACTTCTACCGCCGGAGTTTCCTATCTGGACAACATGGTCAGCTTGATAGGTGGTTATCATTGTCATTGGGAAAGAGGGTGGGTCTATTTATATATTGATTCTTTGAAGAAGAACCAATCTTATTTTACTGGTGTATGCTACCATAACCTAAAAATAAAATAGTATATAAGACACATGGTATGGTAATATCAAGATGCACACAAGATTGGGTTGGATGATTAATTTGCTTTAGTTTTCTGTTGATGATTTTGTTGATGATTTGCCTCATCATATGCGGGTCCTTGTTTAGCTTCAAGCTCAGTTATCCTATGATTTGCATAAGTCAAGGAAAAAAAAAAACTATGGGCAATAGACATATGTTCTCAATGAGAGATGCATCATGTTGCTCACCATATATTTTCCTGTTCACTTGGTAGGGTGTCTGTGTCCATGATGGTCTGTTTTTAACCTTTTTCCATATGTATATAAGATAGTATGTAAGAGTTGATATCACTTAAATTTTTTTATTGGACTCAAGGTATGGTAGACGCAAGGTATGGTAATGTCAAGATGCACACAAGATTGGGATGGATGATTTGCCTCATCATATGCTGGTCCTTGTTTAGCTTCAAACTTAGTTATCCTATGATTTGTATAAGCCTAGGAAGGAAAAAAACAAGACAAAAGAAAAAAAGAAAAAAGAAAGAAGAAGTCTCCTTCGAGGATTAAAAAAAAAAAAAAAAAAAAAAAAAAAAAAAAAAACTATGGGCAATAGACATATTTTCTCAATAAGGGATGCATCATGTAAGTGACACAAATTTTCCTAACAGTTTTAGCTAGAACCTTTTTTTTTTTTCAAAGAAATAACCATTTCCATTGATAAAAAGGATGCTAACAAGATGACCAGGAGGGACGGGAAATAAAAGGTCCAAGACCCCCTGCTTTACAAGGGAAACACCTTCAGGAGGCCCACCCCATTGGGCACTCCTATCGTAAAGAGGAAAAGAAAGATTAAGAAAAACACACTGCCCCTAAACCTACCCTGTCTAGGATGAGCTCCCCTCTGGAGATGAGAGGGAGGCTAGCGACAGATTGGAAGAAATTGATCTGCTGATTAACACTGGCCCAGCGAGTTAAGACGAGCTATGTAGTTTTAGCTAGAACCTACATAAGTGTAACTGCAGACCTCTATATGAGATATTGAATGTTGCTCACCATATATTTTCCTGTTCACTTGGTAGGGTGTCTGTGTTCATGACAGTCTGTTTTTAACCATTTTCCATATGTTTTAAGAATGAGACTCCAAATAATAATAATAATAATAATAGAGAGAAGAAAAGAACAAAAGCAGACTACTTATTTCATCCGTCGGCTACTCAATCCTGACCTTTAAATTATCCTACATGAATTTAACACTCAGGAATCAAACATACCTTGTTAAAAATTTCATGATCCAGCAAATATTGTGAATGTCCAACCCGAACCTGCATTTCTCAAATGGTTACTCAGATCAGCTCACCATTAAATAACCATAAACAAAAGGCATTGTAGATGTTAACTCTCACTAACTCTTATAAGATTGGATGATTCTTGGTAGTGAATGCATAAAAATAGTTCAGCTGTGTGTTCCTTTTTTAATCTATGTGTCCTTATGCAAAAACATTATCTCAAAAAAAGTAGAAAAAGAAAGAGCATATCCATTGGGCGAATTCAAAGCCAAATTTCAAGCAGAAGTAAACAAGTATCACGACATCAACAAGCATCCCAAAAGGCTAATTCCTGCAACCAAATGTTAGAGCTAAACCTACAATACAGCAGTAGTAAATCATTCAAATGCAGTGAAAATTTAAAACGTTACTCAAATCCTCGCTACACTTTCTTAAACTTGGAAATCACATTATAAATTTTGCTAATTCTATGATTTTGTTTCTTTCCCCGTCAAAACAAATAAAACGGTAAAGATTCATATATCCCACCTAAAACAAGATCGAAAAATGAAAAATATTCCATCAAAGAAGATTTGAAGCTAAATTCCAAGCAGAAACAAAGAAAAAAACCCCCTAATTCAACTGTGGAAATCAGCAATTTCCGAACACAAATCCTCCAAACCCACGCTTTCTTAAACCATTACTAAACAGTATCTTTCCAGAAACAGTAACTGCATTAAAATTTCCCAAACTCCCGCAAAATCCATTGAAATCTCGGCATTTGAATCCTCTCAAAACCGAGAAGGGAAAAAAAAAAAGCAAGTGCAGATCCGCATTTAAGTTCTCAAATCGAAAGAATCTCCTTTTAAAATCAGCAAACCAAAAGAAATGTTTCAGAAAACCCAAATCGGAGAGTAGAAACCCCGATTCAGGAGCTAAAACCCACAAATTAGATCTCAAAAGTTAGAGAATCTCCACAGATAAGTGATTCTGGGCTAAAATCCAATCAGAAAAGACAATTATTTGAAAGAAACCTCTCAAAAACAAAATTCTGAGAGCGGAATCAACTTCAAACCTTTTAATTATTCACATCTAATGATGAAAAGGCGAGTTACAAAACTGGTTGGAAAAAATATTAAATGATGTTATCGCCAGCAGATATTATATACTAAGATTTAAAAAAATAACGGCATTCAACACAATTTTTAGGTCGAATTTGGGAATTTCTTCCCAAAAGTAATATCAAAGCGAAATAATGGAATTTATTATGAGAATCAAAACGTACAAAACGAGATTTTTAGAAAATGCATTTTTGAGCAAATCATGACACAGACATGCATTAGGCACGAGAACTGAGAAATTTGGGGGGCAATCTGATATTGGAATGGCACCTGAGACATGGCAGCCGTGAGGACGCCGGGATGGTAGAGTTACTGCTTCTGTAGCAACGCTTGCTACATTAGGGCTTGTTGCTGTTGCTGCTGCTTCAATCTCTGCCGCATTCTCCCAACCTTCTTGAATGTATTGTCCAGGAACCCAACGGACAAAACAGTAAATCTCAGGCAAAAACCCTAAAAAGGAGCGACGAAGAAGGATTCCAGCTCTTTTACAGAGATCGAAGCTGAGAAAACAAGAAAAAAAAGAGTAAAATCTACGAATCGGGAGCAGAAACCCTAAGCGAAAAAGAGAAGAAAGAGATCGAGGTCATGACAGGTTCTTCAAAGATCGAAGAAATCAAAGAGATTTGTAGAAAATTAAATGAATAAAAAAGGAAGGATGCTCGAGGTGTGCAAATCCCATTAGAAAACCCTAGAAAGAGAACGAAGATCTCTCTCGCTCGTTCGCATAGCGAGTGAGAAAAGGAGTCAGGGAAAAAACCTCCATGCGCGCCCGCACCTGTCGAATATATATTTCAGAATTAGACTTTTAGCCTCGGTTCCTATTCAACCAAGGCTAAAAACAAGACATTTGGCCTGTGTGAACCCTTTCTTCTGTCCATCCGATTTCATTTGAATTTTTTTTTTCAGAATTTTCAATTATTTGAAATTTCTCAATTTTTAAAAAAATTTCAATTTTTTTCAAGATTTTCAAATTCAAATTTTTTTTTTTTTTCAAAAATTTCAAAAATTTTCAAAATTCTTAATTTTTTTAAAATTCTAAAATTTTAAAAAAATTCATACTTTTTCATAATTATCATTTTTTATTCTTAATTTTTCAAAAAAAAAAATCTGAATTTTTTAAAAGTTTTCAAATTTTTAAAAAATTCTTAGTTCTTAAAAAATTTAAAATTCAAATCTTTTTCAAAACTCTCAATTTTTTTTTTCAAAATTCTCAATTTTTTCCCAATTGTCTCCATTTTTTTTTTCAAAATTCTCAATTTTTTCACAATTGTCAAAAATTTTAAAAATTATTAATTCTTTCAGTATTCTCAATTTTTTTTTAAATATTCCTAAATATAGACTTTTCGCCTCGGTTCTTATATAACGGAGGCTAAAAAGTAGACTTTTGGCCTCGGTTCCGATGCAATGAGACTAAAAAGTAAATTTTTCGCCTCAGTTCCTATGCAACTGAGGCTAAAAAAGTAGACCTTTCACCTCGGTTCCTATGCAACTGAGACTAAAAAGTAGACCTTTCGCCTTGGTTCCTATGCAACTGAGGCTAAAATGTAGACCTTTCGCCTCGGTTCCTATGCAACTAAGACTAAAGGTAGACCTTTTGCCTCGGTTCCTATGCAACTAAGGCTAGAAGGTGACTTTTCGCCTCAGTTCCTATGCAGCTGAGGCTAAAAGGTAGACTTTTCGCCTCGGTTCCTATGCAACTGAGGCTAAAAACTAAACTTTTTGCCTCGGTTCCTATGCAACTTAGGCTAAAAGGTAGACTTTTCGGCTCAGTTCCTATGCAACTGAGGCTAAAAGGTAGACTTTTCTCCTCGGTTCCTATACAACTGAGGCGAAAGATGAACTTTTAGCCTCAGTTCCTTAAAAACCGAGGCTAAAAGACACATTTAGCCTCCATTTTTTTAAACTAAGGCTAAAAATTTGTGGCTAAAGGCCTATTTTCTTGTAGTGGCAGTTCGTTGGAAAATTTTTTGCAAAAAAAAAAAAAAAACCTTACATTCGTTATTTTTTAAATATTTTGCATGTGATAACATGCAAGATCAATGTTGATAGCTCAACTCTGAGCAATCCGGGTCCTTCATGTGGTGGGGGAATCGCTAGTGACAACTCTGGTTCCTTCATTTTCGCTTTTGCTTCCGGTTATGAGATTAGATTTAATGGTCGGGCCGAGACCAAGGCAATCTGGGAGGGCCTATCCCTTTGTATTGAAAGAGGCTTCTCCAAGGTAGAAATTGTCAGCAACTCCAAGTCAGCAATGGACTCAATTATCAACAAGGCCTCCCAATCTTGGGCCTTCCGGTATTGGAGGATCAGAATTAGATCCCTCATGGACAGCATTGAGGCCACCATCTCCTATTCTCCTAGGGACTAATGAGGTGGTTGATGGTCTTGCCCGCATGCATGGGTAGTGGTGGCCAAATCCACAGAATCTTCCATACCATAGTTGAGCTTCCTCCCATCGTTCGTGGGAAACTCTTCCTGAACAAGCTTGGTGTAGGATACATCAGAGAATGCTAGTCCTTTTCTGTCTTTTTTCATTCTTTTCCCTGCTGGGTTTGTTCTTCCTTTTTGTTCACAGACCCTACTATACTTGTACATTTCCTTACTCTATCATATATGAAATATCCTTTTGATTTTATTATTTTTTAAAAAAATGTCTACACACATCAAAATCATAATATGAAGGCATATATGACCATTCAAACACGTGGATTGTAAAAACTCAAAAAATACACATCAAAATCATAATATAAAGCCAAGAAATAATATATGAATCATGTGGAGTCGTTCACTTGGGCAGTTCGTTGGAACATTTAAATCTTGTACTAGAGTTGAAAGTGTGTAAAACTGCCCAATAACCAAACAGCTACACTAGGATCATATGTCCTCTCTCACCTGATGATACCTAACTTGTGAAAAAGTTGGTGTATGAAACTGGCCACTAGCTGACCATAGTCACTAAACTTCCCGCGATTCCCTTATGTTTGTAGGAAATACCTGCAACAAAAGCAAGTTTTAAGCAACAATACAAACCTAGTAGGCTACATTTGGATGCACAAATAAATTTAGTTGTGAATATTTAGGAAATGACAAAAATGAATACATATCGATTTAAAAAACAAACCTCTTTGAACCCAATCACCTGGTTCTCCTCTCTACTATCCCCTCCCACTCAACAATTTAAAATAATTTAATCACAATGACAATGAAATTAAGTTCCTCACTCAAGCTACAATATTCAAATCCTCATCCATCACTCAGTAGTAAGAGTAATGGAAAAGAAGTAAAACTAGTAAGTAGCGATCCCATGAAATAGGACACCCTTCTACAACCTAAAAACTCACCTTTTGCTATTCTAGTGGAAAAGAAACTACATAAGATAAACTAGGTTACCTTTTAAACATCCATTGCCAATCAAGAACAAGAACTCGAACATGACTCCCATCCTTGAAATTTTCATTCAGCTTGTAGAATTCCTCATTAGCCGCATCAGATATATGTGAGCCATAAAAGAAGAATCTTTACATTTTCAGCCTGGGTCACATCAACAACAGCAGAAGGATCTTTACATATGAACCGATCACAAAAAAGAAGTTAGCGCCTTCATCAGTAAATTAAGAAAAGCTAGAGAGGAAAGAAATCAAAATTAATGCATGAATTGGTATCTAACTTTAAGTTTGCAGGTGCATTTGGATGCTCAAACAAATTGATCTACAATAACTCAATCCATTGCAGGTGCATTTGGATGCTCAAACAAATTGATCTACAATAACTCAATCCAGTGAAGTAAATGGAAAAAGTGGGTCGGCTTTTGTGCAATTACTCAATTCCCTAGTGATTTTGGAAGATTATGCTTGGATAAAGCTTTTGTAGTGGCAATAATTCATTTGCAGCCTAAAAATCAAAAGACAAGCATGGACTCAAATCTACCGTATGAATCGATTCATCATACAATGAATATCATCATACATAAAAGTTATGCCCCAAAAATGAAGAACTAAAAACATAGAAAAAGATAAGGATAAGATGTCATAAAAAAGAGAGACAATACTTCATAGGCACAATCCCATCTTCTTAATTCTCAACTCTGAAAAACCAAGCAAAATTTGCATCATCTAAACACCAATTAAACATAAAAGTTATGCCCCAAAACACCAAATAAACAATGATTTTCTGATGAACTATCCCTCTCTGGATGAGGTTAAAAAAGCGGTCATGTCCATGCCAAGGGACAACGCCCCTGGTCCCAATGGTATGTCAGGTTTCTTCTTTGCAAATAGTTGGGATATAGTCAGCCCTCATGATATCTATAAAGCAGTCACTCAGTTATTCCTGGGTGGAAATCTCCCCCGTGCATTTTTGGCGTCTCTCATCTGTTTGATTCCCAAGAAAACAGCTCCCAAAAGCTTTTCAGACTTCCGCCCTATCAGTCTTTGTAATTGCATCTACAAATTGTTTGCCGAGGTTATTGCGGACAGATTGGCGCATATCCTCCCAAATATAGTGTCCCAAGAACAAGGAGCCTTCGTGCGGGGCAGATCCATAGCTGAGAGTGTCGCGTTGGCTTAGGAATTGGTCAGAGAGCTTGATAGAAAAGTCAGGGGTGGTAATGTTATCCTAAAGCTGGATATGGAAAAGGCGTATGACCACCTTGAATGGAACTTCCTTCTCCGGGTTCTTCAGCATTTTGGCTTCTCCCTTAATTGGATTCAAATGATCGAAAAATGCCTGAGCAACAACTGGTACTTTTCTGTCCTGATCAACGGTTCCTCTTGCGGTTTCTTCAAGTCATCCAGAGCCCTTTGCCAAGGGGACCCCCTATCCATGAGCCTTTTCATTCTTGTGGCGAAAGTTCTCAGTCGTGGATTTGCCAACCTCTTTCGCATCCAGAAATGCCTCCCGTTCAAGCTAAAACGGGGCTGCAAACAAATTACGCATCTCCTATACGCCGATGACACTGTCCTATTTTTCAATGGTGGCAGCTCTTCCATCAAAGGGGTAAAAGATTTCCTCACTTCCTACCAAGCAGCGTCAGGCCAACGAATCAATTTTTGTAAAAGCTGCACCTATGCTTCAATGCCGGCTAATAGAATTAGATCCATTCAGTGGCGTATTGGCACTCCTTGCTCCTCCACGTCCTTTACTTATCTTGGGATTCCACTCCTCAAGGGCAGGGCCAGAGTCCCTCTTTTTCGCCCCTTTTTGGAAAAAATTGAAAGCAAAATCCAAGGGTGGAAGGCCCGCATCCTTTCTCAGGTGGGTAGGTGTATGCTCATCAATCATGTCCTTTGCGGTATCCAGATCCACGCCATGTCAGCATCTGTGATCCCGACCCAAATCCTCTAATGGATGGAGTCCTATTTCTCCAATTTTCTGTGGGGCTGGTATGAAGGAAGTTTCAAACGTCACTAGATCAAATGGGAAAAAATCTCTTCACCTATTGAGGAAGGTGGTTTGGGGATCAGGAAGCTCAGAGATGTTATAAAAGTGCTAAGATTGAAGATGGCTTATGCGGTCAACGTCAGGGCAACCGCTAGCTTGTGGGCAGCATTTGCTATTTCAAAATACGGCTCCCCTGTAGCGGCGAATTTTGGCGCAACAAGGTCGTCTTTCTCCCCTATCTGGAATCATATTATGTCGCTGTCCCTTGTTATCGACTGAAATGTTCTTTGGAAGGTTGGCCAAGGTTCCATGAACATTTGGTTTGAGAATTGGTCTGGGATGGGCCGGATAGAGGACTTGATTGATCAACCGATTCTCAGCCATTTGCAGCACTTGTCTGTGAGAGATGTTCTCTCCTCAGACAACATAAATACTCAGTCCCCTACGGCAGCTCTTATTCCAACCGGGGTGAAGGAACATGTCATCCACGCGGGGATTTGCACCTCGGATCAGCCAGACCGTCGAATCTGGCCCCATGACCGGTCCGGTGGTTTTTCTATTAAAACAGGTTGGATGGTGTGTAGAAATGCGGGGCAGGTAGTCGACTGGGCAAAGGGGATCTAGCATAAAATGATTCCTATAAAGGTCTCAATCTTCCTCTGGAGGCTCCTCCATCAGGCTGTTGCGACGGATGACAGAGTTCAATCGCGGGGTATCTCCCTAGCTTCTAGGTGTAGTTGCTGTGACATTGGGCCGAATTGCACCCCTCAATCGGAAACTTTGGATCATCTTTTTTGTCGGGGGGGCTCTTGCTTACACTATCTGGTACGAGTTCAGTGATATCTTTGGCATTCAGCCTCCAGCGTCTCTCACTATTACTACTCTTTTCTCTAGATGGTGGCATCCCACCGGCCTCGGTAGAGAACCATCTCTCCTTCGCCGTATAACGCTGGCCCTCATTGTATGGGAGATCTGGAAAGCGAGGAACTCTGCCAGGTACGATGGGATAAGACCTGCTAGCAGTCGGGTTATTGGTAAGGTCAAATGGCTTCTTCTTAAGCTTCTCCATGGGACCCAAGCGCTGAATCCTTTCGCCTCCCGCCTAGGATTCACGCAGAGCCCAATTTTATTTCACTCTGTTCAGCTGTTTAAGTGGTCCAGACCATTTTAGGGCAAAGTAAAAGTTAATATTGATGGGGCCGCATCAGGAAACCTTGGCCCGTCGGGTAGTGGTGGAATTTGCAGAAATGCCAATGGCGACCTGGTTTTTGCTTTCTACATGGGTTACGGGCATGCCTCAAATAATGGAGCGGAGCTTAGGGCCCTCCATGATGCAATGCACCTCAACATAGAGCAAGGGCTTCAAGAGGTGCTTATTAAATCGGACTTATCCTTTGTCGTGGATGCTTTCAAGGGTCGGTCTCACCTTCATTGGAAATGGGACTATTGGATATCACGGATCCAAACTCTTCATAAGAAAGGAAACTTTCTTATATATCTCTTATTCCCCGTGAAATCAACGGGCCGACGGATGGACTCGCTCGCTTAGGTGCGGCCAAGCAGAAATCCTTTATGGAAAACTCCATGGCCGCTCTCCCTAGGCTGATTAGGGGCCTCTGTTTTCTCTACAAAGTGGGCATTGGTGCACTAAGGGAATCATAATCCCTTTCTTTTTCCTTTCTAGTTCGTTGTACAGTCACATGATAGGCGGCTTCGGGTATTCTTTTTGTCAGCCTGGGAGCGGCTGAATGTGGTTTCCTTTGTATCTTTCTTGTTGATTTAAATGGAATCTCGGTTTCTTTAAATTAAAAAAAAAACATCCAACAATAAATACTGGTTGCAAAGAATTGATAGGATGAGGGCCATTGAGATGTTCAATTTCGGCCATGTCCTCAGAGAGGGGAACGGCCCTGCGGATGGTATGGCCTGTTTGTGGTCTAAGCTCCAGCTCTCCTTCCTAGCTCATCAAGTTTCTGAGCTCCCCCCAGTGATCAGAGGTTCAATTTTCCTAGATAAGTGGGTCTTGGCGCCATTCGTGTGGCTCCAAATTTTGGGCCTAGTCTAAGTAAATAGTCCTTTTTTTCTTTCCTTTTTCCTTTTACGATGGGCCTCCACCTGAGCATGTTTGCCTGGCTTGGCCCAAATGAGTTGTAAAGGTCCGTTAATGAAATATATACACTTCTTTTGAAAAAAAACATGGAAAATGCCCGCATCTACTCCATGAGTAGGTTTTCATTAAAAAAAATTCCAACAATTCATGGGCTGAAGTGAATGTTTTCCCATACTTTTGTTCAAATATTAATCCTTCCAGCTCTTTCTTTAGATTCATAGATGCCCAACCTACTGGACAATCATGGCCTGAACAATATTAGCAATACATAGCCTCCAAATCAGATAGTATTCAATTACCAACTTTCTTTCAAAAAGTTTTAAATCTTAAGTCTGTAACACTGAAGTAAAATGCGAAATATTGTAACGAACTCGTCATGTTTGGACATTTCAAACATAAGAATTATCTTCAAATTAACCCATAATGTGATCCCAACCGTTGAATGAGTAGGCCTATCTAAAACTTGTTATACATCTAATTTTAGTTACTAAGAAACATTTGTTGAGATGTGGAGCCACATCTACACAGTCGCTCGACCGGTCGAGTGGCCCACTCGACCAGTCGTGGACTAGCTCGACTCAAAGTCCAGCGAGCATTAGTTTTTTGGGTTTCGCGGTACTCGACCAGTAGAGGCCCATGCTCGACCAGTCGAGTACTCTGCTCGACTAGTCGAGGTTAAGCAGATTTGTTTCCGGATTTGATGCGGACTGCAGATTTTTGAGTTGGTTTTCGTAAGGGTGCGAAAGGGAAGTTGCCTAAACTATAAATAGGGGTGTATATGGCTTTTCTAGGCATTATGAGAGTTATTCTAAGGTGCGAGCAAAGGGTTTTCTCTGTACTTTCATGGGAAGAGGTTAGTATATTGCCTTATAATCTTTATTTTCTTTATAGTGGAAGTTTGCATCCGTGGTTTTTTATCCTTGTTGGGGTTTTTCCACGTATATCTTGTCTTGTGGTTTATTTGGAATGCTTTGATTCTTCTTCTAGTTTATATTTCTTCTTATTTATCATTTGTGGGTGAGACCTGAGATTGGATCTCAGTTCACTGCGTTGTTGGTGTGCTGCGCAACAATTGACATCAGAGCTATTGGTTTAGTTCTATTGGGAGCAATGTCGGAAGAAGGGAAGATTAGAATTGAGAATTTTGATGATTCAAACTTTGCCTTCTGGAAGATGAAGATGCAGGATTATCTGTATCAGAAGGACCTCTATATTCCTCTAGGAGGAAAAGAGAAGAAACCAGAGAAGATGACAGATGATGAATGGTTTTTAATGAATCAAAAGGCTTTAGGAACGATCCAACTCTCTTTGTCTAAGAGCATCGCCTTCAATATATCTAAGATAAAAATCACAAAAGAATTAATGGAAGCCCTAGCCACCATGTATGAAAAGCTCTTAGCATCCAACAAGGTTCCTCTTATGAAACATCTTTTTAACATGAAGATGTCAGATGGTGGGAGCGTGGCTTAACATCTAAACAAGTTCAATACAGTTATGAGCCAATTGAAATTCATTGGCACTGTTTTTGAGGATGAGGTCAAGGTGTTATTGATCTTGTCCAGTTTGCCAGACAGTTGGGATGGTCTGATGATTGCTGTGAGCAATTCTTCAGGGTCGACAAAGCTGAAATTTGATGATGTGGCCAGTCTAATTTTCAGCAAAGAATCTAGAAGAAAGGCATCAAAAGTTTCAAGAAATTCAGGGAATGCTCTAAACATTAAAGGAAGAGGAAGATCGCTGAACAAAGGAGGCAATAAACACGGACGTTCTAAGTCGAGAAAGAAGTCCAAGAGACCAAAAGATAAAGACGAGTGTTGGCATTGCGGCAAGAAGGGGCACATGAAACGTGATTGTAGGGTGCTCAAGAAACAAGAAGAAAGCTCCCAAGCTGGGAAGGATTCAGTGAATCTATCTCAGGAGAGTGACACAGAGACGTTGATCTTGTCTCTTGATGTGAGGAATGAGTTTTGGGTTATAGACTCGGGTGCTTCGTTTCATGCTACCTCATGTAAGGAAGTTCTGCGTAATTATGTATCAAGTGACTTTGGGAGAGTCTACCTGGGTGATGATGAGCCGTGCAGTATTGTTGGAAAGGGAGACGTTTATATAAATCAGAAAGACGAAACAGTTTTGAAATTAAAGGATGTCAGACATGTACCGAGTTTGAAACGGAACTTGATCTCAGTGGGCCAGTTGGTTGATACCAAATATGTGACGACCTTCACTAGTGATTCCTGAAAGATCACAAAAAGTGCTTTGGTAGTATCTCGAGGTAAAAAGGAAGGTACTTTATATGTGACTTCAGGATCGTATAATTTACTCACAGTCGCATCAACTGGAGTGAATGGGCAGTTATGGCATCAGAGGTTGGGACATATGAGTGAGAAACGGATGAAAGTGCTATTGTCAAAAGGAAAGCTACCAGGGCTGAAGTTTATTGACTTGGAATTCTGCGAGGACTGCGTATATAGCAAGTAGAAGAGGGTAAGTTTTAAGAAGACAGGACGGGCTCCAAAGACGCATCTGTTGGAGCTTGTACATACTGATGTGTGGGGACCGACACATGTATCATCTCTTGGTGGCTCATGTTATTTTGTTTCTTTTATTGATGATGCTAGTAGAAAACTGTGGGTTTATTTCTTAAAATACAAATTTGATGTATTTGATGTATTTAAGAAGTGAAAAGTAATGGTAGAAAACGAGACAGGTAAAACAGTAAAATATCTCAGATTTGATAATGAGGGATGAGAGTACTGTAATAAGAGGTTTGAAGAGTATTGTGTAGCAAATGGAATCAAATATTAGAAAATGATTATAGGGACACCACAACTGAATGGTGTGGTTGAACGCATTAACAGGACCATACTTGAGCGTGCCAGGAGCATAGGGTTACATGTTGGGTTGCCTAAGACGTTTTGGGCAGATGCTGTTAATATTGCCGCATATCTCATCAATAAAAGTCCCTCAACACCATTGGATGGTGAGCTACCAGAAGAAACGTGGACTGGGAAAGAAGTGAACCTTGCACATCTTAGAGTGTTTGGTTGCACTTCATATGTTCACATTGATGCAAAGCACAGAAACAAGCTGGATGCGAAGTCTAAGAGGTACACGTTTATAGGCTACAGGCAGCATGATTTTGGCTACAGGTTTTGGGATGCAGAAAACAGGAAAATCATCAGAAGCAATGACGTAATCTTAAATAAAAAAAGTGATGCATAAAGACAATGTGCAAGAAAATAAGGTCGATGAGAAAGAATTCGTAGAGTTAGAAGAGTTACCGAACACAGGTGTTACAGCGCCACAGGATGATCATGCACATGAGCATTATGAGGTAAAGCCATAGACACCGGTTGTGAGGAGGTCTACTCGGGAGAGGAGACTCATGGTCCGATACTCACTCTCCTTACATTATCTACTGCTGTCAGATAATAGTGAACAAGAGTGTTTTGAAGAGGCATTACAATCGAATACACAGGTCATATATGGGAGTTAGTCACTCTACTTAAGGGTAAGAAAGCTCTTCATAACAAGTGGGTTTACAGACTGAAGGAGGAGCACAATGGTTCAAAATGGTACAAGGCCAGATTGGTCATGAAAGGGTTTCAACAAAAGGCAGGTATCGATTTCACTGAAATATTTTCACCGGTAGTGAAAATGTCTACGATTCGCATGGTCTTGAGTATAGTGGCTACATAGGACTTATATCTAGAACAGCTAGATGTTAAGACAGCCTTTCTTCATGTGGACTTTGAAGAAGAGATATATATGCATCAGCTGACAGGATACATGGCACCAGGAAAGGAGAACAAAGTTTGTAGGCTGAAGAAGAGTCTATATGGCCTGAAGCAAGCCCCGAGGTAGTGGTATAAGAAGTTCGACAGTTTTATATCGGAAAAAGGTTACAGGAGATGTCATGCAAACCACTGTTGTTATTTGAAGAAGTTTGATACGTCATACATCATCCTTCTTCTATACGTTGATGATATGCTTGTGGCTAGTTCAAGCATGAAGGACATCTCAGATCTCAAAAGACAACTGTTTAGAGAATTTTCCATGAAGGTTTAGGAGCTGCAAAATAAATCCTAGGCATGAGGATAAAGCGTGACAGAGAAAATAAGAAATTAGTTTTGTCATAGGCAGAGTACATAGCCAAGGTACTTAATTGATTCAATATGGGATGTGTTAAGCCGGTTAATACTCTATTAGCCAACCACTTCAAGCTATCTAAGGAGCAAGGTGTAAAGACGTAGGAGGAACGAGACTTCATAGCTAAAGTCCCATACGCGTCAGCTATTGGGAGTCTCATGTATGCTATGGTGAGCATGAGGCCAGACATTGCTCAAGCAGTGGGAGTTGTTAGCAGGTTCATGAACAACCCTAGGAAGGAACATTGGGAAGCTGTGAAGTGAATCCTCAGATACCTGGTAGGTACTGTGGATATAGGGCTGTGCTATGGTGGATTAGAAATCAAGTTACAAGGCTATGTAGATTCAGATTTGGCAAGAGATATCGACAACAGAAGAAGCACTACAAGTTATGTCTTTACTCTGGGTAGTGCTATAGTTAGTTGGGTCTCTCAGTTACAGAAGATAGTATCTATCAGTACGACGGAAGTAAAATATGTTGTAGCTACAGAAGCGTGCAAGGTGATGGTGTGGATGTAAGGTTTCATGGAAGAGTTAGGTAAGAAGCAAGCAGATTGCAAGATGTACAGTGACAGTCAGGGTGCAATATACTTGGCTGAGAATTCAGCCTTTCATTTAAGGACCAAGCATATTGCCATCAGATATTACTTCAAACGTTCATTACTGAAAAATGGTTCAATTGTGTTGAGGGTCAAATATTGCATATTAGACCCCAGTTATTACCTGAATTACGAACATTATACTATTTTAACGGGCTATTTTAATCGTGTTTGTGATGCAAGGTGAATTGACGAGCCTGGATTGAAAAGGATGTTAAAGGCATGGATTTAATGCTCAAGCATCATAAAGGCATAAGACGGACCCCAGGGGACCAAGATCGACAAATTTACATGCCAGAGATCCAAGAAAATTGAGAAACTGAAGCTCAAGTGGCCCGAAATTGGTATAGAATGCAAGATCATAGGGTTCCCACCATCCGTTCATTTCAAAACTTCATACAGGACCTGAAGACCGTATATTAACCGTACACGTCGAATTTCAGCCAGTGGATCCCTCCAGAAGTGGCCCAACGGACATATCAGTCCATAAACCATTGATTTCGGGCCCATTTGATTTCTGGATATGCTTTAAATTTGGGTACAACTCATCAAATGAGGTGATAAAACGTATGGATGGAGTGGATCTCTTAGAAACATCACCGTGAACCCCACCTGAGACAGGATGTGCATGGTGCACAAGTGCACCAGATGTGCATGGCAAGTGCACCTCATTCCAAAACGGGATGGTCCTGTGACTGAGTCAAAAACGGCAACTGCCATTTTGTTTTTTTTTTTTTTTATGCGTAAACAGTGGCGCGGAAGCCTTTTGCGAATCGATGTGGGCCACCATCGTGACCCACGTGGACGATCCAAACCGTCCATCATGCAAAGGGTTTACCGAAGATTAAAACCCTGAAAAGACCACACGTTGGGGTGCATGAACAAACTCATAATCCTCGTCCAAAGGAGGGCCTCTGCAATACAAAATCAAGGGGGTAAAAGCCGTCTAGAAGAATTGTCGGCCTCTGTAAGTGGATTTCCGAACAAACCACATCATCCATCTGCTTGGCCACCCAGAACAGACCAAAGGGATGGTTTCCCTTTTTGGATTTACAGTGTTAAACACGCATGAAGCCAGGGAATTTCCGTTCGTTCCGGTTACACAGTTGGCAGCGAATGTGGCTGGCTACGTAGCTGACACCACACATAAGGGTGCTGCATGGAGATTTTGGTGGAACAGGAATCGAATGAGCACTGATATGAACCGTTCAGAAGAACATATCGAATGCAAGATGTAATGGGAACCAAATTGCTGTAAAAATAGAGAAACGACCGCTGATTGAAGACCGACTGCTGTGACTTGATGTGGCCCACCTCTGTGATTGGTCTGAGTAATCCAATCCGTCTATCATGCTCATAAGATAGGATATGCCACAACCTAGCTTATTGAACGCTCAGAAAATACCCACAGCATGCGCAGATTAGTGCAACTAGTCTCGTCACAAGAATTTCTGCATAAACTGTTGTTTTCCACCGTCTGTTGCTGCGACTTCTGCACGAAGTCTCTCATTTCCAACCGACCTCCAACTCCTATAAGGAGACAAGAAAGAAGAGAAAAGAAACATCCACGGCTGGGGGAGGCAAGCTACGGAGGGAGGGAGGGAGAGAGAGAGAGAGAGAGAGAGAGAGAGAGAGAGAGAGAGAGAGAGAGAGAGAGAGAGACTGTTTAGAGTTTTTTATTGTTTATTTATTTTTTATTTTCCTTTTATTATTTTAGAGATCCAGCCCAATCATGTTGAGCTAAACCTTTTAGCTACAGCTAAGAGGTGAAGCTTGTGGTGTGATGGGTAGTGTTCTACTGGTTTGATTCATATTATTGAACTGCTATTTTTTTTTTTTATATATATATATTTTTTTTAAGCGGGCTCTTGCCACAATTCCATTAATCACTAAAAATATACAATACTTCGAGTGGGCCCCAACAAAATCAGAAGGGCCTCACCAATCATGTAATTCCTAACTGATCTAAATCACAGAACAAACCAAAGAAAGGAGGAGACACGGCCCAAAGCTGCTCTGGGCCAGCAAAGAAAGCTGAGTCTAAGTCCCCCTCCTCACTGAACCTAAAGACAATCTGTCTTTGAAGAGCAGGCCCCGAACTGTCGGAGGGAGATATGCGAGGACTAAAATCAAAGTCGTCTTTTGACCTTCGTTCCCCACCTTGGCGAGGGCATCCGCTGGTCCGTTTCCTTCTCTAAAAGTATGAACAAATTTTACACTTCTAGACTTGGAGAGGTGGTTTATTCTGTCTATCCAACATTTTCATTTCCAACCGGGAACAGCGAGGCCCAAAAGAAAGTTGATAACGAGGAGTGAATCAGACTCAACAAGGATATTGGGGTACCCCAACAAAATGCAATGTTGAAGCCCATCGTGAATTGCCCGAAGTTTTGCCGCGACGCCATAGCCCGAGTGAAAAGCAAAAAGGAACTCGCTCCTCGCACCTCTGCAAACGCCTCCTCCCCCAGCTACACCTGGATTACCCCTAGCAGACCCATCACTGTTTAACTTGACCCAACCCGGCGAGGGCTTCCTCCAAATCACCACATGGGAAGAGCATCTTGGCCGAGCCGGCATGATAATGCCTATGGCCCCCAGCACCCTACTTGTTGAATCAGATCGGGAATGTGGGACACCCCATCTGTTGACGATACAATGAACCCAACTATAGATGCGGGAGATGATGATCCGTTGGTTCATAGGCACCTTTTCATAACGTGCCAAATTTCTGCTCTTTCAAAGCTCCCATAGGATGAAACAAGGAATAATCTTCTTGAACGGGGCTGACGGACCATTCCCTGATCGAGAATCCCACCAATGGGCTAAACCGGCCTAAACTGAAGAAGAAAGGGGCATATGGACATAAAAAAGGGAAGCAAAGTGGGACCAAATGGCACGCGCCATCCCGCTTTGAAAGAAAAGATGGGGAATGGTCTCTATCTGCGGTCTGTGGCCCTGGATACTGTCAACATTACAACAGCAGCAAATGGAAGCAAGGTGGACGCCACGAGCTTGCACCCTTGCGTCTACCGGAAGTGCTCGCAAGATGATTCTCCACACCAGCACTGACACCTTCGGGGGGACCTTAACATTCCAGATTTTGGGGCCCCAAATCGAGGTGGGCTTGCGCATCCTGATGACATCCCACGCCGATGCGACAGAGAAGGCTCCTGTGGGATTTCTGTGCTAAATGGGAAGATCAGGGCTGTTCAAAAGACAAGTCCCTACATGGAAGATGAAGTCTAAATCCTGTTGAGACAGAACCGTGAGGGCCGCCGAGGGCGGTAAAGGGCCAGAATTGCCCACAAAATCCTTAATTCTAAGGTCTCTGAGAGGGGGGACAATGTTGAAGGATACCTTATTTTCCAAGGGGCCTAAACCAGTCCAATTAGCTGTCCATAAATTCTGATTCCCGTCACCGATTTGCCATTGCATGTGGATATCCAGAAGCGGGAAGAGAAGTCCGATTCTCTTCCACAATGGAGAGAGATTGGAAAACGGTTGAGAAGTGCCACCTGTCTAAAAGTCTTGGGCGTATTTGGATTGAACAAACCGACACCACAGCCTTTTGTGTGAACTAAACTTTGTAGACCAGGCCATCTTTAGGTGGAACGCCACCATCACATCAAACAGACTTCTGATTCCAAGGCCCCCTTCCGATTTCAGGGCTGAAATGTGCTGGTAAGATTTCCAGTGCAACTTATTCCTGCCGTCAGCCCAGCCCCAAAGAAAATCCGAAAATCTTTTTTTCTAGCGATTTTAAAACTCCCGACGGGATATGCGTAGCAGCTAAAGAGTGAACCGGGATACTTGCCAGCACATGTTTGACCAGCGTGACCCTGCCAACCATCGAGAGCCACCTGACTTTCCAACCTTTAATGCGACCGTCCACTCGATCAACCAGATTCTGGAAATCACTATTTTTTCATCTACCGACTGATATTGGGACCCCCAAATAGCTGATGCTATTAGCTGAGTTTGTGATCCTCAGTTCCCTTTGGATAGTAGCGATTCTGGTAGAGTTCATGGTTTCTGCACATAGAAAGACACTCTTGTGGAGGTTGATCGGTTGATCGGAGACCCGCTGATACATTTCGAGAAAACCCTTTGCTGCTCGGATGGAAGACAGACCTCTGTTAATGAAGAGAAGAGTGTCATCTGCAAAAAGGAGATTAGACACTACCACATTATTCCTTCGGCCTTTAAAAGGAAGACAGGACCCAGAAGCCACGAGCTTGTTAAACCCTCGACTATGAACCTTAGAGGCTAAGATGAATAAACTGGGGGAGAGCGGGTCGCCCTGGCGGAGACCTCGAGTGGACTTGAAGAAGCCACCCGATTCACCGTTTATGAGAACCGAGAACCAATAATTGCTCCAACAACGTTCCACAGCTTGATCCAGTCTTGGGAGAAGCCAAAGCAGTTGAGCACTCTTTTGAGGAAAATCCAATCAACTCTATCATAAGCTTTTTCCATATCCAATTTAATGATGATATTCCCACCTCTGACTTTTCGATTTAGATCCCTAAGCAGCTCCTGTGCGAGGGCAATGTTTTCTGAGATGGAGCGCCCCTTCACGAAAGCACCTTGCTCCAGGGAGATGAGTGAGGGAAGCAGTCCACTCAATCTGCTCGCAATAACCTTGGCAAAGATCTTATAAACCACGTTATAGATACTAATGGGCCTGAAATCGGAGAATTTTTTTGGATCTGCCTTTTTGGGGATAAGGGCAATCAGAGAAGTAGTGAAGGCCCTAAGGAGAGACCCTCCTTCGAACAAATGAATGGCTGCCTGGAGGAGGTCCTGCCCCACATTGTCCCAGCACCCGGTGAAGAAAGAAGCAGAAAAACCATCCGAATTTGCTGCCCCATCTATGGGGATGGACAGGATAGCCTGATGCACTTCTTCAATCGTAGGCTTGGCCATCAGGCCAGTGTTATCCTCTGCTGACACCGAAGAGGGAATGGAGGAGAGCAGATCAGCCCCCTGGTCCACCTCTTTAGTAGAAAAAAGGCGGTGGAAGTATCTGATGCCTCAATCTTGATGTCCTCTTGCGACTCCACAATCCGCCCAGAGTCCAGATGGATTGCAGAGATAGCGGCTCTCTTGGCCCTTTCAGTTGCAGACGCATGGAAGAAAGCAGTGTTCCTATCTCCCTCTTGAAGCCAGTTGTTGCGGGCTTTCTGTTTCCAGAAAGTTTCCTCCATCGGCTCCAAATTGGATAAGGTGGTCCTCGCCTCATGGAGCTGATGCGGGAGGGGGGTAGACTCTGAAACCGGCTCCTCGATTTGCTGAAATTGCTCCTCCAAGGTGGACAGCCTCTGCTCGGCTTCTTTGACTGCCGTGAAAATGTTCCCAAATTCAGCTCAATTCCAGCACTTCAGATGGGCTTTAACAGCCTTCAGCTTGGAGTTGATTCTGGTTTGATCATTAAGGAATGCCTTTAGTTGTTAATGGTTTGTTGTGACTGAAATTACAATAGATCTGCAACGGCTTGAGTATTTCCTTTTTCTCTTTGTGATTATGAAGTCAGGAAGCTCTGTTGTTTACCATCGTCTCCTGGACATGGTTAGATGATGACACCCTTCCTACTGTTCATACATCTCTCAGATTGAAGTAGATCGGTTTAATTTTGTTGTTTGCTTTGTCTCATGGGCATGGTTTTGTGATGGAATCCATTCTAATTTACTTCTATCTTATCTCTCTAAAACTAGATCAAAAGACATTCATATTTGATTTTCGGGTTATATCTTCCAACTGGATGAAGATGGGACTCGAAGTCCAGTTGAGTTCATGAATCGACCGCAGATCTCCCTGATCTCTACAAGTGGATCCTCTGAACCCCTAGTTTCCCACCTCTGAATTTCTTAAGTTTTAGATTATTATTTCACCATTATTCCTCAAAATTATTCGATTTAAATTTCATCTTATTCTAGTTCTAGTTCTGGTTACTTTCAAAATACGTACAGGTTTCAGTCCCTGTGGATTCGACCTCGGTCTTACCGAGATTATTACTACATCACAACCTTATACTTGGGGTGTGAACAAGTTTTTGGCGCCGTTGCTGGGGAATTGACGGTTACGTTTTTTGAGATTAACTAGTTTTAGGATTATTTTAAGATTAGGATTTTTCTAATTTTAGGTTAGAATTTTTTTCTGTTTGATTTTTAGAAAGTAACCTATTTTCCTGTTTTGTAGGATCCTGACATACACTTCTACTTCGGTAATTTCTTTCTAATTTCTCTACTTTTCTATTTTTAGAATTAGGGTTTTAATTTTAGAAAATTTCTAATTCTAGCCTTTCTTTTTTAGGAATTTTCTATTTTCTAATTTTAGATTTAGATTCTTCCTTTAATTAACTTTCTATTTTCTATTTTTAGAAAATTTTTCCTTTTTAAAAAACTAACACTACTTTCTAATTTTAAGTTTAGAACTTTCTTAATTTATTTTTAGAAACTAACTAATCTTTCTATTATTTTCTATTTTTTTAGAATTTTTTTTATTCTAGAATTTCTTTTAATTTTAGAAACTAACTTAGCTTCTAGATTTAGGAAACTTTCCTTTTTAAAAACTAACTTTTTATTTCTATTTTAGGAACTTTCTAACTTTAGACTTTTGAAACTAATCTCTTTTGTTTTCTTTTGCAGGATCTTAACATAGGAACTTCTCATTTGGTACCTTCTTTCTAACTTCTCCTCCTCTTACTTTCCATACTGTTATATGATCTTTTCTTCCATTTTTCTTAGGATTAGATTCAGATTGAGGGTTTCAGCATGTATGCAGGAGTGGGAACGTTAATATGTTGAGATGGCTTTTGAGCATGTGAAACAGTGCGAAGGGATGTATGATGATTATGATAGAAATTAACCTATGTCTCATAATTTTCCTGAAACAATCATAGAGAACCGATCAGAGTATAATGATCCATCAGTTAAGAAGTCCTTACGTGATCATATATGAGAGAACAATTACAACCCATAGACAGTACGTGAGTGTTGGGGTTATCATAACTATGGGAGTGAGAATTATGATCACCCATCTGAGAAAAAGAAAACAATGCGTGATTATATTATGAGTGATAATAAGTATTAGCAACCATCAGATTCTCCCACTTATGATCCGTATGACTATAATCAGTGGAAACATCAATGTCAGGAAGCTGAACCAGCAATGTATCATAGTGATAATTTTCTTGGGTCCTCTACCTTTGAAACCCAACCAGAAACGATCCAAGAGAATTCATTTCAGTATAACATAGAGTGTCTTGCGAAAATTAGAAAAGCAATGAAAGCACTCAATTCGCGCCTCAATAGGATAGAGGAAGCTCGCTCATCCCAACTACAATCCAATCCAAAAATACAATGCGAGGAAAATGATCATAACTCACTTTTGAAGAATTCTGAAATTTGGAAAGAAGATCAGTTGAATGGTACTAATGAGCATATGGTTCACTTTTCCGATGAGTCGATCTCGATGACGGTTCAAAGGAGTGGTCAAGAGATGTGGGTATCTTTCAAATACAGTGATGATGACACACCTTCCTTACATGACACACAGGCTCTCAATGATGAGGTAGAAGTTAGTTTATTCAAACCTCAACCGAATTTGGGTATAGAATGTGAGGAAAGCGATCCCATCCCAAGTGTGCATTGCAAAGAATTAGACGATGATGCGTATTGGGATGATAATCATGAATGTGCAGCCCAAATTCCCCTAGAGTCAATCACAAGTTTGGTCCAAGTCAATGGTCAAGACATACACGAAGTGATCGGTCATAATAAGCCACTCCCCTCACCTGACATGTCTGATTTAAAGGTGGAGGATGAGCCCCTTACAACTGACCCTTCTAACTCTTGTGAAACATATTTGGACCACTCCTCTGAATCGAATGATGATGTGATTCAAGAGAAGGACGAGTTGCTCGCTATGGCCCTAAAATTTGAAACCACTCATTTGAGGCCACCATCTGAGCTGTACACGTTTAATAATTCAACGCCTCGATTGAGTAGTTTCAAGGAACTAAGTGATCACATTGATACTTCCCCTATTGATTTTCAATCTGTCTGTGTAGGACTTGAGCAAGAGAGCCTACATCCGTCCACTGTCAAGGATGATGAATTCTTTGGGCAGATCATCACAAGCTCCAATGTGAAAAATAAGTCACACTCAGCTGAACTTCCCAACTCTTGGGATTGCTTGGCACACTTTACAGATTCAAACGATCCCATGTTAAAAGATAAAGTGGATGCCTTGCAAGACAACATCTCGGTGGTCATCACTGACCGAGAGAACCCTTATTCTAAAGCCCCTTCTTCCCCTGATCCTAAACATCTACCATTAAAGGAGGAGGAGCTGAAAATTGAACCGAAATTTGACACTTTGGAATGTGTTGAGGCTACATCACTTCTTACAAAGTTTTCTAAACTTTATCTACTTGTAGTCTTTGATTCACTATGGGATACTAACTTTGAGATTTTTTCTGACACAGGTGAGTCATATATACTTTGGATACCTCAGGCGAATCAACGACAATTTTTTGCTGAGGTACATAAGTTTCTCTGGTCATTCATGCTCTAGGGCATCAAAGCCTATTGCAAAAAGGGTTGTTGGATGATCCTGTTGAGAAACCTACTGAGAAATTTATCCAGATATTGGTCGGAAGAGGAACCTTGCGGTGTGATCGAGTAGTTTTTTCCTGCTTTCATAGGACTAGGATAGTTTGCATGATGCCATTCTAGGATAGACAGTTTTATACCATTAGGTTAGTTTGCTTCCTGCATTGTTTTAGGATAGTTGCTATCGTGCTTTCATGTTGAGATCTCTATGGAAAAGTCTCTCTCGAGTCATTATCCAGGTACTATCTTCCCATCACTTCTCATTTACTTTCGTTGTCCCATGTGCATTGCATGCTTACATCTTTTACATTGAGACAATGTAGATTTTAGGTTGGGGGTGGGAGATTAGGTTACCTAATCAGTGTTTTCTTGGTCTTGAGCAAAAATTGTGAAATTTTTAAAATTTTCTAGAATTCTTGTGAATTCGAAGTGATTTTGATGGTCATCATTGATATAAAATTATAAGATATGGAGTGTTGGGGATTTACGTCTCTTGGATTTAGTTGTCTGATAGATTTCACAGTTGAGTTCGACTTATCAATCCATGATTAGAAGTTTTAAACATTGATTGATTCATGATTTCACATCTCACATCTCGCTTACACGTTGAGGTTTTAGTTCAATATTGAAGGATTAACTTGGTAATCACCAAGCATGAAAGGAACTAACTTGAGAAAATTGAACGGATTGGGTGAACGATCTTCACCACAGGTTTGCTCCCTATAGGTGAGGATTCAATTCCCCATGGATGATATGTGAAAAGGGTTGGGTGTACAGTCTTCACCATAGGTTTTCTCCCTATAGGCGAGGATTTGATTCCCCTTCTTAGCGTTACTTTTAATGGAACAATAAAAAAAAAATGAAAGAATGAAAAATATGATTTGTGAATTGACGAGCCTGGATTGAAAATGATGTTAAAGGCATGGATTTAACGTTCAAGCATCATAAAGGCATTAGACGGACCCCAGGGGACCAAGATCGACAGATTTACACGCTAGAGATCCGAGAAAATCGAGAAACTGAAGCTCAAGTGGCCTAAAATTAGTATAGAATGCAAGATCATAGGGTTCCCACCATCCGTTTGTTTCAAAATTTCATACAGGATCTGAAGACCATATATTAACCGTACACGTCAAATTTCAGCCAGTAGATCCCTCCAGAAGTGGCCCAATGGATATATCAGCCCATAAACCATTGATTTTGGGCCCATTTAATTTCTAGATATGCTTTAAATTTGGGTTCAACCCATCAAATGAGGTGATAAAACGTATGGATGGAGTGGATCTCTCATAAACATCACCGTGAACCCCACCTGAGACAGGATGTGCATGGTGCACAAGCGCACCAGATGTGCATGGCAAGTGCACCTCATTCCAAAACGGGATGGTCCCGTGACTGAGTCAAAAACGGCAACTGCCATTTTGTTTTGTTTTTTTTGCGCCAACAGTGGCGCGGAAGCCTTTTGCGGATCGCTGTGAGCCACCATCGTGACCCACGTGGACGATCCAAACCGTCCATCATGCAAAGGGTTTACTGAAGATTAAAATCCTGAAAAGACCACACGTTGGGGTGCATGAAAAAACTCACAATCCTCCTCCAAAGGAGGGCCTCTGCAATACAAAATCAAGGGGGCAAAAGCTGTTTAGAAGAATTGTGGGCCTCTGTAAGTGGATTTCCGAACAAACCACACCGTCCATCTGCTTGGCCACCCATAACTGACCAAAGAGATGGTTTCCCTTTTTGGATTTACAGTGTTAAACACGCATGAAGCCAGGGAATTTCCGTTCGTTCCGATTATACAGCTGGCAGCGAATGTGGCTGGCTACGTAGCTGGCAACACACGTAAGGGTGCTGTATGGAGATTTCGGTGGGACAAGAATCGAATGAGCACTGATCTGAACCGTTCAGAAGAACATATCGAATGCAAGATGTAATGGGAACCAAATTGCTGTAAAAACAGAGAAACGACCGCTGATTGAAGACCGACTGCCGTGACTTGATGTGGCCCACCTCTGTGATTGGTCTGAGTGATCCAATCCGTCTATCATGCTCATAAGATAGGATATGCCACAACCTAGCTTGTTTCGCGCTCAGAAAATACCCATAGCATGTGCAGATCAGTGCAACTGGTCCCGTCACAAGAATTCTCGCACAGTCTTGTTGTTTTCCACCTTTGTTCTTGCGACACGCACGAAGTCTCTCATTTCCAACCGACTTCCAACTCCTATAAGGAGATAAGAAAGAAGAGGAAAGAAACATCCACGGCTGGGGGAGGCAAGCTACGGAGAGAGAGAGAGAGAGAGAGAGAGAGAGAGAGAGAGAGAGAGAGAGAGAGAGAGAGAGAGAGAGAGAGAGAGAGAGTTTAGAGTTTTTTATTGTTTATTTATTTTTTTATTTTCCTTTTATTATTTTAGAGATCCAGCCCAATCATGTTGGGCTAAACCTCTTAGCTAGGGGTAAGAGGTGAAGCTTGTGGTGTGATGGGTAGTGTTCTACTGGTTTGATTCATATTACTGAACTGTTGTTGATTCTAGTTTGATCATTAAGGAATGCCTTTAGTTGTTAATGGTTTGTTGTGACTGAAATTACAATAGATCTACAATGGCTTGAGTATTTTCTTTTTCTCTTTGTGATTATGAAGTCAGGAAGCTCTGTTGTTTACCATCGTCTCTTGGGCATGGTTAGATGATGGCACCCTTCTTACTGTTCATACATCTCTCAGATTGAAGTAGATCGATTTAATTCTGTTGTTTGCTTTGTCTCATGGGCATGGTTTTGTGATGGAATCCATTCTAATTTACTTCCATCTTATCTCTCTAAAACTAGATCAAAAGACGTTCAGATTTGATTTTCGGGTTATATCTTCCAACTGGATGAAGATGGGACTCGAAGTCCAGTTGAGTTCATGAATCGACCGCAGATCTCCCTGATCTCTACAAGTGGATCCTCTGAACCCCTAGTTTCCCACCTCTGAATTTCTTAAGTTTTAGATTATTATTTCACCATTATTCCACAAAATTATTCGATTTAGATTTTATCTTATTCTAGTTCTAGTTCTGGTTACTTTCAGAATACATACAGGTTTCAGTCCCTGTGGATTCGACCTCGGTCTTACCGAGATTATTACTGCATCACAACCCTATACTTGGGGTGTGAACAGATTGCTCTAGAGAAGATTCATATAAGTGAGAATCATGCAGATATGCCGGCTACGGCGGTCACACAGGAGAAACTGAAGCTCTGTTTAACTTTCATTGGTCTTCAGGCTTGAAGATGGGGAGGTGGTGCACTGTAGATGAAGAAGACGAAGGTTTATGGTGATGTGTTTCCAAGTGGGAGATTGTTGAGATGTGGAGCCACATCTAGACGGTCGCTCGACCGGTCGAGTGGTCTACTCGACCAGTCGTGGACTGGCTCGACTCAAAGTCCAGCAAGTATCGATTTTTTGGGTTCCGTAGTGCTCGACCGGTCAAGGCCATACTCGACCAGTCGAGGGTCCACTTGACCACTCAAGCACCCTGCTCGACCAGTCGAGGTTACGCAAATTCGTTTCTGGATTTGATGTGGAATGTAGATTTTTGAGTCGGTTTTCGCAAGGGTGCGAAAGGGAAGTTGCCTAAACTATAAATAGGGATCCATAGGGCTTTTCTAGGCATTATGAGAGTTATTCTAAGGTGTGGTCAAAGGGTTTTCTCTGTACTTCCATGGGAAGAGGTTAGTATATTGCCTTCACTACCAAAAAATCGAGCAAAGGGCATGGACTTTGAAAGTTTTTTTGCTACAGATTAAATCTGTAGCAGTTATGCTACAGATTTAATTCGTAGCTAAAACCTAATTGATCTGTATGTAAAACATACCTCTTGACAATAACCTTGATGGTGCTTAAGGGGCTCCATGGGGCCCTTAGAATATATGTGTTTGATCTAAGCCGCCCATCAATTTTGATATATAATTTCAGTGGATGAGCCCAAAAATTATGTAGATTAAAGGTCAAAGTGGACCACACCATAAGAAATAATAAAAATTAAATTTCTATTATTAATATGTTGTGTAGTCTTCTTACAGATTAGATCTGACTCATTTTTTGCATCAATACTTAAAATAATATTTTAAAATTAATGGACGGAGTGGATAAATAAAATACATCACAGTGGGCCCCACGGTCCTAAAACCCAAAGTCAAAATGGGTCGTCCGTCACGCGCTCCTACCAAAATGAAACGCGCCCTCCCAAAATGAAATGTGCCCCTCCCAAATCTTCCGCCCTTTTCTCCCACGGGCAGTTGGCCTCCTAAAACCCATATCTCAGTCTCTCTCTCCATCTCTCTCTCGCACTCAGCCTCTCTCTTTCCATCGCCCTCTCTCGATCTCCCGCTCTCCCTCACCCTCTCCCTGTCTCTTAGCCGCATTCCCCTCTCTCTATTTCCCAATCTCTTTCTCTCTCTCTCTCGCAACGGTTTTCAAAACCCCCTTTTGCGGCAAGAAGGAGGAGTAGGAGAAATCTGTTTCTGAAATCCCCTTTCGCCGCAAATGGTTAGTCTCTCTCTCTCTCTCTCTCTCTCTCTCTCTCTCTCTCTCTCTCTCTCTCTCTCTCTCTCTCTCTCTCTCTCTCTCTGTTTCTAAAATCTATTGTGTTGAGAAGGAGAAATCTATCCATCATATCCTTTTCGATGACTCCACATGTTTTCACAACAGGTATACCTGTGGCTGTTGAGTTGAGTTTCGCTCTTTCTTCTAAAATCACCTGTGGCTGTTGAGTTGAGTTTCGCTCTTTCTTCTAAAATCACCTGTGGTTTCTTTGCCAAACATTTAAATTGATATAACATGTTGGTGTGGATGTTGCAGTTCTGGGTTGACAGAATACTCGTGAAAGTGCAGATGACATATCGGCAACATTGGCAGCCATTACCACTGAGTTGGATGTTGGGGTCCTGTATTGTGGCCTAGACCAGGGAAACAAACATTGCCTAGTTTCAGTGGTATGTTCAGATGAAACTTATAATTTACTTCCGTTCAGGTATTGATCTTGTATTTTGTATTTTTTGCTGCAATTAACAAAGATTTTTATTTTTGTTTTGTTGTTAATTTGTATTTGGGTAATAATTATCGGCCCCGTGCTCAGCTGAACTGAAACATGTTTCTCTTCGTCAACCCTGTTCTCAGCAATCTTGTGCAGAACACCTACCTTAGGATGGCTAGCATCACCTCTTTTGCTCCTTGGGTGAATGCTAATTATGCCAAACACCAGTGCCCTACATGTAACAGTGTGGCATGTCTAAGAGATGTTGTACATTCATCAGAGTTGACTCCTGCTTGAGTGTAATTCTAGCCTAAAAGCAGGTTGGTGATGAATTGATCCACTCATCAAGTGTGTCTGATGTTAGTGAATGTGGACTTAGACGTCTATTTCTTAACCGTCCGGCCTGCTGAATGAGAGTGACTGGACTCATTTTTGGGCCAAGGATCCTGCCTAATGAACAGAGTAGTTCTTAACATGCACTGCATCATCACATTTTAGAATTCTTATGTTTGATGTTTGAATTTGTGCTTCTGTGACTATTATAATTCGTCATCTTCACCATCCTCATCATCAGATCTTGTCCCAATCCTTCAATCCCTATGACTAAAAAGGAGAATTGCCAGGCTAAAATTGGATGATTAATAAATCTTTCTTCTGATTTTGGGAACAGTTGCACTTGGTGGTTTAAATGCTTCACGGTAAGTGAACCTTTTTGCATCCTACGCAAGATCTCGAATTTCCATCAAAGCACCTTCCTTAGAATTCAGATCTGCTATATGATGCTTGATTGAAAGAAATGGAATTTTCTTGTTTGGCCCAGCACTGATTTTAGGTCCCCAGGTCAGTCCCGAGCCTGGATTTCCATCCTGACAAGTAAACATGTCACGCAGGGTGTATGGTAATGTATTTAATTCAGGCTCGACCCAAGCCAAGTCCAGGCCCATTTGTGGCAGTTATCATTCAGGGTTAAACCTGAAGTCATTCAGGGTTTGTTATTATTTACACTCTTAAGGTGGCTGTGATTGATGATTTTACTTAATGTATAGGTTCTGGAGTTGGGAATGAATTTTCTTTCTGCAGATGATATGAGCATGATACTTTTGGTGCAACTCCAGAAAAGATTAGGATTTGGCATGTGGGCAAAGCTGCACATAACAGCTATGCACATCGAAGGAAAGGTAAAGAGATTATGAAATCTCTGCTGTTGAAGTAATCAGTTATAAGATCCAGCTTTTCACCTCCATTTAACCATACCAGAATTTGAAATGGAGGCATGCAAAGATGGATTTCTTGAAATGGTACAAAGTATCATGAGAAGTGTAAATGTCATCTTTATAATTACATCTAAAAAAGGAAGTTGAACTCTCCAAAGTTATGGACATCTTTGGAATTACTTAGAAATTGCGTACACATAATTCAAATAGAAATGTCCAAAATTATGGGTCCACAGTTTAGATGTATTATGATACAGTAGTTTTACACATCAACCCAAACCAGCCCCTACAGATTCGAAAATACCCAAGTTTACATGTGATTGATCTCTGTGTGTAGGTCTTGGTGGGTGTGAAGTTTCTTCGACAGTGGCCTTTCCTTGGGCGGCTGCGTGTTTGTTTTGTTGAGGCACCTTACTTTCAGATGACAGTGAAACCTATAATCAACCATGGACTTGATGTTGCAGAACTTCCAAGGATTACAGGATGGCTGGTAAGCTTATGTTAGAGTTCCATATGAAAATGATGATGCATCTTGTTTATTTTTTGAAGGTAGACAACCCTTTTCCCAATGCTTCTTTGCCATTGTTTTGGCAGGATAAGATTCTCGGTGTTGCATTTGAATAGACACTGGTTGAGGTTTGCTTAGCTATTATGGTTGTTGGTCCTCCATTTGTTAAGTTTGTGATATACACCTTGAAGCTCTTAGAAGACGAGACCCGTTATAGTACACAAGGATTATAGGATTCAAATTGCCATCATGATTCAAATTGCTGCATATTTCATACTGTCGGCCAGTCTGTGCAGTTCCGAGGTCCTATCATTCATTTCCCTCCATGGATGATGAGATATGCTAGTTTGTCACTGAGGAACTCCATATAGTATTAAGCTGGTATTTCATCAGAATTCGAGCGCTTTCTTATTGGCACCTTATGGCAATCCAAATAGGTCATCAAGACATCAATGCAAAGCACCTTGGTATGGCAATGAACTGTTGAACATTATCTTCTATGTTCAAGGGTGTGTTTGGTCATATCAAATATAATGATATTTCATGATTAACCAGTCTAATTTGGATCAAGATATCATGAAATTTCCCGATATTTGGTGCAACCAAATGCACCCTAAGCTAGTACATACCATGGTAGTGTTCACACCCCAAGCATAGGGTTGTGATGTAGTAATAAACTCGGTAAGACCGAGGTCGAATCCACAGGGACTGAAACCTGTACGTAATCTGAAACTAACTAGAACTGGAACTAGAATGAGATGAAATCTAAAATGAGTGTGATTTAAGGAATAATGGTGAAATATTAATCTAAACTTAAAGAATTCAGAGAGAGAGAAACCAGGGATTCAGAGGATCCACTTGTAGAGATCAGGGAGATCTACGCTTGATTCACGAACTCAACTGGACTTCGAGTCCCATCTTCATCCAGTTGGAAAATATAACCTGTAATTCAATTCTGAACTTCATTTAATCTAGTTTTCAAGAGATCAGACATCTGTAAATTAGAATGGATTCCATCACAAAATCATGCCCATGAGACAAGACAAACAACAGATTAAACCAATCCACAAGCAATCTGGAGTGATGTATGAATGTCGAGAAGAGTTCTGTCATTCACCATGTCCAAGGAACGATGATGAACAATAGGGCATCCTAGATTCATAATCACAAGAAGGGAAAAAGAAATACTCAAGCCATTGCAGATCTATTGTAATGTCAGTCACAACAAACCATTAAAAACTAACAGCATTCCTTAAAATCAAACCGAGATCAACATCAATTCAATCACGAATCCAGGCCGTAGAAATTCCCCATCACGCTACAAGCTTGACCTCTTAGCCCTAGCTAAGAGGTTTAGCCAACCATGATTGGCTAGATCTCTCAAACAAACAGAATAAAATAAAAAGAAAAAAAAATAAATAAAAAAACAACTGTCTATCTGTCTCTCCCACGTTCCCTGTCTCTCTCCCTCTTTCCAGCCGTCTAGCTTCCCTTTTTCTTTCTTTTCTCCTCTTCTTTATAGCAGCTGGAGGTTGGCCTGGAGCGTAGAGAGGCTGTATTTAGAAATTTCCCTTTCTTCCGAGAAACGAAAGGCTTTTTACCCTCATTTGAAAACACGACGGCTGAGACCTCTTACACAAAACAGTTTGCGATCAACCTTTCTGTGGTACGAATGACTGACCAATTTCATCAATCTGACTTCTTGGGGACGGTCAAAATCCACCAAGGCTCCATCTGGACGGATCGGATCGTCGATCCGATCATCTCCGCGATCACACAATGGCCCACATCAGTCGGGTCCCAGACACGCGGAAACAAAGCCCGCGAACTGACGCTGTGATGGTTAGTGGGGTCCATAAACGTTGACGGTTAAGAAATCCACACCGTTCATTGCATTCTACTAGAAAAACTAGCTGAAAATGGATGGTTTTTGACTGAATTTGGTGTGGTCCACGGATAATTTCATTCCACCGTCTGACCGGCGTTTGAACCTCGTGTATATGCATTGTTTGCTCAAAATCGGACCGCGGATCCTTGTGTGGTCGGTTTGACCACCCGAACTCATTAAACGGTGTGGATCATCAAAATATCAGGTGATGGTGGCCAACCTGCATCCGAAAAAACGGACAGCGTCCATTTTTACGCAGCAGCAAAAAAACGGAAACTTCCTTTTAAGGAAGATGGAGTGGTCAACAGTCGGTTTGACCGACTCTTTGTTTCCGTGCACGGCTGGAGAAAGTGTATTATGTACACGCATGTGTACATGTGGGGTCCACCGTGATATTTTTGAGAATCCTCCCCATCCATCCATTTTTCCATCTCATTTTAACCATGGGGACCGAATTTAAGGTATATCCAGATTGTAGGTGGGCCCTGGTTTAACAATTTGTGGACTGATCTGGCTATTGGGCCTCTTCCACAGTGATCCAATAGCTGATTTTTGACGTGTACGGTTAATTTATGGCCCTTATGCCATGTATGAAGTTTCGAGCCAAACGGATGGTGGGAACCCTGTGATCTTGCATTCTGGCTGACTTCCAGGCTACTTGAGCTTCAGTTTCTTGGTTTTCATGGATCTCTTCCGTTGATCTTGGTCCCCTGGAGTCCCATCCAATGCCTTGGTGATGCAAGAACATTAACTCCATGCTTTTAGCATTCTTTTCAGTCCTCGCACGTAAATACACTTGACAGCACAAACACGATTAAAATGAGGCATTATTTGGTATTATGTTTGTAAATTCATGTAATAAATGAGGTCTAATATGCAATATTTGACCCTCAACACAACCCCCAACCAGCATTTTGCTAGTCCCGAGCAAGGTATGCGAAAAATAAATTGAGAATTATGAGACAATTCCTGTGAACACGAGTGATTAGTAAAGAATAATCAAGATGTGAAAAGACGACGATTCATGAATGTTGGGTATTCCTTTTTCCTTGACTCCAATGTGTAGCAAACTTCATAATCAAGTTCAAAATATTAATCCCTTGATTAGAAAAATTTTAAACATTAGGACCCATGAGTGTAAAGTGTAACTCGGCTTAGCAACATTAAGATTCACTTCTTTATTTCATGATATCATTGGTAACGAATAAGAGAATTCATGACAACCCAAAACAAAACATGCCTCATAAATCATCCTACCAACTTTGATTTGATTTTGATATTCTTCTTCTTTTTTTTATTATTATTATTAAAAGAATGTCAAGAGGGGAATCAAATTATCACCTATAGGGAGCAAACCTATGGTGAAATTAGTCGCCCAACTCTTTTCAACTGTTAACCATGGGAAATCGAATCCACACCTATAGGGAGCAAACCTATGGTGAAGATTAATTGCCTAACCTTTTCAATTTATTTTTATTTTATTTTATTTTTTTTTATACCCTGATGGCAAAATATTTCAGATCGGTTCCTTTCATGCTCAGTGATTACCAAGTTAATCTTTCAATATGGAACTGAAACCTTAACGTGTAAGCGAGATGTGACATATGAAATCATGATTCAATCAATGTTTAAAACTTCTAATCATGGATTAATAAGTTGAACTCAACTGTGAAATCTAATAGATAATTGAATCCGAGAGTCATAGATTACCAACATCACGTATCTTGAAATTCTAAGTGCCCTAGATGGCTGTCAAAATCACTTCGAATTCATAAGAAATGCTAGAAAAATTTAAAAATTTTCACAATTCTTGCTCAAGACCAAGAAAAACACTGATCAGGTAACCTAATCTCCCACCCCCAACCTAAAATCTACATTGTCCTCAATGTAAAAGATATGAGAATGCGATGCACATGGGACAACGAAAGTACAAAAGGAGTGATGGAAAGATAGTACCTGGACGAAAGAATCAAGAGGTTGTCCAAAGATATCTATGTAAGAGCGGGTCAGCACAAGACAGAAATCAACAGATGTAAAATAACGAAAATAAAATCACAAAAAGAAGATCCTACCTATACCACTTCCGCAGGTGCTCTCGATTGCATTTAGCGTATGCAACAAGCCTTTAAACCCCTAGGTTTCCCTAGTGGACGAGTTGTAGTCTCGTGAGGGTTTGCAGCAATGTTACCCACAAACATTGAACTAACTAACTAGGAAAATGAAATGGAATAAAAAGTTGGGTTGCCTCCCAGGAGCGCTAAGTTTACCGTCTATCCCAAAATAACATAAAAAAAACTACTCTAGTCCTATGAAAGCAGGGAAAGGCTACTCGATCATGCCGCAAGGTTCCTTTTTCGGCCAATATCTTGATAAGTTTCTCAGTAAGTTCCTCAACAGGATCATCCAAAAGTCCTTTTTGCAATAGACTTTGATGCCTTGGAGCATGAATGGCCAGAGAAACTTATGTACCTCAGCAAAAATTTGTCATTGATCCGCCGAGGTATCCAAAGTATATATGATTCACCTGTGTCAGAAAAAGTCTCAAAGTTAGTATCCCATGGTGAATCAAAGACTACAGGTAGATAAAATTTAGAAAAATTTTTGAGAAGTAATGTAGTCTCAATGCATTCCGAAGTTCTAGGCTTCGATTCAATTTTTAGCTCATCTTCCTTTAGTGGTAAACATTCAGGGTCTGGGGAAGGAGGGGCTTCAGAGTGAGGGTTCTCTCAGGTCAGTGATGACTACCGAGATGTTGTCTTGTAAGGCATCCACTTTTTCTTTTGACATGAGATCGTTTGAATCTGCAAAGTGTGCCAAGCAATCATTCAAAAAGTTGGAAAGTTCAGCTAAGTGTGATTTATTTTCCACATTGGAGCTCGTGATGATCTGTCTAAGGAATCCATCATCCTTGAAAGTGGATGGACGCATGCTACGCTTGCTCTTGCTCTTCCAGATGCATGATGATTGAAAATCAATAGGGGAAGCATCGATGTGAAGTCACTGTTCATCGAAACTACTCAATCGAGGCGTTGAATCGTAAAAATTGTGTAGCTCAGATGGTGCCTCAATCGGGTGGTTTCAACTTCAAGAGTCATATTAAGTGGCTCGCAAATCTCCATCGCGAATCATATCATCATTCAATTCAGGGAGTGGTCCAAACATGCATCACAAGGGTTGGAAGGTTAGTTGAAAATGGTTCATTCTCCACATTCAAATCAGTCATGTCAGACAAGTGGAGTACATCATTATGGTTGACAACTTCCTAAACCTCTTGATCATTGGCAGGGGCCACACTTGAGATTGAATCCCAATACTTATCATCATCAAGTTCCGTGCAGTGTGCTCTTTGGATGGGATCACATTCCTCACATTCTATTCCTAGATTGGGTTAAGGTTTGAATAAACTAACCTCTATCGCATCAGTGTAATCATGTGTGTCATGTGAGTGAAGTGTGTCACTATCATTATATTTGAAAGACACCCACGTCTCTTGATCATTCTTTTGGACAGTCATCGAGATCGACTCATCGGGAAATCGAACCATCTGATCATTAATGGAATCCAATTCCTCATTCATAATTTCAGTTTCTGCCACAAGCGAATTATGATAACCTTCTTCACATTGTGCTTCTAGATCGAGATGAGACTGGGATAACCTAGCCTCTTCCTTCTCCATAAGATGTGACTGAATGATTGGAATTGAGGATTTGAGTAATTCGCATGATTGTATGATAAGTTGATTGAATTACTCTTGTGCTTTCATAAGCTTCTGAAGTGAATCCTCTTGGATTATTTCTGATTGGGTTTCAAAAGTAGAGGATCCAAGAGAATTATCACTATGATATATAGCTGGTTCAGCTTCCCGACATTGATGTTTCCACTGGTTATAGTCATACGGATCATAGGTGGGAGAATCTGATGGTTGGTAATACTTATTATCACTCATAATATAATCACGCATTGTTTTCTTTTTCTCAGATGGGTGATAATGATTCCCACTCCCATAGTTATGATAACTCCAACACTCGCGTACTGTCCGTGGGGTGGAATTGTTCTTCCGTATATGATCGCGTAAGGACTTCTTAACCAATGGAGCGTTATGCTCAGGTCGGTTCTCAATGATTGGTTCAGGAAAATTCTGAGACATAGGTTGATGTCTATCATCATTATCATACATCCCTTCGCACTGTTTCGCATGCTCAAAAGCTATCTCAGCATATTGATGTTCCCACTCGTGCATATACATGGTGAAACCCTCAATCTGTATCTAATCCTAATAAAAATAGAAGAAAAGATCCTACAGCGGTATGGAAAGTAAGAGGAGGAGAAGTTAGAAGGAAAGTACCAATTGAGAAGTTCCTATGTTAAAATCCTGCAAAAGAAAACAAAAGAGATTAGCTTCTAAAATAGAAAGTCTAAAGTTAGAAAGTTCCTACAATTGAAATAGAAAGTTAGTTTCTAAAAAGGAAAGTTTCCTAAACCTATAAGCTAAGTTAGTTTCTAAAAGTAAAGTTCCCTAAAATTTGAAAGTTTCTAAAATAGAAAATTTAAACTAAAAATTGAAATAAAAATTTCTAAAAATAAAAACTAAAAGAGGAAAGTTTCTAAAAATAAAATAAAAGATGAGTTAGTTTCTAAAAATAGAAAAGTCTCTAAAAAGGGAAACTAACTTAGTTTCTAGAAAACAAAAGAGAAAAGTTCTAAAAATAAAACCTAAAATTAAAATGTTTCTAAAAATAATTAGGAAAGTTCTAAGCCTAAAGTTAGAAAGTTCTAAAAGAAATCCTAATCCTAAAATGGAAAGTAATGTTAGTTTCTAAAAAGAAAAAAAAATCTAAAATTCTAGAAATAGAAATTTTAAAAAAGAAAGTTAGCCTAGAAGGGAAACCTAAAATAAGAGAACTTTAAAACTAAAATCATAATTCTAAAAATAGAAAAAGTAGAAATTAGAAAGGGATTACCAAATTTGAAGCTTATGTCATGATCCTACAAAAAGTAAACAAAGTTAGTTTCTATAGAAAAAAAATTCTAAACCAAAAATAAAATAAAAATCCTAAACTTAAACTAATCCTAAAACTAGTTAATCTCGTAAAGCGTAACCTCACAATCCCAAGAACGGCGCTAAAAACTTGTTCACACCCCAAGCATAGGGTTGTGATGTAGTAATAAACTCTGTAAGACCGAGGTCGAATCCACAGGGACTGAAACCTATACGTAATCTGAAACTAACTAGAACTAGAACTAGAATGAGATGAAATCTAAAATGAGTGTGATTTAAGGAATAATGGTGAAATATTAATCTAAACTTAAAGAATTCAGAGAGAGGGAAACTAGGGATTCAGAGGATCCACTTGTAGAGATCAGGGAGATCTACGCTTGATTCACGAACTCAACTGGACTTCGAGTCCCATCTTCATCCAGTTGGAAAATATAACCTGTAATTCAATTCTGAACTTCATTTAATCTAGTTTTCAAGAGATCAGACATCCAGTAAATTAGAATGGATTCCATCACAAAATCATGCCCATGAGACAAGACAAACAACAGGATTAAACCAATCCACAACAAATCTGAGTGATGTATGAATGTTGAGAAGAGTTCTGTCATTCCACCATGTCCAAGGGACGATGATGAACAATAGGGCATCCTAGATTCATAATCACAAGAAGGGAAAAAGAAATACTCAAGCCATTGCAGATCTATTGTAATGTCAGTCACAACAAACCATTAAAAACTAACAGCATTCCTTAAAATCAAACCGAGATCAACATCAATTCAATCACGAATCCAGGCCGTAGAAATTCCCCATCACGCTACAAGCTTCACCTCTTAGCCCTAGCTAAGAGGTTTAGCCAACCATGATTGGCTAGATCTCTCAAACAAATAGAATAAAATAAAAAGAAAAAAAAAACAACTGTCTATCTGTCTCTCCCTCGTTCCCTGTCTCTCCCTCTTTCCAGCCGTCTAGCTTTTTTTTTTTCTTTCTTTTCTCCTCTTCTTTATAACAGCTGGAGGTTGGCCCGGAGCGTAGAGAGGCTGTATTTAGAAATTTCCCTTTCTTCCGCGAAAATGAAAGGCTTTTACGCAACCTATTGCAAAACACGTACGCAGTCGAGACCTCTTACGCAAAACAGTTTACGATCATCCTTTCTGTGGTGCGAATGACTGACCAATTCCGTCAATCTGACTTCTTGGAGACGGTCAAAATCCACCAAGGCTCCATCTGGACGGATCGGATCGTCGATACGATCATCTCCGCGATCACACAATGGCCCACATCAGTCGGGTCCCAGACGCGCCGAAACAGAGCCCGCGAACTGACGCTGTGATGGTTAGTGGGGTCCATAAACGTCGACGGTTGAGAAATCCACACTGTTCATTGCATTCTACTAGAAAAACTAGTTGAAAATGGATGATTTTTTACTGAATTTGGTGTGGTCCACGGATAATTTCATTCCACCATCCGACCGGCGTTTGAACCTCGTGTATATGCATTGTTTGCTCAAAATCGGACCGCAGATCCTTGTGTGGTCGGTTTGACCACCCGAACTCATTGAACGGTGTGGATCATCAAAATATCAGGTGATGGTGGCCCACCTGCATCCGAAAAAATGGACAGCGTCCGTTTTTACGCAGTAGTAAAAAAATGAAAACTTCCTTTTAAGGAAGATGGAGCGGTCAACAGTCGGTTTGACCGACTGTTTGTTTCCGTGCACGGCTGGAGAAAGTGTATTATGTACACGCATGTGTACATGTGGGGTCCACCGTGATATTTTTGAGAATCCTCCCCATCCATCCATTTTTCCATCTCATTTTAACCATGGGGACCGAATTTAAGGTATATCCAGATTGTAGGTGGGCCCTGGTTTAACAATTTGTGGACTGATCTGGCTATTGGGCCTCTTCCACAGTGATCCAATGGCTGATTTTTGACGTGTACGATTAATTTATGGCCCTTATGTCATGTATGAAGTTTCGAGCCAAACGGATGGTGGGAACCCTATGATCTTGCATTCTGGCTGACTTCCAGGCCACTTGAGCTTCAATTTCTTGGTTTTCTTGGATCTCTGCCGTTGATCTTGGTCCCCTGGAGTCCCATTCAATGCCTTGGTGATGCAAGAGCATTAACTCCATGCTTTTAGCATTCTTTTCAGTCCTCGCACGTAAATACACCTGGCAGCACAAATACGATTAAAATGAGGCGTTATTTGGTATTATGTTCGTAAATCCATGTAATAAATGGGGTCTAATATGCAATATTTAACCCTCAACAGGTAGATGCTTTAAAGCATGACAATAAACATAAGCTCATGGACTTGGGAACTCTCAAGAAGATACTTTTGATAGCTGTACCCACCAACAATCCCCAACTATCTACCAAAAATAATATATATAGATGCATAAGCTGTTTCTCTGCCATGCAACCAGAGTGTGACAACAAACAAATTATTGGCATTGCCATAAACATCGAACATGGATTTTCATCAAAGGTGAAATGCTGCACGAATCCAAAATTCAGAGACAAAGCTGCAATTCTAAATGCATGTGATGTCATCACAATCGAAAGAGTTTGCCATTTGCAGTTAATGAGAGGAATATTGTGTGATTTTTCCTGTATGAATTTTTACTGAATCTCAAGTCCTTTTTCAAGCTTATGGCATCCCTGATGTCATCACAATCGAAAGAGTTTGCCATAAGCTTATGGTTTATTTGAATGTTTGATAAACAAAAGCCAAGCCGTGATCACGTTTTATAAGTTGATTTTTTCTTTCCTTTTTTTTTTCCTTAGGTGTGTGTTTACAAAGAGCCATCACTCACAATTCCTGAAACTCTGGGAATTGTGCATCATGGGATTTTGAACAATAGAAGGCAGAAGGCGGGTCTTGACTAAGGTGAGTACAAGGTTTCACTTTCATATCCTTGACAAAAAATTTTATTAACACCACTTAACAGTTTCGTCCTCTTGAGTACTTGTCATGGTCTCTAGTGACTATTGTAGAAGTAAAGAAAAGTTGTTCACCTTAAAAAAATGGTTCTTATTAAGCAATTTTATAAGACAAATATTGACTCGGCTAAGTTTTCATGGCCCGGTGGATTAGCCAAGTCAATGCAAAACTTAGCCGATTTTTGTATAGGACCGATGCATAGTATGAATTAGTGGAGTGGTAGCAGGTTTGGAGATGTTGGCTTCGGGGTCTCTTTTGTTTACATAAATGGGGCTGGTGCTTTTTCAAGATGAGGAGTGGCTCGAGCTGTTGATGAGGATCATATGATATGTTGATGGAAAACAAACACGAAGCTTTCAATATTTTTCTAATATGGTACTTTACTATTTCTTTTAAGACTTTATGATTGAAAATGTGTTGTGGGCTCACCGTCTTTCTCGAAAATGGCAACAATGAACTACACAATATACTTGGTTTAGGTTTATTTGATTTAATATATGTCATGTCATGTTCCTTACTCACAATCCTTTGATTCGAAGAATGAAAATTTCAAAACTTATAACTCAGAGAAAGATGATCTTTCCACCAAATCAGTTGAATATGCCCGACTGTCGGCAAGCTAAGGATCATCTCAAGTTGAGGTTAAGATCCAATAGTATTGATGAAACCAAAATCTTGCTTAGGAAACACACAGATAGTAACAACCATAATCAAGAGCTGGAAATAGCTCCTTTTGATAATGTTGTAGGACCTGATCAGCTTGCAGCAACACGCACAACATTCGCAATCTACTCAAAACCTCTCATCACTAAGAATTGTTAAATCTGCTCAGGCATCGTCGGTATGCAAGTGTAAATTTGCTACTGTATTGAACTTACAATTATTTTATAAACGATAACAATACTAATGCCACTTTATATGTGTACATGTAGCCGGATGTTATATATATCGGTAAGAGATGCGACTGCTTAGTTGGAAAAATCGAGATGTAGTTGCTCGTGGTCAAGTACACGAAGTTAATCCAAATGCAGTTGCCCATTGTGAACCATTGGAGGAGGGAGTGCTCTTGTTATAACCCTGACTGAGATTATACATCCTGACACTTGTTTGTGGAAAGAAGATAGGTTCGTATCTACACTTGGAGAGGCCAGTCTAAGATCACTTGTGCAATGGAGGAAGGAATCTTTGAGATTTCGATAATTTGAACAAATTTGAGACTTCTACTATCATTTGAAGACCTCAAAGGCCCAACTAACTTGAGATTTTTATATGCAGGCTGATGTATTTTTAGCCCCACAGATCAATGTTGCCACTACAAGGTTCAATATTAAAATGGTAAAGTTTTTAATTATTTATTTTATCTTTGAAATGGTTATTTTTTCACTCAGATGTACTCAAATTTTAGCTCTTTATTTATATTTTCAGATACACAATTTTCTGGTTGTTGCTTCTGTGTTGCAAATTGGCATTCAGCTTTTACATCGAAGTAAATTTCTGTTTTATTAGTGTTGTTTATTAATTTGTCCTACTAGTGCAGATAAAACCTTTGGTGAAGCCAACCAAAGATATAATGAAAGTTCGTCGCATTAAATATGCTTGGCATGATTTTTTTCTTGAGGGTACTCATCTTCCTCTTGGTCCATGATATTCTGTCTTTTTGTCATTTCATTCGTATAATTTTTTTGTTCTGTCAATGCAGTTAGTTACAACATTGGTGTAGTTATCTTGCTCTGGGCACCCGTAGTCTTAATATGTCTCATTGTCCTTCAATAATTTAATATATCGAGATTTCTTTCCCATCATCATTTACATTTTTCTTCTTAATCAATACTTGGAAGTTAATATAAACATTTACTCTGTTTTACAATCTTTAAAATCTTTATATGTAAATTTGTGCCCATATGCATTGTCGAAGAAACTAAAAAACTTACTCATTCTCATATTGCATTGTGGAATATGCATCCATTATTCAAAGAAAGGGCGACATTCCAAGCACTCACAACTTTCTCTCCTTCCTAGTTAAATTGGCGAGTCTTCTTTCTTCATACTATATAATTCATTGATGAAGTGGCCTGACCATTTAGACAGACCCATGTTTATATATTATCTCGAAATTGATGAAGTACATCCGGATGTGCCTCCGGGCTATCCAGATGTTGAGCGGGAGTCCCTGAAAGGTAGGAACCGCTGTTATGACCATGATGAAGTTGTCCATTTCCTATGGATAGTAATATGGGTGGCCTGGTCATTTGGACAAGCCCATGTTTATATATTATCTCGAAATTGATGAAGCAGATCCGGATGTGCGTCGAAGCTATTCGGATGTTGAGTGGGGGTCCCTAGAAGGTGAGAACCGCTGCTATGACCATGATGAAGCTGTCTATTTTCTATGGACAACAATATGGGTGGCCTGGCCATTTGGAGATGCCCATATTTATAATTATCTCGAAATTGATAAAGCAGATCTACATGTGCGTCGGAGCTATCCGGATGTTAAGCGGGGGTCCCTTGAAGGTGGGAACCACTGTTATGACCATGATGAAGCTGTCCATTTCCTATGGACAATAATATGGGTGGCCTGGCCATTTGGACAGGCCCATCTTTATGTATTATCTCGAAATTGATGAAGCAGATCCGGATGTGTCGGAGTTATCTAGATGTTGAGCAGGGGTCCTTGGAAGGTGAGAACTGGTGTTATAATCATAATGAAACTACCCATTTCCTATGGACAACATTGGAGGAGCCTGGCCATTTGGACAAGCTGTATTTATATCTGTATTTGCAAGGACCACACCCTTAACCTAAACCACACCCTAAACCTATAACCTAAACTTAAACCTTAACCTATAACCTAAACTTTAACCTATAACCTATAACCTATAACCTAAACCTAAACCTATAACCTATAACCTAACCTAAACTTAAACTCAGAACCTAAACCTATAACCTATAACCTAAACCTAAACTATAACCTAAACCCAATCCTAAACTCGATCTCTAGAACCCGAACCCAATTTTTCCTAAACCTAAACCTTAACATATTCTTAATTCCCCAAAGTTATAACCTATAACCTATAACCTAAACCTAAACCTAACTAAACCTAAACCTAAACCTAAACCTAAAACCTAACCTAAACTTAAAACCTAAACCTAAACCTAAACCAAAACCTATAACCTTAACCTAAAGCAAAACCTATAACCTAAACCTAACCTATAACCTATAACCTATAACTAACCTTAACCTAAACCTAAAACCTAAACCTAAACCTATAACCTAAACCTATAAACTAAAACCTAAACCTAAACCTAAAACCTACACCTAATCCTAATCTCAATTCCCTAACCTAAACCTAAACCTAAACTTGAAAACCCAAACCTAAACCCGATCCCGAACCCGAACCCAATTTCCTAAACCTAAACCTTAACCTATTCTCAATTCCTTAAAGCTATAACCTATAACCTATAACATATTACCTAAACCTAAACGTTAACCTAAACTTATAACCTTAACCTAAACCTAAACCTAAACCAATAACCATAACCTAAACCAAAACCTATAAACTAAACCTTAACCTATAACCTATAACCTATAGCCTAAACTTATAACCGATAACCTAACCTTAACCTAAACTATAACCTAAACCTATACCTATAACCTATAACCTAAACCTAAACCTAAAACCTAAATGTATTCTCAAATCCTAAACCTAAACCATAACCTATAACCTAAACCTAAACCTAAAACCTAAATGTATTCTCAAATTCCTAAACCTAAACCTACACCTAACCTAATCTCAACTCCCTAACCTAAACCTAAGCCTAAACTTAAAAACCCAAACCTAAACCCGATCCCAAACCTTAACCTGATTTCCTAAACCTAAACCCAATCGCGAACCTGATTTCCTAAACCTAAACCTTAACTATTCTCAATTCCCTAATGTTATAACCTATAACCTACACCTAAACCTATAACCTTAACCTTAACCTAAAACCTAAACCTAAACTTAAAACCTAAATGTATTCTCAAATCCTTAAACCTAAACCTACACCTAATCCTAATCTCAACTACTTAACCTAAACTAAACCCGATCTCAAACCCGAACCCGATTTCCTAAACCTAAACCGTAACCGATTCTCAATTCCCTAAAGCTTTAACCTATAACCTATGACATAAACCTTTTTTTTAACAACAATATCTTGTATTTTACATTGAGCTCACAAAAAACCGGCTATACAACTGAGCACCCCTTTACATAAAACAGGGGGCCCACCGAAGATAGCACCAAATAATTATATATATAAAAAAAAAACAGCAGTGGGAATCACACCACTCTAATCGAACCCAAACCCACTTTATCTAGAAAGATAGAACCTCTAACTTGACGAGGAAGATCCGAATGCTGATCGAAAGAAACAGAAGATTGAGTAGCACTCCCAATTCGTGCCATAAGATCTGCGGGAGAATTCCCTTCCCTCAACACATGCACGAATCTGATATTGCCGAAACACTGTAGCTGAAAAATTCTGTACAACCAAGCCTTCGATTTCCAGCTCGGCTTAGTCACACCGTTTAACAAATCTACAACCATCTTAGAGTCCGATTCTAGAATAATTTGACGATAACCCCTTTAGAGACCAAGAGAAAGACCGTCTTGCACCGCACAAAGTTCAGCAACAGAATTCGGGCCTACACCATAACCAGTTGAAAAAGCAAACAGGAACTCTCCCTTATCCCCTCTACCAATGCTACCCCCTCCCGATCTTCCTGGATGTCCCCTATCTGACCCATTGATATTGACTTTCACCCAACCCATCACTGGCTTCTCCCATTTAACGACCTCTCGCCGTGCCAGTAGATCTTTGGAGCGACCACGGGCCATGATCGACCAGATCTAACAGCCCCCAAAGCTCATGCAGCGCGCCTTCCAACGTCGCAGGCTAAGGTGAGCCGATTAAGCCACCACCTGATCTTCACTACTACCCAATCAGTTGAAACCACTTTACCCTAAAAAATTGCCTCATTACGGGCTTTCCAAATCTCCCAGATAACAATGCATGGAATGATCCTTTGAAACGTCGAAGAATCCTGCTTGGAAGAGACAGCCGCCCACCACTGAGATAGTCTTGTCTCAACTGAAGTAGCTGCCATAACAGTAACAGCAAACTAGCCCCCGACCTCAGACCAAACTCTCTGAGCAAGGCAGCTAGTGATAAACAAATGGAGTAGAGATTCAACGTCGTAGGACTAGGAATGGGGAAGGGCACAACAAACACATTTTGAAGCGAGGTGAACACCTCGGCTCTGAACCGCAATATCCGTCGGAACCACTTTTCAGAGGACCTTCCAGACGAACAGCGAGATTTTTGGCTGCAATTTTGCATGCCAAACCCACCGGGACCAACTACGACTCGGACCTAGAGCCCTACCCAACGACCACGCTGACTTGATGGAGAAGTCCCCTGAAGGCGTGAAAGGCCAAATTGGCAGGTCCGCTTCCTCAGAAATACAGAAACCGGCCTGAAACACATGATGAATTACGCCTTGAGGAAGGAGAAGCCACGCTGCTGAAGGGTGAAGAGGACCACCTGGACTTAAAACCTGACACACCTGGGCATTTTGTAATCCTTCCGGCACCTTAGCATCAGCCAACTGCTCGAGAGGACCCAAACCGGTCCAATTGACCTTCCAAAAATTGCACTTCCCTACACCAATTTGCCACTGAACTCTGGATTCCACAAAGGACATGAGCTCCCTGATACACTTCCACAGAGGAAAAGAAAGCCTCCTCGTACTGTCCAAAGCCCCTGGAGACAAATCGCGATGGTACTTACCAGACATGAAAGACCTCCAATATTATCCTCCTTTCCAAACTTTATAGTCCAAGCCATTTTAAGCCTGAAAGCTCTCATAACATCCGCAGGCTTCCTAAAACCCAATCCCCCTTCCTATTTTGGCGAAGCCAACACCTTCCAGTTCTTCCAGTGACACTTTTATTGCCCTTCCGACCAACCCTAGAAAAAGTTCGCCATGTGCCTCTCAATTAATTTCAACACCTGATAAGGAATATGGACAGCTGCCATAGAATGGACGGGAATACCTGATAGGACGTTCTTCACTAGAACCACTCTCCCTGCTTGTGAGAACATACGGGCCTTCCACCCATTGATGCGACCCACAATTCTATCCACCAAGGGCCTCAACGTACTAGCCTTTAACCTGCCATCTCCCATAGGAATGCCCAAGTAAGAGAAAATCGACGACAATCTTCCAAAACCTAGGATTGTTGCCATAGTGCTGATCCTAGTAGAAGACTGCTTTCTTGAATAGAAGAAAGAACATTTTCTCAAATTTATACTTTAGCCCGAAGCAACTTGGAGGGAATTCAGGAGTTTCTTAATCTGAAGAAGCGAGGACTTGCTTCCATTTGTGAAAATAAGGGTATTATCAGCATATAGCAAATGCGAGATCGAAGGGCACCCTCTACCTACAGCAAAAGGCCGGCTAACCTGATGGATCAACATGCTTCAAACCTCTACTAAGAACCTCTGCAGAGAGAATAAACAGACTTGAAGAGATCGGATCTCCCTGCCTCAGGCCCCTTGAAGACTTAAAATATCCCACCATCTCACCATTTATAAGAACCGAAAACCAACTATTCACCCAACATTTTTCCACTAACTGAATCCAAGACATGCTGAAACCAAAATGCTCCAAAACTTGCTTCAAAAAGGCCCAGTTAACTCTATCATAAGCTTTATCTATGTCTAGCTTTAAGACAATGTTTTCCCCATGGACTGACCTATTTAAATCCCTAAATAGCTCCTGAGTTAACGCTATATTCTCTGTTATCGAGCGACCTTTAACAAAAGCCCCTGTTCTGGCGAAATCAACTAGGAAGAATCTGACTGAGCCTGGGAAGCCACTATCTTGGAAAATATTTTGTACATGCAGTTGCACAAACTGATAGGACGGTAATTGGAAAACCTCTTAGGGGAGTTTGATTTCGGAATTAAGCATATAATTGTAGACATAACTAATCTAGGAAGATTACCTCCTTAGAAGAAAAAGGAGACAACTTTATGACTGTCCTGACCCACTACTTGCCAACAACACGCAAAGAAACTGGTTGGAAAACCATCCGGGCCAGGTGCACTATCTTTTGGGATGGAAAGAAGAGCCGAGTGGACCTCCTGCAGCGAAGGAATCTCCAACAATGACTCATTTTGGGCTGCGTGACCAGCTTCGGAATGCAGTGGAATAGGGCCTGATCTAGTTGACTATTATCTGTGCTGAATCTCTCCTGAAAATGGTCCACCGCTACTGCTTTCAAATCTGCCTGACCCGCTGCAATTTGACCTGATTCCAATTCCACCTGACTGATGATTGCTCTTCTTTGCCTTTCCATAGCTGTTGCATGAAAGAATTTAGTGTTTTTATCTCCCTCCATCAACCAATCCACCTGCGATTTCTACTTCCAAAAGACTTCCTACATAAGTTCCAAAGCGGCTAACCTGGCCAACCTTGAGTTGAGTTGCTGCTGCAAATTGGCCAACTGCTCATTCAAGGCCAAATTCTCCTGAAGCTGAGCTTCCAGCTCCACCACAAGCTGCTCCATGACCTTGATCTCCTTAAAGATGTTCTTAAAGACGTCTTTGTTCCAGATCTTCAGATAATTTTTCACCTGCTTGAGCTTAGAGAGCACATTGTACACTGGAGGAGAGGAGCCCACCTTATCCCAAGATGACCTGACCACATTGAGAAAATCCTCATGTTGAGTCCACATGCATTGGAACCTGAACAATTTCGGGCCACCATACATCATCTGAGGGAAAGACAGAAGGAGCGACGCATGGTCCGACTGAATACGTGGCAAATGAGTCACTTGGAACTGAGGGAAAATCGTGGACCATTGAACATTGCAGAGAACTCGGTCTAATCTCGCCGAAACCCGAGAAGTACCCGACTGAATATTACACAAGGTGAACCTATTACCTAAAAAATGAGCATCGAGCAGGCCTGCTACATTTATAGCATCAGAAAATTCTGCAGATGAGGCACTGTCTGCAGCCCTTTGACTACGACGTTCCGAATCTGCCACAATGGCATTAAAGTCCCCACAGACAGACCAGGGGCCTTGAATCGAGGCTGCTAAAGAGGCAAACTCCACCCAAAGAGACCTCAAAACCCGAGCACATCTTGCATAGACAAAAGTTATTGATAATGGAGAAGAACAATTCTGCAGAGATACCAATATCGATAAACATTGGTCAGATTTTAACACTATCAAACAAGAAAGATAAGACTTATAAAATAGGTAAATCTTGCCACCCTCATCACTATTTGAACATGAAGAATGAAAACCCAGCGTTAGAGCTATTTGAACTCTCTTTTCCTCACCAATCATAGGCTCTAGGAGCGGCACAAGACAAGGATCATGAGTTCTGAGAAGCCTTTTAAGCATTCTCAAGGACTTTTTATTACCTATTCCACGAACATTCCACACCAAGATTTTATCCATCCGTCACACACCCAGTAATTACGGCCCGTCTCTTTAGTCTACGGAGTCTTGATTCCCAGTTTCCTTTCGCATACAAGATTAACCTAAACCTAAACCTAAACCTAAACCTATAACCTTAACCTAAACTAAAACCTATAACCTAAACCTTAACCTATAACCTAAACTTTATAACCTTAACCTTATAACCTAAACCTAAAACCTAAACCTATAACCTAAAACCTAAACCTATAACCTACATGTATTCTCAAAATCCCTGAACCTAAACCTACACCTAAGCCTAATCTCAATTCCCTAACCTAAACTTAAACCTACACCTAATCCTAATCTGAACTCCCTAACTTAAACCTAAACCTAAACTTGAAAACCCAAACCTAAACCCGATCCCGTACCCAAACCTGATTGATGTAATAATGTAGCCCAATCACATGGCAACAAATAAGAAAATCTTGCTTTGTTGGCAACATACTCGAACTCAAGCATCACAATGCATCTATTTCCATCTCTACTATCTCTTATAACATAGATTATTTGAGATTTGGATTTAACTCATTTTTAGAGTCATGTCCTAACACAATATGATAATATTAATAGACAAGGTGGATTTGTCACCAACATTATTACAAGACCCACATAACTTCTCCTTATAGGAAGTTGGGTAGGGCACATGTAGCTTGAATCCATCAAAGGAGATAAGGATCACCTCTCATATGTTCTCTCTCTTTTTATTTGTTTTTTTCCATAGGATTATTTATTTTGTGGTGTCTACTCATGTACAACATTTTAACATGTTAACATTTTAGCAAACTAGAATGAGTTTTTCAACATATCATATATTATTTTAGGTAGGAGAAGCTACTTTAGCAAACAAACCCTACTGGGTTGCCCTGGGTTTCGATGAATTGTAAAAAGTCCATTTTATTTTCATTTTTACTATAAATGGTAAGTTTTAGATCGCATATATTTTATCTGATGAATTGTAAAAAGTCCATTTTATTTTCATTTTTACTATAAATGGTAAGTTTTAGATCGCATATAACTTTTGATCCTTTTGAGTTGTAAGAGACGTGCCAACATGAATTGTAAAAAGTCCATTTTGTTTCCATAGTTTAGAACATGATCGATAAGTTTTTTTTTTTTTTTTTTTTTTTTTTTTTTGCACGCAAAGGCATGCTTGTTTAGTTGTAATTCTTATGATAGGTTGAGCAAAGTGAAGTATTGTTTATTTAGAAATTTGAATGTAGGATATATTGTATGATTTGACTGCTATTTATAATAAATGCATCATTTTTTTTTCTAATTGCATTTTATATATTATTTTGATCAAGATTAAGCTTAGATGAGTTATCAATCACAGCAGGTTCTTACAATGGAAGCAGGTCGTATTATTACAATTTTTTAAAAAATAGCTACGAATATAATCCGTAGCTGCTTTTGTCCATAGCTATTGGTATCTATTGCTACAGATATTGTCCATAGTTGTTGGTATATATTGCTACAGATATTATCCGTAGCTATTGGTATCTATTGCTATGAATATAATCCGTAGCTATTGGTATCTATTGCAACGGATATAACCCGTAGCTATTGGTATCTATTGTTATAGATATAACCCGTAGCAATACCTTTAGCTACCCCACCAATAGCGACGGACGTTCTACGGATTATATCCATAGTAAAAGGGCTTTTGCTATGGTTTTTGGCCGTAGCATTTACCCGTTTTTCTTGTAGTACTTATAATTTTTGTTTTCTTCATAGTGGAAGTTTGCATCCATAGTTTTTTACCCTTGTTGGGATTTCTTTACGTATATCTTGTCTTGTGGTTTGTTTGGAATGCTTAGATTTTTCTTCTAGTTTATATTTTTTCTTATTTATCATTTGTGGGTGAGACCTGAGATTGGATCTCGGTTCACTGTGTTGTTGGCGTGCTGCGCAACAACATCCAATCAATAAGAGATTACAATGTGTGACCCATCGATTGGCTGATTTGGAAAAAACCAAACAAATGCACCAAATGGACAGAAAAGATAGTTTATATGTTCAATATCTTGTGCATATATTTTTATTCCATGTTGGGAAAAACTACTTTTTGCAATTGGTGCAATATTTGAATGTGGCCCATCAATTACCTAATCTGGAACAGACAAAGGTTACAACTGTCAGACAACAATGATGCCTGTAGAGTGAATATGGGTGCGCACCCAAAATTTGCTTTGTAAATATGGACAAGGCTTTAGCTGGCACAATTCACATACGGTTTATTTGCAATTTATCTCCACCATTTAAAAATGCTTGGTGGGAATCTAGTATGCATTTCCTAATGCAAATTTTCAAAATATCATTTTGAAATACAAGTTAAGGTCCCCACCTACAATCGCAGCAAGTTAGGAACATTTATTCAGAGTCTTATAGTTAACTGAGTCAACTAGACACCAATTTAGGTTTTTAAAACCTACACTTGGAAATAATGCAAAATCAATTTTTGGTAAATCCTATTTATATATGTGTAGTCAAATTCATTTACATTGTATGTATAAAACTACATATCATTTTTAGTTACATCAAAGTTCCTGCAAGTATGAAAGAATAATATATGATAAACCCACAAGTAGGAAAGCCTTATTGTTCACACCCCAAGTAGGGTTGTGATGTATTAATAATCTCGGTAAGACCGATCCATAGGGACTGAACCTTGTACGTAATCTGAAAGTAACTTTGGACTAGAACTAGGCTAAGATGTAATCTAAATCACGAGGATGTAAGGGAATAATGGTGAATTTATTAGACTAAAACTTGTAATATTCAAAGGTAGGAAACTAGGGTTTCAGATGATCCACTTGTAGAGATCAGGTGGGCCCCAAATCAGGATTTTAGGGGCTGATCTGTCCGTTGGGCCACTTCTACAAGGATCTAATGGCTAAAATTTGACGTGTACAGTTAATTTATGGTCCTTAGGCCATATATAAAGTTTCAATCTGAATGGATGGTGGGAACCTTGTGATCTTGCATTCTGGATGATTTTTAAGCCCGTTTAACGTGAATGACGTGATTTTCTCAGATCTCTGGCGTGGAAATTCTTCGATCTCAATCCCCTGGGGTCCGTCCCTTGCCTTGGTGACTTCAGAGCGTTACATCCATGCTTTTAGTACCCTTTTTCAGTCCAAGCTCCTAAATACACATTGCATCACAAACACGATTAAAATGAGCCATTAAACAGTATTATGCTCGTAAATTCAGGTAATAACTAAGGTCTGATATGCAATATTTGACCCTCAACACAATCTCCAACCAACATTTTGCTAGTCTCGAGCAAAGTATGCGAAAAATAATTTAAGAATTATGGGACAATTTCTATAAACCCGAGTAATTTTTGAAAAACAATCCGGTCAATAGAATTCTAAGATTCATGAATGTTGGACATTACTTTCTCCTATAATCAAGCGTACAGTAAACTTCATAGTCAAGTTCAAAGTATTACTTCATCCATTAGAAAAATTCTAAACAATGAGTTCAATGAGTGTATGGTGCAACCTTGACTTATCACAATTAAAGATCTAATCATCAATTTTCACAATAACATTAATAACCAAAAGGAATATTCTGGACAACCGAACCTAAACCAAAACTTGCCTTACAGTTCAAAATCTTTTTGATCAGCAGCTTTCACACCGTGTTAACATTGGGGAATCCAAACCTCACTTATAGGGAGCAAACCTATGGTGAAGACTGTTAGCCTACAACCACATGTATTGGGTAGAGCCAAGGGAGGGGGGAACGAACCCTCACCTATAAGGAGCAAACCTATGGTGAAGACCATTCGCCCAACACTTTTTAAAGACAACTTATATATATATATATATATATATATATATATAATAGATAAATTCGCCAGGTTGGCTCCTTGCCTAGTGACTACCAGGTTAATAATTTAATATCGAACTAAAGCTTTAACGTGTAAGTTAGGTGTGACATGTGTAATCATGACTTAATCAATGTTTAAAACTTCTAATCATGAATTAACAATACAAACTTAACTGTGAAATCTAACAGATGGCTGAATCCAAAAGTTATAAATTACCAACAATACGTATCTTATAGTTCTAAATCAAATATGTTTGTCAAAATCACTTCAAATTCATAAGAATTTTCAGAAAAATTTTAAAATTTTTTCTCAATTTTGCTCAAGACCAAGGAAATACTGATTAGGTAATCTAATATATATCCCCTCCCCAAACTAAAATCTACATTGTCCTCAATGTAAGAGATATAAGCATGCAATGCACATGAGACAACAAAATTGAAAGAGAAGTGATGAAAAGATAATACCTAATGAAGGAGTTAAGAGGCTTTTTCCAAAGAGATTTTAGTGTGACGAAGGTTCGGCACAAGACTCAATTCAACAAAAGAAAACTATCCTAAAATAACAGGAAAGAAAACTAACCTAATAACATAAAACCAACTATCCTAGAATGGCATCAAGTAAATTGCCTTAGTCCTATGAAAGCAGGGGAAAAGTTACTCAGTCATGCCGCAAGATTCCTTTTCTGGCCAATATCTTGATAAATTTCTCAGTAGGTTTCTCAACAAGATCATCCAAAAGCCCTTTTTGCAATAGACTTGGATGCCCTGGAGCATGAAATTCCAGAGAAATTTATAGACCTCAATACAAAATTGTCGTTGAATCGCTTAAGGTATCCAAAGTATATAGGATTCACCTATGACCGAAAAAGTTTCGATGTTAGTACTCTATGGTGAATCCGAGACTACAGGTAGATAAAATTTAGAAAAATTCTTAGGAAGTGATGTAGTCTCAACACATTCCGAAGTTCAAGACTTCGATTCCATTGACAGCTTCTTCTCCTTTAATGGTAAACATTAAGTGTCTAGGAAGGAGGGGCTTCAGAATGAGGGTTCTCTCGGTCTATGACAACTACCGAGGTATTGTCTTGCGAGGCATCCACTTTGTCTTTTATCATGAGATCGTTTGAATCTGCAAAGTGTGCCAAACAATCATCCAAAGAGGTGAGAAATTTAGCTGAGAGTGACTTATTTTCCATATTGAATTTTGGGATGATTTGCCCAAGGATTCCATCGTCTCTGAAAATGGATGGACGTACGGTCTCTTGCTCTTATCCTGCACAGACAGATTGAAAATCAACAAGGGAAGCATCGATGTGAACACTTTGTTCATTGAAACTACTCAGTCGAGGCACTGAATCGTCAAACGTGTACAGCTCAGATGATGGCCTCAACTAGGTGGTTTAATTCAAATTCCAAAGTCATATCGAGTAACTTGTCCTTCTCCCGAATCATATCATCATTCAATTCAGGGGAGTGGTCCAAACATGTCTCACAAGAGTCAGAAGAGTCGGTTGTAAGGGGTTCATCCTCCACATTTAAATCATGCATGTTAGATGAGTGGAGTAAATCCTTATGACTGATCACTTCATATACTTCTTGATCACTACCTGGTCCATACCTGAGATTGATTCCAGGGGAATTTGGGCTGAACATACATGATCATCATTCCAATATGCATCATCATCTAATTCCGTACAGTGCACACTTGGGATGGGATCGCTTTCCTCACATTCTATTCCTAAATTCAGTTGAGGTTCGAATAAACTAACCTCTACCTCATCATTGAAATCCTGTGTATCATGTGAGTACAGTGTGTCACTATCATTATATTTGAAAGACACCCATGTCTCTTAACCATTCCTTTAGACCGTCATCGAGATCGACTCATCGGAAAATCCTGTGTATCATGTGAGTGCAGTGTCTCTTGACCATTGATGGACTCCAACTCCTCATTCGTAATTTTAGTTTCTTCAAAGCAAGTTAGGATCACTTTCCTCGCATTGTGATTCTAGATTGAGTTGTAGCTTGGACGAACAAGCCTCCAATGTCTTATCAATGCGCAATGTGAGTACTTCTATTGTTTTTCTAAGGCCCAAAAAATCATATATGTCACTCTGAAGTGTCTCCTCTTAGATCGTTTCTGATTGAGTTTCAAAGGTAGAAGACACAAGAAAATGTTCACTAGGGTGTATTGCTAGTTCATCTTCCCAATATTGATGTTTCCACTGATCATAGTCATACGAAACATAGGTGGGAGAATCTGATGGTTGATAATACATATTATCACCCATAATATAATCACGCATTATTTTCTTCTTATCTAACTGGTGATAATAGTCCTCACTCCCATAATTATGATAACCCCAACAATCATGTACTGTTTTGTTAATCGTGAAGTGTAATTGTTCTTCTGCATATGATCGTGTAAGGACTTCTTAACCGGTGGAGCATTATATTCCAGTCGGTTCTCAATGATGGTTTCAAAAAGTTTTGAGACAGGTTGATTTCTATCATAATCAATATCCCAATACATCTTATTATTCTCAGCATGCTAACGTTCTCACTCTTGCATATACATTGTGAAACCCTAACTCTGAATCTAATCCTAAAGAAAAAATCCTACAGCAATATAGAAAGTAAGTAGAGGAGAAGTTAGAAAGAAGTTACCAGATTGAAGTTCCTATGTTAAAATCCTACAAAATGAAATAAAAGAAATTAGTTTCTACAAATATAAATCCTAAAATTAGAGAGTTTTTAAAACCAAAAATAGAAAGCTAGTTTCTAAACCTAAAAATAGAAATTTAAGTTAGTTTCTAAAAAGAAAATCTTAGAATTAAAAAATTTTTAAAAATAGAAAAATAAAACCCTAATCTTAAAAAATAGAAAAAAATAGAAGAATTAAAAAGAGATTACCAATTTAGAAAGTCTATCTCAGAGTCCTACAAAATTAGAAAGTTAGGTTAGTTTCTAAAAAAAATTAAAAACAAAAAAAGTTAAACAGATAAACTTAAACGTAAGTTAGAAAACCCTAATCTTAACCTAATTCCAGGGCTAGTTAATCTCAGAAAAACGTAACCGTTAGTCCCCAACAACGGCTCCAAAAACTTGTTCATACCCCAAGTATAGGGTTGTGATGTAGTAATAATCTCGGTAAGACCGAGGTCGAATCCACAGGGACTGAACCTTGTACGTAATCTGAAAGTAACTTGGACTAATTAAAACTAGGCGAAGATGTAATCTAAATTACAAGGATGTAAGGGAATAATGGTGAATTTATTAAACTAAAACTTGTAATATTCAAAGGTAGGAAACTAGGGTTCCAGAGGATCCACTTGTAGAGATCAAGTGGGCCCCAAATCAGGATTTTAGGGGCTGATCTGTACGTTGGGCCACTTCCACAAGGATCTAATGGCTGAAATTTAACGTGTATGATTGATTTATGGCCCTCAAACCATATATAAAGTTTTGAGTTGAACGGATGGTGGGAACCTTGTGATCTTGCATTCTAGACGATTTTCAAGCCCGTTTAACGTGAGTGGTGTGATTTTCTTGGATCTCTGGCATGTAAATTCTTCGATCTCGGTCCCCTGGGGTTTGTCTCTTGCCTTGGTGACTTCAAAGCATTAAATCCATATTTTTAGTACCCTTTTTTAATCCAGGCTCCTAAATACACCTTGCATCACAAACACGATTAAAATGGGCCGTTAAATAGTATTATGTTCATAAATTCAGGTAATACTTGGGGTCTGATATACAGTATTTAACCCTCAACACTTATCAAAGATTTATAATCATTAGTGTTTTAATGGTTTTTTTTTTTCCAATTGAGAGTAATGTTTTCTGCCAATTTAAAGAGCACCAGTTTTAGGGAAGTGTTTACTAACCTTTGTTTCTATAAATGGAAATGAGCAGTTTTTCGTAATGAGATTTGCATATATAGCCTACGTAAGGAAGAGATGAAATGTTTCAGTAGGAAAGAAAAACCTTTAGTTTCTTTGTATTTTTATAGTTTAGAGACTTTCAGTGAACCAAATTTCATAAATAGAGAACAACAACCTTGGGGTTGTTTAGATGCCTGTAGATGGTTTAAGTGGTAAATGATTTAAAAGTGTAAATTATTTACAACCTGTCATATTGGGCTGTAAGCTATGGTTGGTATTATATTCCAACAGCCGATATGATATCCCACATAAATTGCCCACCTCATTATAGTTGATTACTCGTATCTTCCTTTCACCAACACCTACATTGCAGACTGATTCGATTAACTAGTACCTGGCACAAGTATGGCAACATTTTCAACACCTGTAGCTGAAATATCCTCAATGGTATCATAAACTTATAAAAGAAAAGATGAGCACCGATACACACAAGACAAAACCAAAAAAAGAAAAAGAAAAAGAGGAGAGTCCATTTCTTCTCATTAAGGAATGACCGGGGTGCAGATGTTGAATGTTATCTCCTAAAACATTAATGTTGCAAGATGGATCCTTGCCCTTCCCATGGATATGGTACATAAATTCTTAATGATGAACTATTTTAAATCACTTGTCTCCATCATCAAGTTTTAAGCTATTTTTGACATGATGAGGTCCTTAAATTTTTTTTATTTATTTTTTAAAAAAAAAAAAACACCCGAACACACCCCCACACACTCACGCCACAGTGGGATTTCACCACCTATGGATGCTTGAATCCTTGACCGGGAGTTAAAACCCCAAGAGTCTACCACTGGAGCAAGAGTAAGGATCCGAAAATCCATGAGGAGGACCTTGCTATCAAAAGCATTTGAGTTAGAGTGGAATGCCTGGTTTATGGTCTGACTGGTATTTAGTCTTCTGAGTGGCTGGAATTTTGTTTTACTGCTAGGAGTCCCTCCTTTGGAGTGGCTTAGGGCCAATGGCTTTTTCAGCGGGCCCATTTCTTGCCCCAGCTTCTGTTTTCATTTTCTTTAATTAGCCTTTTCTGTTGAATTAATGCACTTTTGTGAAAAGGTTCATGTCTCTTCGTGAAGAGTCACATGTCCCTTAGTTGAAAAGGTTCATGTCTCTTTGTGAAGAGTCACATGTCCCTTAGTTGAAAAGGTTCATGTCTCTTTGTTGAAGAGTCATGTCCCTTAGTTTTATGCTATAAATATGTGTATGGATTTCATTTTTATATATGAAGAAGTACTACAACAAAAATTAGTTTTCTCTTATTCCCTTCTAAGTTATTTTTTACCAAGTAAAAAGGCTACATTAGCCTACAAAGTGGTATCAAAGCCACGTTTCGGGTCTTGACTGGGTGTTAGAAACTTCTAAAGAAGTAGAATCGATGGCAACGAATGGTGCAACGATTCATCCCGCAATTCCCATTTTTGGAGGGGAGAACTTTGATCATTGGAGAATCAAAATGAAGACATTGTTCCAATCTCAAGGGCTATGGGAGATTGTTGAAATCGGTTATCCAATTACAACCGATCTCACATCTCTCTCAGCCATACAATAAGAACAACTGAAGGAGAATAAGAAGAAAGATGCGAAGGCTCTCTTCGTCATTCAACAAAGTGTCTCTGATTCTATCTTCTATAGAATCATTCCATCTCAAACTTCAAACCAAGCTTAGGACACTTTACAACAGGAGTTCAAAGGTACGTCTAAAGTAATTGCCATCAACTTACAAACTCTACGGAGGGAGTATGAAAATCTGAAAATGAAAGACTCGGAAAAGATGAAAGATTATCTTTCACGAGTGATTGAAGTGATGAATCAAATTAGGATCTATGGAGATTCTATTTCTGATGAAAAGGTGGTTCATAAGCTTTTAATAAGCCTCCCTGCAAAATATGATGCTGTCGTTGCCGCAATAGAGAAATCTAAGGACCTTTCGACCTTCTCATTGGTTGAGTTGATGGGCTCTTTTGAATCACATGAACAAAGATTGTTGAGGCGTGAAGAAAAGTCAGTAGAAAGTACATTTCAAACAAAACTTTCAATTGGTTCACAAAGTTCTTCTGAGAAGACACAAGCTGGTCCCGGAAAGAATCAAGGCAATTACAAGAAAGGTGGAAAATCGATGCAAGGGAAATGGCAAAATCGAAACAAAGGTAAAAATTCAAATCTTACCTGCGATTTTTACAAAAAATTTGGCCATATTGAAAGTGAGTGCTGGAATCGAGGCAAACCTCAGTGTTTTAACTGTAAAAAGTTTGGACACGTAAAGAAGGATTGTCGTTTCACGGACAATCAGCATGCTGCAAACTTCTCTGAAGAAAACATGTTTTTTACATGTCAGTACTCACTCACTCAAACTGAAGACATATGGTACTTGGACAGTGGATGCAGCAATCATATGACAGGTGATGATCAGATATTCACAAATATTGACTCATCCATCAGATTTCAAGTCCGTATGGGAAATGGTGCTATTGTGGAAGCAAATGGAAAGGGGACAATTGCCATTGAAACTAAGAAAGTGGTCAAGTATATAAAAGATGTTTTACTTGTTCCTGACTTGGATCAAAACTTACTAAGTGTTGGGCAACTTGTTCAAAATGGGCACTCCATATTCTTCGAAAATGATTCTTGCATTATTTATGATAAGAATGATACAAATTAAGTAATCGCTTAGGTGAATATGGAGAAAAATCGTAATTTTCCTATTAAGTTACGATATTCGATTGATTGTGCACGGAAAGTCGAGACACTTGATGAATCTTAGCTTTGACATAAAAGACTAGGGCATTTGAGCTTTCATGGATTAAAGTTGATGGATCAGAAGAATCCGGTAGATGGTTTACCATCTATCAAAAGTTAAAATGACATTTGCTTGGGTTGTGCATTGGGAAAGCATCATCGTGTACCTTTCTCAAGAAGCACGTGGAGAGCAAAGTCACCCTTCGAGTTGATCTACACTGATATTTGTGGAAAAATGCAAACTCCATCACTTAGTGGAGCTTATATTTTATCATCTTTGTTGATGATTATATAACAATGATACGGGTGTACTTCATAAAGCAAAAGTCAGAAGCTCTTTCGATCTTCAAGGGATTCAAATCACAAGTTGAGAGACAAAGTGGTCTCAAAATCAAGATGCTGAGAAGTGATCATGGCGGCGAGTATGTCTCTAAGGAATTTGAGACATATTGTGAAGAAGAAGGAATCGAGAGGCAATTGACTGTTGCTTACACACCTCAGCAAAACGGCGTTGCAGAACGGAAGAATAGAACAATTGTCGAAATGGCTCGTTCTATGTTGAAGGAGAAAGGCATCTCAAATACTTTTTGGACTGAAACTATGTCCATAGCTGTTTACTCGCTTAATCGGAGTCCTACAAAAGCTGTGGATGGCAAAACACCGATTGAAGTATGGTCAAGTCACAAGCCTTCTGTAAAACATCTCAAAATTTTCGGTTGCATTTGTTATGTTCATATTTCATCTCAAAAGCATCAAAAACTTGATGAAAAATCTAAAATTTGTATTTTCATTGGTTATAGTACTTCGTCAAAAGGTTATCGAGTATATAACCTTGAGACGGGGAAGCTAATGATTAGTCAAGATGTTTTGTTCAGTGAAAATACAGAATGGGATTGGAAAAAGAAAAATATACAAGAACAAGCCGTTCTTATACAAAAAGATGAACCGAAAAGCACTTAAGATGTGGAAGAAGAAACAGAAGCAGAAAATGATGAAGAAGATTATGGACCCACAACTCCATTCTCTTCACCAGACGCTACTCCCTCTGCATCATCAAGTTCTCCATCAACAACTTCAAGTATTTCATCTAAATCGCCCCCGAGAAAAATGAAGAGTCTAAGAGACATCTACGAGCGTTGCAATTTTTCGGTTGTAGAACCGGAAAGCTTTAAAGTTGCAATACGAGAAGACAATTGGGTGAAAGTTATGGAAGAGGAAATTTGCATGATCGAGAAGAACTCTACTTGGGAGTTAGTTGATTGTCCAAGTGGTAAAGATGTTGTTGGAGTAAAATGGGTTTACAAGTCTAAACTCAATTCAGATGGCTCAATCCAAAAATATAAGGCAAGGCTCGTTGTAAACGGTTTTACACAACAACCAGACATCGATTATAATGAAACCTTTGCACCGGTTGCTCGATTGGAGACTATACGGACCCTCATTGCACTTACAGCTCAAAGGAAGTGGTCCATTTTTCAGCTTGATGTCAAATCAGCCTTTTTGAATGGTGTCCTCGATGAAGAAATTTATGTTACTCAACCACAAGAATTTATGGTGGAGGGCAAAGAAGATAAAGTTTATCGGTTGAAGAAAGCATTGTATGGACTAAAGCAAGTGTTGCGTGCTTGGTATAGCCAAATCGATGGTTATTTTGCCAAGAATAAGTTTCATCGAAGCAATTGTGAGCCTACCTTATATGTCAAGACTGAAGGTACATCTATTCTCATCGTATCATTGTATGTTGACGATTTGATACTCATGGGAAATGATCATAGTATGCTCCATCAGTTCAAACTCGATATGATGAAGACATATGAGATGAATGATCTTGGCATGATGCATTATTTTTTGGGAATAGAAGTTTCTCAAGATGAAAACGGAATCTTCATTTCTCAAAAAAGATATGCTGAATCTATTCTTGTAAAATTCAGCATGGAAGGATGTAACCCAGTTACTACTCCTCTTGTAGTAAATGAGAAGCTGATAAAAGATGATGGTTCAAAAAAGGTGGATGAATCATTATACAAAGTATCGTTGGAAGCCTCTTGTATCTCACTACTACAAGGCCTAATATTATATTTGTTGCGAGTTTACTCTCGAGATTCATGAATTGTCCAAAACAAACTCACTTAGGAGTTGCAAAAAGGGTGTTATGATACATCCAAGGATCGTTGGATTATGGAATCATGTATACTCCTATTCCAAACTCAAAATTGGTAGGATATACAGATAGTGATTGGACAGGATCTATAGATGATATGAAAAGCACATCGGCATACACTTTCTCTCTTAGATCCGGGATAATTTCTTGGGCGTCAAAGAAACAAAGTACCGTTGCTCAATCTACAACAGAAGTAGAGTATGTGGCAGCATCTCTTGCAGTTTCTCAAGCAATATGCTTACGAAGAATTCTTGAAAATATTGGTGAAAAGCAAAATGAAAGAACTACTATATATTGCGACAACATGTCAACCATTTCAATTGCAAAAAATCCAGTATATCATAACAAGACGAAACATATTGCGATCAAGCATCACTTCATCCGCGAAGTTATTGAGAGTGGCGAGATCGAGTTGAAGTATTACAAGATGAAAGAACAAATGGCTGACATGTTCACCGAGGCACTCCCTAAAGAAAGTTTTTGTCATCTTCAAGAGATGTTGGGAGTAATTCAGAAAGTGCATTAAGGGGGAGTGTTGAATTAATGCACTTTTGTGAAAAGGTTCATGTCTCTTCGTGAAGAGTCACATGTCCCTTAGTTGAAAAGGTTCATGTCTCTTTGTGAAGAGTCACATGTCCCTTAGTTGAAAAAGTTTATGTCTCTTTGTTGAAGAGTCATGTCCCTTAATTTTTATGCTATAAATATGTGTATGGATTTCATTTTTATATATGAAGAAGTACTACAACAAAAATTAGTTTTCTCCTATTCCCTTCTAAGTTATTTTTTACCTAGTAAAAAGGCTACATTAGCCTACATTTTCTCCATATGATAGGTGAGGCTTGTTTTATTTTGTAGAGCCCACCCGAAATGCTAGGCTGTAAATTTTCTTTTGTCAATATTATTCAAGTGGGGAATTCCACCTGCTTTCCTTATTAAAAAGAAAAAGCATTTGGGTTATACAAGGGCAATCATAACAGATAAAATTATGAGCATGATTTTTACAAAGATTGATATCAATAGATAGTACAGGCTACATGCTAATTCACCCAAGTACATGGATTGTTATCAGGTCCTCTTTGTGATTAGGTGTTTATCCAGCAAATCCGCAATCCTGTGGAAATGGGCATACTGGGTGGCGAGAATCAAGGATTTATGTGGTAGGGGATCTTTCTGTATATCCCTTATCCCTAAGGAAGCGAACGGGCCAGCAGATGGTTTGGCCAACAAGGGGAGTAAGATGCAATCTAACAGGTTCTTCTCGGGCACCCCTCTCCTCCCATGCTTGGTTAGGGGCTATTTTCTTTTGGACAAAACTGGCCTTGGCTTTATTAGGAATATCAAAAAATCTTCGATTGTAAAGGATATGATAGGTGGGGTAGCGAAAATGTTGCTGCCCGCCTAAAATTAGCCTCACATGTAATATTTTACTTATCTATGGAGTTGGATGGCCCTCTTTTGGGCTGCACTTAAAATAAATAAATAAATAAAGGTCCTCTTTAGTGAAAGGTTCATCTGTGAGAGGAGCTCCCAATTTTGCTCTTTAGGTTCAACTCTCTAATTGCCTGCAAAACAAATGTGGGCCAAATTTCGATAATGTGGAAGCCAAGTTATGTAAGGAAACTTTTTACAAGATAATATTTGGAACAACAATCAAGAATAGTAACAAACCTCATAACAGAATACTATAGTTTTGACAGCAACTAAGTGTGCAAATTCAGTAAAGACTGTGTTCAAAACAGGGCAAAGATATTTTCCTACAGTGGTAATCAAGAACAAATTTAGTGAATACTATATTGAGTAATTCATGGAGGTTTTTTTTTTTAAAAAAAAACACGGACACACACCCCACACACTCACGCCGTAGTGGAATTTTACCACTTATTGGTACTCGAACCCTTGACAGGTTGTTGAAACTCCTAAGAGTCTACCACCGGAGCAAGAGTGATTCATGGATGTTGATGCTGATCCGATTGTCTCTGTTGGACCATCGTGTGCCTGCAAAACTAGGTGACAATGGAGGCCCTAATTGTAGCCGACCCTATGACGCCTAAGTCAAAATAAGCACACTAAGTCTGGTTGAGTTAGGTCATAGTGCATACCTCCTACCATAGGTAGAGTCCTTATTTATAGTCTTTTGGTGCTTCTTACGTATATGGTAATGAATCTGTCATGCAGGTGCGTATATCACACAAAGGATCTTCCTCAGGATATATGGCGCTATCCTCAGCGTGATTCTCGACGAAGATCTCAGGGGGGGGGGGATACTTTCCGTTTACGAAGGAGATCTCCCGATGGTTGGTCATCCGAGGAGGTTGTGGTCTACGAAAGAGATATCTCCCAGTGGTCAGCATTCGAGGGGGTCGTGATCGATAGTTGATTCCGATCTCTAAGTCATGATGGCCAAGGTCATGTAGACCGAGCTTAATTCTTGATCGTGGTCGAGGCCGATCTTTGAAGCTAGGGCCTCTAATCAGGGTCAGGTCAGTACCTGCAGTAGTTGCTTGGTCGCGACAATGAACTGCTAGATAAGTGACTAAGGCATCGTTTATGACTGGTACTCGGGTCGATTGTGGCGGTCGTGCTCAGTAGTCGAGGATGAGCTTTTATTTAATTTCTCATCCGAGTTGTTTGTCTTCATGTCCTCCTTGCCTTCCTCCAATTTGGAGAGGGGCTCTTTTCTTATATTAGCTTGGGCTGGGATCTATCAGGGAGGAAAGAAGACACTGATTGTTTGTATCGTTTTTTTTTTTTGTTTTTGGGGGGGGGGGGGGGGGGGGGGGTCTTAAGATGGGTACAGGATAGGCGGACTCAAGTCTACTTTTTGTGTACGATGGGTCCACCGAAATTGTTTTGTATAGCTGTACAGTGTCTCCCTCTTCTAATATAGTCCATGTTTTGTTTGGAAAAAAAAAAAGTCGAGGAATGAATAGACATCATGGATAAAATCACATACATCACAGTGGCACCACAAAGTTGGGTCACCATGGATATGGCGTGTGACCTGGTCACCAGGCAATTCGATGTCCCATTCGAAACTTGTAACCTTATCCAAAATGGTATTAAGCCTGTGGAGGAGAAAAGTTCCACTTAGGGATATACATGTGGGTCCACCCTTTACGGGTGTATGCAATCCAATCCATCCATCATCAAGTGAGGCATATTCTATTCACCATATATAGAAAAAAACAACCGCATTCCAACTTAGGTGGCCCCCAAACTGATGATGTGCTTATTCTCCTCTTTCTATTGTCTTGTGTTGTGGTCCACTTGAGTTATTGATTTAATGGATTTTTTACTGCATCACATAGTAAAAATAACAAATTTAGAAGCTTAAACATAACAAAAATACAAAGAAGAGAAGCGAGAGCTGCCCCGTAGGTTTTAAGGGACATCTACGTATTTATTATTTATTAACTTACTAATTTACAATATAAATAAGCTGTAAATGGACAATTATTATTTACCTTTGTATTTACATAGAACTGCAGCCACCCGATGGTAACTTGATGTTGGCAGGAAACTTCTTCCCAAAGCTTCTATGCTCCTATAGAGAAAATGAGACTCTTTTTCTTCACTAAAATCTGTGGGCTTATTGTCATGTATGTGTCTCATCCGTCCGGTCCATCCTTTTTCCCACTCATTTTAGGGCATGAGCCCAAAATTGAGGCAAATCCAATGGTCAAGTGGACTGCACCACCGGAAACAATGGGAATTGAGCACTTACCAATCAATTCTTCTTTGGGGCCACGGAGGTTTTGGATCAATCTGATATTTGTCTTTTCCCTTCATCCATCTCTGTGTGATATTATGAATAGGTTGGATGACAGGTACACATCCATGTGGGCCTTGGGCTCATTTTAATTTTCAATAGTAGGTGTTCAATTCTCCCTATCTCTTGTAACGTGGTTCACTTGAGTTTGGATCTACCTTATTTGTAGGCTCATGCTATAAGATGAACATGTAGTACAGATGGGCAGCATCGATCAAACGCATATAACAGTAGGCTCCACAAATTGGGTCTGTGTAACGCCACGGATTTTTGCCAACCTGGGATTAGATGTCCTTAGGCAATGGGTCGATCCTAATACCTCATTAACTTGTCAGAACTGAATCCCAAAGTCTAAAGCCGCCTTTGAACTCATTTCCTTCACAAATCTCACCCTTCATCACCTTGATCTTTCAATTTTTCAAAGCACCTTCATTCCTAGACACTATCTTAAACTAGCTAAGTAGTATAACTTGGATCACTTTATATACAAACTACAATAGACTAAGTTCCACCTCAGATGAAAATCACTTAGGATTAAATTCTTTAGAAATTTAACAAAGTTAACTAAGTACTAAACTCGATTAGCCATGAAATCCGTTAGGATCGCTTTAAATACGTTCTGCAAGACTCAAAACTTGTAGAATCATTGACGCTAGGTTACCCTAAAACTTAGGATCAATCTCATTACCCGGCTGCTCTCGGGAGCACATCGAAACTTCGTATTAGTCAGACCGCACATCGGAAATCCGATTAACCCGGCTAAGGAACTAGGATCGCCTTGCCCCATTGGGCTTAACAATCATCTCAAAAATCAGCTCCATCCGATGTTCCATGGCCATTCGTTTCGATTCGGAGCGAGGGAGTGTGAAAAACACTATTCTCATCCAAAATAAATATCTGGAATAGTGATCTCGCATCATTCGTTGAAGCGCCGTGTATTAAGCAACCCGACCGTCGAATCGAGACCAAATTACACCCTCGGATTAAGAAAATTTCAGAACATTTACATGTACTTGGAATTTCCGATCGTGGCCCACCGACCGTCGAACCGAAAGTGGTGGCCACGTGCGATCGGGGTATCCGATCGAGTCAAAAACGAAATCCCACGTAGATCCATCGATGGTGAGCTTAAGTCGACGTTTGGTTCAAGGAGGGCCACGAACTTCCTTTGAAATTTGGAAAAGCGACGAATATCCTATATTATAGTTACTTGAACTCCAGTCTAATTTCGTAATGTTTGTGGCTATAAAAGGAGCTTAGAACAGCCCCTCTCACAGCCATACGAATTTTGGAGGAAACCCTAGAGGAAGAGAGAGAAAAGAGAGAGAAAGTCTTGGAGATTGTTGCCGATCTTCCTCCTCCTGCTTTGGCTTGTTACACGGCCTACACCGCCTTATTCTAGGCGTTTTCCGGCGTATTCCGCCTCATTTGAAGGTAAGAAACCCTAACCCTAGGTCCGATTTGAGGTGGGATCGATGTAGGATATGTACCGACTAACCGATTCCGCTCTTTAGGCTAGAAATCTCCCGTGACGGAAGTTCCTTTACCCTTCGATTGATTCCGTTTCCAAAGGCAAAGGTGAGGACTTTAAGTGTATAAGTTGCGATTTTCAACGCTTTCAATGTCGATAATGGTAGATTCATGATCGCTTTTGCAACCGCACATGTACAAAGTGCTTTCCGTTTCTGTTTTGATTAATCTGTGTGAAATATGGAATTTCACATATTCTAGGTATACGTAGAAATACCGTATAACGTATATTTTTGGATAAATGCTTGACATGTTTATTTAATGTATAATTATATAATATATGAATAAAATACTAGTTTGTGAAAGGAATCGCCAAAATATATGTTTACTTGTAAATGCGCCGTATGTTGAAATTACGTATTGTAGAAATACCGTATACGTATTTCTTTTAGAATAATATTTGACATATGTATTTAATGTATGATTATACAATACATGATTAAAATACTAGCTTAGCGAAAGGAATCGCCGAAATCTATGTTCCTTTGTAAACACTATGTATGTTGAAATTGGGTATACGTGGAAGTACCCTATACGTATAAAATTCGCTGATGTGATTGCCATGTTTAATTGTTGTATGAATATGATGTATATGTATAAAATACTAGTTTGGTAAAGGGACAACCCTAGTACACACTTCCCTAGCATACGTCATGTATGTTGAACTATTGCATTCCAAGTGTTGGTGAATTCACTTGTGAGTGTAAGTGCTTAAGTGTTAGAATCTTAGGTAGGTCTTTGAGATGGGATTCTCGGCTACCTTAGAGTCACATATGACACTCTCCATGTGGTTGTTCACTCTAACCACTCGCCTACGAAATTTAAGTATTTGTATCCCTATTTACATAATGCTTTATAACATGCTTTTGAACATGCTTTGTGACTTGTTTATTAACATGCTTCATGTTATGCTTTATAATATGCTTGCTAGTGTTCTTGAATTACCATGTTATCATGCCGTATTTCACATGCTATGGTTAGGATTTGGTGAGCTTGGGACTATGTTCGTAGTCCAGGCATCCCAGATCAGGACTTGAAGATGTGGTTGGGATTCGTTCCGCCACGCATGATGTGTTGGTGACCCGTGTCGTACTTCGGTTGGCGATAGTGGTTGGCCACACGAGGTGCTTCTGCGCCTCATATCGCCCAACTTGTTGTGCGCTCGAGCTAGCCGAACACGTCAAGTAAACCGTGTGTCTTATGTATGTTCACCATGTTTGGTCGCTAATGCTTGAACCTAGGGTACCAAACTTACCAGTGATAATCCCGTTAACCATGGTACCTCGATCCGCTAAGACTCATGAGTAGGGCATGGTGGTATGGGCCACCGTGGTCGAGTTAGCCCAAAATGTCGGCCTACTGGCGGGGCTACGTGCCTCCCCGTAGTGACCAAAATGAGCAACTCAACTCGTGAGCCGATTATGGTGGTATGGGACACTATATTCGCGAGTTGTCGGCCTACATTGATAAGGTGATGGGGAGTGGTGCAACCTTTATGCGTAAACCAAAGCCCTTTTAGTGACCAGGGAGCATATTCAAAAAGTTGTTGCGTGCCTTAGGGTTCGCCGCGATATATAGAGTATGAACTAGGCCTGTTTCTTTATAGCTGTATAGTGATGAATCGTTTAAGGGGTGATGGGGGAGTGGTGCAACCTTTGTGCATAACAGCCCTGGCAGCCTCTGCAGTGACCTAGAAAACACACCATCGTCGATATTAACTAGGACTGACGACCCTAGATTGGATCATGTTTGGGAATGATACAAGGGAGGTACCTTAGTTTCCCAATCAATTTGTTTGAAATGGACTAATTAAAAACTCGGTAATCATGCTCATCATGCATCGCATGTGCACAGAAAGATGTGGAGCACGCATTGTGGGATGTAAGCATGCGTGAACGTGAGATGGTGTCGCTTGAGGAGTATGTCGGAGAGGGCATCCATCATACCGCATTCATACTTGCATTAATCGAGTAACTAGGAGTGTTTGATTTACTGCTTTATCATTTGCTTGCTGTATTGATAACATGATAACTTATGTCTTATCGTTCCACTGAGTTAGCTACTCACTCCCACGTTACGGGACGGTGTTGTACATACCAAACAGTTTTGTTGAATTTCGGATGGGGCGATGCTTATGAAACAGAGCCGGACTACTTCTATGGTGATGAGGAGGAGTTCTCCTATCCGTAACTCTCTGACAGTCTCGAAGACAAAAGTCTTGTATTTTCGGGTCACGTGGTACTGGGGATAGAAGACATTAAACTTACACATTTGGTATATTTTATAACTGTACTTGTATTTATTTAACCTGGTAATGTTATCATACTCTGGAGACTCATCGTAGTTTATATATTTTATCTATCTATCATAGTCTTCCGCTTGCAAAATTAACTGTCTCTGGAGTATGATATGCTGTTTTGGCTTAATCTCACTCATGTTCACTACTCTAATACAGTCAACATTCAATCATCATTCATTTTGTTGCATAAGTGATGTTCTGGAACTCGAGAGTTGAGTTACTACTTGACCCCCAATTTTCAGGGCGTTACAAGATGGTATCAGAGCATGATTTTGATTAAACCGGACCTGGGTTATGGTCATACTACGCACTCTAACGCACTCTGACTTAGGAGGGAGCGACGGAATGTAGAAACAGTCTTACACATCCCTGTTCCGTCTAACGGCTAGTTCACTGAAAACGAACGCCGAAATCGAGTATGTATTCAACCATGGTCGCATGGGTCGACCTTAAAACGTTCCTAGGCCGTCTATAGATAATTCTAGATTACAACCCACCTCATCCCAACAGTTGAAAATCGGTAGAACAAGGGATGAACGTGATGAGGATAACTACTCCGAATCCCCGGAGCTTCTCTGGACTCCTCACAGAGACTTCTCGAATTCATGAGGAAAGAAAAGCAGAAAGTAGAAGTAAATTCTAATAAATCCAAAATTGATTAATGAATAATAAAAAATAAAATAAAATAAAAAAAATTGAGTTCACAACCCTTTAAATGGGAATACCAAGTAATAGGAAGGAAATCAGAAACAAACTACAATTAAAACTCCTAGGTTGTGATGTCTACTAGTGCGCAAGGCTTTGACCAAAAATAGTAAGTGTCCTATTTGACTTCACCAAACCATTCTCCTAATTATTTTAAGCTCTTTACGCGATGAGCGCAACTCCTAAAGCCCAACAGATGAAGAATAATCAAACAAAAATTACTATTTTGGTAAAACAAAATTAAAACGAGAAAATGGCCGCCAATCGGAGGCTTTTTTCGCAATTCCGGGCTGCGCAACCCGGCATAGCGGGTTGGTTGGCTTCATTAGCTCGTTCTACCCCAAATTCATATATTTTACATCAGATAACTCATTCCGGATTGCAAGTTATGTCCGATTATCCTGAAATTACCCGAAATGGAGCGAATCGGATTCGAGGGCCCCTCCACGTTAATCCACTAACCCCCTAGACTGAACCAGGGTGCATTTGGCACCCTGGGCATGTGGGAAACAGGTCCCCACCGTGGCGGCGCGGTTCCGGCCAAGTCCGACCAGCGCATGGCCCTAGGGACTGTTCGGCGGACGGACCGCGGTCCGGTTGCTTTTCCGGCGACGTTCCAAGCTTGGGGTTGGTCGGCCTGACCCCCTCTACCCCCTGGCACGTGCCATTTTGGCAAATATTTAGGATTTTTAGGGTTGGAGCACCCCACTCTCTCATACCACCCCTTCCAAACGCCCAAACCTCCATTTCTGATTTTTCTCTCTCAAACCTCCACTCCAATCGCCCATTTTGTTGTTTCATATCCAACCATACATCCTCCTCTAACGATTACAACATAACCTACCCCCTACCCTCTCCATTCTCTTTCATTTAAGCACTTACACGCCTCATTTGGAGCTCAAATTCGGGTAAGCTCTCAACTCATCCCATCAACTCATTTTCCTCCTTCAATCCCTACCTTTTTGGCCTTTACAATCCCTGTTGAGGCTTAAGTCCATGGAGAACCAAAAACTCCAGCCCCCCATTTCCCTTATCCTCTTTTTTCCATGGCTCTATCCGAGCTCGTCCATATGTTGTCTTGTAGTTTGCATGGGCTACTATCTTAGGGTGGTTACGTTTTCCTGTTGATAGGTGTAGTAGTTGGTATGATGTTCTAGATGCGTGAGGACTTTTAGGGCCCGTTCAGCCAACCGCATTAAGTAAGATTAGGTGAGTGGAATTATAAAAGTAATAATAAATGTATATGTAGGGTATGGCCCCTAGATTAGGTGTATCCTATGTCTTCCGACACCATGTTTAGAATGTACACAATTAAGAGTAAATTCCGAGAATTCCTTTCCAATAACACTTAGAAATTTTCCCATCGTGGGGTATGGAAAATCCCATCTCACGTTTTTCTAACACCAGGCTCATTTTTCCAAGGCCTATAAAATTTAATCCCCACCCACCCTCCTACCAAACATGCCGCTCCCAATCCCGAGGTAGGATTAGCAATGCAGTCCCATTCAATACAACTTAGGACCACTAGCCAAATCATGTTGAAGTGATAAAGTCCCTTAATATACATTAACCCACCACACTCTGACAGCTTAAGCTTTTAGAGTAAATGGTTGTTTGACAAATAGGCCATAGAGTTTTGGACCTAGAGCGATACTCCTAGTTTTTGACAGACCTGACCATATAGGAAATCCAACAAATTAATAATGTAAGCCCCAGGATCTCTTAGCTGGTGTGAGCATGTGTGAAATGCTCGAGCGTCAAGTACAGACAACTCAATTCCACTTAGACAACGTTTGACCCTACATGATGAATAATTTCTTGTATTAGAAATGATCTGAAATCATCTAGTGTGTAAGCATAAACTAATAGATTACCACTATTCATAAATTAAGACTAGGCTACTGGTTCTACTACGGAACGTAAAAGACTGATTATGCTAAGATAATTACAAGATAGTTGAAAGATGGACTTAGTTAATAGGCTGGATTAGGTTGGAGTGAGACCTCACTCCTTCGTCGGACCCCTTAATACTCATAGGCTCCTTTAATAATTCTTAGAAAAGTTGTTTGATTAGTAACTATACACGCTTCAAGATCCCTTTGATTTAATGTTAGGTCAAATCAATACACCCCTTAGAATCGCCTTCTCAAGGACTTAGTACAATGGGAACGCGGAGTAGAGAAACTACACATTAGCGAGGTATTCGCGGTTTGAATCGAATTCTCAATCCTGGTAGTGACCAATGAACCTTATGCTCTGATCAAGCAGAAGGTCGGGATCAACTGGGATTAAGAAATGATATGACAATTTTATGTCTAGCTAGCGAAGAAGATCCATGTATCCGATTCTGACCCACTACACAACTTTCCTTCCATGTTGGCCTGACCACTTACAACCAAAAGTTTATAACTTTGTCTTTGAGAAGTGTGAGAATATATAGCCAATAGAAATATTCCCTTTTAGGCCTAAGGAATTTCCCAAGTGAGCAACAGACAGTTAAGAATCAGGTCCTAAATCACATGCCATGTCGGCAAACATATTGCGCTTATGAACGTAGAAAGATAGCATGCATATTAAGCTAGACATGATTCAATAGGATAAGTCTGGACCGCGACAAAAATTCCTTGGTAGAATTAGGCATCTTCCCTCAAACTCACACCCATCCGTGATAGCCCCTTTCTATAATCCTAGGTACCAAGACTGATGTAGTGGGAGACCGCATCTCATTTCGTGTCAAAGATAGGTTGTAAATTACTCCTTGTTCCGATGTACGGAGCAGGACATAAATCTTAAGCCTTGAGGGTGAAAATAAGTTTTTAAGGGGGGTAGAACATTATGAGCCCAATCTAGTTAGGTTACCTATTGCATCTCTTGATCTGGGTGGCTCAGCGAAAGCGTGGTGGACCCTACTCCACTGGCCCAGGATCGAAACGGTGCTCGTTAGCATACGCACATTATAGAAGCCCTAACAAGTTCTACTATGAAAATGTTTTAGGATGATCTAGTAAGATTTCCCCTGGGACATAGATAATCTCAAGGACTCTCTTAGACTAAGACCTAAAGGGCAACCTTAGAATAAACAATTTGAACCTTTCAATGATGGACATCCCCTACGTTTCTAGAGTGATCGGACTACGGAGTTACTGAAATATACAACTGCGAAGCATTCGCGGCTTGACCCAATTCTCAATCCTGGGCGACTACCAATGGACTCAATTGCTTGACCCAAGCAGAAGACCAGATTCACCAGGATCCGGAAGGGATACGATGAGCCTCCTACCCTGGTCAGGTAGATGATCGATGTATCGGGATCAAGCCAACCATTATCGTCTCTCCGTGTTGGTCAAACATTGAAAACAGATATCTTACTCTAAATTGTGGGAATTGTCGTCGAGACTCCAAATAGGTAAAGAAATAAATGGTAGCAAACCATCAGAGTATGAGAAATGAATAAAGAAACATGTTTTAAGGGGGGTAGACTAAAAGGAACCAGACTAGTATATACCCTACCACGCGTAGGAACTCGAAATCAATAAGTCTTAGGCAAATGAAATAATAGAAATCTTTCCTTATTACCCTTAGGCAATTTCGGGGACGAAATTTTGTTTTAAGGGGGGTAGATTGTAACGCCCCGGATTTTTACCAACCTGGGATTAGATGTCCTTAGGCAATGGGTCGATCTTAATACCTCATTAACTTGTCAGAACTGAATCCCAAAGTCTAAAGCCGCCTTTGAACTCATTTCCTTCACAAATCTCACCCTTCATCACCTTGATCTTTCAATTTTTCAAAGCACCTTCGCCCTAGACACTATCTTAAACTAGCTAAGTAGTATAACTTGGATCACTTTATATACAAACTACAATGGACTAAGTTCCACCTCAGATGAAAATCACTTAGGATTAAATTCTTTAGAAATTTAACAAAGTTAACTAAGTACTAAACTCGATTAGCCATGAAATCCGTTAGGATCGCTTTAAATACGTTCTGCAAGACCCAAAACTTGTAGAATCATTGACGCTAGGTTACCCTAAAATCTAGGATCAATCTCATTACCCGGCTGCTCTCGGGAGCACATCGAAACTTCGTATTAGGTCTAGACCGCACATCGGAAATCCGATTAACCCGAAGCTAAGGAACTAGGACTGCCCCACTGGGCTTAACAATCATCTCAAAAATCAGCTCCATCCGATGTTCCATGGCCATTCGTTTCGATTCGGAGCGAGGGAGTGTGAAAAACACTATTCTCATCCAAAATAAATATCTGGAATAGTGATCTGGCATCATTCGTTGAAGCGTCAGTATTAAGCAACCTGACCGTCAGAATCAGACCAAATTACACCCTCGGATTAAGAAAAATTTCAGGAACATTTACATGTACTTGGAATTTCTGATCGTGGCCCACTGACCGTCGAACTGAAAGTGGTCTGCCACGTGCGATCTGGGTATCCGATCGAGTCAAAAACGAAATCCCACGTAGATCCATCGATGGTGAGCTTAAGTCTGACGTTTGGTTCAAGGAGGGCCACCGTAACTTCCTTTTGAGCTGGAAAAGCGACGAATATCCTATATTAGCAGTACCCCTTGAACCTGAGTCTAATTTCGTAATGTTTGTGGCTATAAAAGGAGCTTAGAACAGCCCCTCTCACAGCCATACGAATTTTGGAGGAAACCCTAGAGGAAGAGAGAGAAAAGAGAGAGAAAGGCTTGGAGATTGTTGCCGATTTCCTCCTCTCGCTTTGGCTTGTTGCACGGCCTACACCGCCTTATTCTAGGCGTTTTCCCGGCGTATTCCACCTCATTTGAAGGTAAGAAACCCTAACCCTAGGTCTGATTTGAGGTGGGATCGATGTAGGATATGTACCGACTAACCGATTCCGCTCTTTAGGCTAGAAATCTCCCGTAGACGGAAGTTCCTTTACCCTTGCTGATTCGTTCCGTTTCCAAAGGCAAAGGTGAGGACTTTAAGTGTATAAGTTGCGGTTTTCAACGCTTTCAATGTCAGATAATGGTAGATTCATGATCTGCTTGCAATTGCACATGTACAAAGTGCTTTCCGTTTCCTGTTTTGATTAACGGTGTGAAATATGGAATTTCACATATTCTAGGTATACGTAGAAATACCGTATACGTATTTTTTTGGATAAATGTTTGACATGTTTATTTAATGTATGATTATATAATATATGAATAAAATACTAGTTTGGCGAAAGGAATCGCCAAAATATATGTTTACTTGTAAATGCGCCGTATGTTGAAATTACGTATTGTAGAAATACCGTATACGTATTTCTTTTGGAATAATATTTGACATATGTATTTAATGTATGATTATACAATACATGATTAAAATACTAGCTTGGCGAAAGGAATCGCCGAAATCTATGTTCCTTTGTAAACACTATGTATGTTGAAATTGGGTATACGTGGAAGTACCCTATACGTATAAAATTTGCTGATGTGATTGCCATGTTTAATTGCTGTATGAATATGATGTATATGTATAAAATACTAGTTTGGTAAAGGGACAACCCTAGTACACACTTCCCTAGCATACGTCATGTATGTTGAACTATTGCATTCCAAGTGTTGGTGAATTCACTTGTGAGTGTAAGTGCTTAAGTGTTAGAATCTTAGGTAGGTGCTGAGATGGGATTCTCGGCTACCTTAGAGTCACATATGACACTCTCCATGTGGTTGTTCACTCTAACCACTCGCCTACGAAATTTAAGTATTTGTATCCCTATTTACATAATGCTTTATAACATGCTTTTGAACATGCTTTGTGACTTGTTTATTAACATGCTTCATGTTATGCTTTATAATATGCTTGCTAGTGTTCTTGAATTACCATGTTATCATGCCGTATTTCACATGCTATGGTTAGGATTTGACTGAGCTTGGGACTATGTTCGTAGTCCAGGCATCCGGTATCAGACTTGAAGATGTGGTTGGGATTCGTTCCGCACGCATGATGTGTTGGTGAACCCGTGTCGTACTTCGGTTGGCGATAGTGGTTGGCCACACGAGGTGCTTCTGCGCCTCATATCGCCCAACTTGTTGTGCGCTCGAGCTAGCCGAACACGTCAAGTAAACCGTGTGTCTTATGTATGTTCACCATGTTTGGTCGCTAATGCTTGAACCTAGGGTACCAAACTTACCAGTGATAATCCCGTTAACCATGGTACCTCGATCCGCTAAGACTCATGAGCCGGGCATGGTGGTATGGGACACCGTGGTCGAGCTGTCGGCCTACGCTGGAGCTACGTGCCTCCCCGTAGTGACCAGTGAGCAACTCAACTCGTGAGCCGATTATGGTGGTATGGGACACTATATTCATGCTGTCGGCCTACATTGATAAGGTGATGGGGGAGTGGTGCAACCTTTGTGCGTAACAGCCCTGGCAGCCCTTTGTAGTGACCGCGAGCATATTCTGAAGTTGCAGCGTGCCTTAGGGTTCACCGCGATATATAGAGTATGAACTAGGCGTGTTTCTTTATAGCTGTATAGTGATGAATCGTTTAAGGGGTGATGGGGGAGTGGTGCAACCTTTGTGCGTAACAGCCCTGGCAGCCTCTGCAGTGACCTAGAAAACACACCATCGTCGATATTAACTAGGATGACGACCCTAGATTGGATCATGTTTGGGAATGATACAAGGAGGTACCTTAGTTTTCCAATCCGCCGTTTGAAATGGACTAATTAAAACTCGGTAATCATGCTCATCATGCATCGCATGTGCCCTGGAAGATGTGGAGCAACTGTGGGATGTAAGCATGCGCGAACGTGAGATGGTGTCGCTTGAGGGAGTATGTCGGAGAGGGCATCCATCATACCCGCATTCATACTTGCATTAATCGAGTAACTAGGAGTGTTTGATTTACTGCTTTATCATTACTTGCTTGATTGTATTGATAACATGATAACTTATGTCTTATCGTTCCACTGAGTTAGCTACTCACTCCCACGTTACGGGACGGTGTTGTACACACCAAACAGTTTTGTTGAATTTCAGATGGGGCGATGCTTATGAAGCAGAGCCGGACTACTTCTATGGTGATGAGGAGGAGTTCTCCTATCCGTAACTCTCTGACAGGTCTCTGAAGACCTGGTACTGTATTTTCGGGGCTGTGGTACTGGGGATAGAAGACATTAAACTTACACATTTGGTATATTTTATAACTATACTTATATTTATTTAACCTGGTAATGTTATCATACTCTGGAGACTCATCGTAGTTTATATATTTTATCTATCTATCATAGTCTTCCGCTTGCAAAATTAACTGTCTCTGGAGTATGATATGCTGTTTTGGCTTAATCTCACTCATGTTCACTACTCTAATACAGTCAACATTCAATCATCATTCATTTTGTTGCATAAGTGATGTTCTGGAACTCGAGAGTTGAGTTACTACTCGACCCCCGATTTTCAGGGCGTTACAGTCTGATTTCCACATCTTTATGCCACACTTTTCAAGGTTGAATTAAAATATAAATTCTTATCTTCCAAGCAAGTGTAATAAGTAATAATTATTCGTTTATACTTTATTTACTATGTATAAGCTCATGTTAGGACACTCATGAGCCCAAGTTGATGCCAATCCAAAAGTCAAGTGAGTCACACTAGTGGGATGTTTGGATCATAAGTTACTTTAAATAAGCTATTTACATGGTAAGTTACTTATCTTCATTTTTAATTATTCAATAATAAGTATGTTTGGTAAATAACACACTTATTCGTCCATTATTTAGCAAAAGTAAAAAAGCATGTTTGGTTTCCAACATAACAGGTATTTATCTCTCAATTGTTTGGTCCCCCTTACATCCATCTTCCATTACTTAGGGCCAACCTTTGATGTGAACCATTCATTGTGCGGGCCTCACCTTTGATGTGGGCAATCCAACATGCGGGGCCCACCTTAGATGTGGGTCATTCATCATTAGGGGCCGACCTTTAATGTGCACCGTCCATGTTGTACGGCCCACCTTTGATGTTGGTCATCCATCATGTGGGGCCCACCATCAATGTTATTACCCATCATGTGGGGCCCACCTTCAATATATACCACCCATCATGTTGAGCCTACCTTTGATGTGGATTGTCCATCATATGGGCTCCACCTCCAATGTGGGCCATCCATCATGCAGGGCCCACCTTGGATATAGACCTCTCATCATTAGGGCCGACCTTTGATGTGGATCGCCCATCGTGTAGGGCCCATCTTGATGCGGATCATCCATGATGTGGGGCCCACCATTATTAATTGTCCATCATGTAGAGCCCACCTTTGCTGTGGACTATCCATCTAGTGAGCTCTACTTTCAACGTGGGTTGCCTACCATGTGGGGCTCACCTTGAATGTGGGCCTTTCATCATTATAGGTCGACCTTTGATGTGGACTGTCTATCATGTAGAGCCACCTTGATGTGGGTCAAACATCATGTGGGGCCAGCTTCAATGTCCATTGCCCATCATGTGGAGTTCATCTTTGATGTGGATATACCATTATGTGGGCCCCACCTTTGAAGTAAGTCATACATTATACTTGCCCATTTTGTTTGTGAGCTATTTATCATTAGGGGTCAACCCTTGATGTGGACAATCCATTGTGTGGGCTCACATTAATATTGGTAATCCTTCACACGGGCTTCACCTTTGATGTGGACTGTCCTTTGTGTGGGCCCCCCATCTTCAATGTGGATAGTCCATCATTTGGGACCGTTAATACAGGGGGGAGAGAGAGACAGAGAGAGAGAGAGGTTATATATTTACGTTTTTAGTACCCATATGTTTCTCTCCCAATCAGAGGACCACCTTTTAAAATAATTTAGTGTTTCAAAATATCCGTTGGGACGGACCATGGCTATGACCATAGGTGCGCATGTGCCCTACGGATGTGTCTTTTCACTAAAAGGTTATATCCTTTCAATTCTTGTTTTGAATAGTTGTGTCTTTTGAAGCATAAGGGTCGCACCACTTGGATTTAAACTCAATAGTCACAACCCTTTGTGAAAGGGTGTCTTCACAAAGTCTATAAATAGACTTTTTCTCATCTGTTTTTTATATTAAAAGTATGGTTTAAGTGTTTTCTAGTTCATGTTAAGACTATAAAGTGGTTCGAGCCCGTGTACAGTGAGTACACCGCTGGGACCGGGTCATAATCGTTGTATCCTGGAGGTCGATTGCTCTGGAAACCTGTTGCACTTGGGATGTTGTCCAAGGGGAGCAAATTCGATTTCATGCCAAGTGACTCATGTCACGCCTCGACTTATATAAACTGATAAGTTCGCTCTTTTTCTCAATTTAAATTTATTTTATATAAATAGTTTTTCAAACTCCATATCCCAACAATCTTGAAATCGAATTTGTTTGAAAAACTATTTAAGAATTAGGTTGCATCTATTTAGTTGGAATAGCCCAAAATGAAACCACACCAACCAGATTTGTGGGCCATGACTCATATAATCTAGAGTTGTCATATCTCACCTAATGGTCAAGATCTTGTAGAAACTTATTATTTAAGTTCTTTGGACCACATGTACAAAAGTGAATGTATGCACTGACTAAGAATGATTAGAGTACTTTAGATCTTGATATCTATAAATAAGAATGATTAGACTATGATCAAATATATAAGAGGCCTGGATTCCTGAACAATTGGCCGAGTTCGTTGTAACCCTCATTAGCACAATGTATGATCCTTAAGTTGTCAGATAGGTCGGGCTAAGGTTATCTTGGGTACTAGAGCTATAACCTACATATGGTTTTTATATCCCAAAGATATGTCATTCTATCACACACATATAAAATCCAAGAAATTTATAGTGCCTACCTCTTGAATAATATCAGGCCCTGTTCACTCATAAGAAAGCCTGTATTTAGTAGATTTTCTCAAAATCATGATATGACATTAAGTAACATTTTTTTTAGATCTCAAAATTTACGATTTATTTTCTCATAACTTGAGCCAACGTAACCTTCACATAAAAATAAATCAAACTGTTGAACCATACTGAGTAGGATATACACTAATCTCAACATCCATGTATAATAAAGATCAACCCAAAATGCATTTCAAAATGAGATTTTGTGTTGAGATTCTCATCATATTAGGAATTCTTCTTTGTAGACCACCATGCGTGGTTAAAAAGAAAACTTTGAAAAAAAATGTGAAATAAACTTAAAAATGCAATCTTCCAAAGTATCTTTTAAAATGGGCCTGATAGGTCGATGGTGTGGTCACTATCTCATAAGTCTTCTAGTTGCTTACATGCGGATGGGTAATATTCATTATACGGTTAACCGGTTGATGGATCTAAATCCGTCATATACGTGCCAAAAAATAAATAAATAAATAAAATAAAATTCTTAATATTGGGAAATGTAGTTGTTAATTATGTGTCTTTTCATCATTTTCAAGTTTGTGCAACTCTTAAGGGTTCTAACAAGGAGCATTTGGTAGTTATAATAGTTCTATATGAACTTGACATGTTGCATGAGAGCAAACAGCATTTCGATGACCCTTGATCTAGTACACTGATTTGATGGACCTCACATGGGAACAAAATCGTCAAATATGGAAAGACTTGAATATCCCAATAATGAGATTTCTTAGATAATCTCATTAAATAAATAAATAAATAAATAGGTGGAAATGGCTCAAATCCAAAGGGGTGTTAAATAATAATAATAATAATAATAATAATAATAATAATAATAATAATAATAATAATAATAATAATGAACTGATACTCTAATAACTTGTTCAACGGAAATGAAGTGGACGGTTAGAATCATCTATCCTAATTACTCATGGGTTTATACTCTTATGAGTTTCCTCTCTTAGGCAACCTTTTAATACTTTAACAGATCACTGTGGTCATACACATCCAATCTATAATTCTATATGATATATGTCTTTGGATAATTTAATCCGGACCTAATTTTGATAATCAAGACTATTCAGTTAATGTGTCAGACCATGTATAATGTGTCACCATAATATTTTCCATTGGCCAATCTTACATGTCCAACTTATAGACTGCAAGTGGATGGTTTACTATCTACTTTATGATAGAAGATTTTGGGAAGATATTTAATAGCGACTGATGGTGCGTAGCACAAGAGTGCATGGTCTAAATCGTGAAAAAAAAAATGGAGCCTACTATATTGTTAGTGCTGGAATAAATATAACATGTCATTTTGATTAAGTGCATATTAAAGAGTTGTGTGATTGATGTGCATAGAATAAATAGCTATATTGATATTAATCTTTAGAAATGCAGTAGAATGCATAGTTACACATTAAGGCGTCACTGTACACATGTTTGTAACATGAGTAGTTCATTAATGAGTCCTTTGTATTTATAATGACCTAAAAATTAAGTTGTAACATGAACCAACCACTGGTATGAATAACCTTTATGATAATGAGTGCACACAAGGAATAAATGAGTATATTATATTAAACTTGATCAAATCAATGACCAAATCTATCAAACCATGGGCCCACTTATTACTATATATCTATAGATAACGCACATTATTCATTTTGTATCATTGCATGTATCTTGTGACCTTTGATCTATTATATGTGGGTTGATGATTGATATGTTCAAGTTTTGTATTCATGTGTTACATGTACAAAATATAGTATTCCCATTATAATATGAAACATTAAACAATGTATGACTCTTGATACATAGACACTCAGATATTGTACATATGTGGAAAAGATCATATTTATAAATATTTTAAATTGTGGGAGTTATGTAACTAGATGCATTACAAGGGTCCAAAATTATAAAACCATATAAATATTATATTTGCCCATGTGGGATGATTGGGCTGGTGTATTTTTAAAATATTACCTTTTGCGAGCTCAATAGATGAAAAGTATAGATCTTGCATGTGTGCTACTTTTCTAAATATTGAGTACTTGATAACTTACAGTATATGAATGCTTGTCTCCCTGAAGCTTCACTTACATGAAGTAAATAATGACTTGGGTTTCTCAAGTGGACTAGTAGTGAATGTGTCTTAATTCAATGTTAATTCTGACTTACATTTTATTATATAGAAAGTGATATTATGGAATATTGGGTCCAATAGCAGATGGACCGTCAATACATATCACTTAATTGCTACTTTTCTATAAATGATTCATATTATTGCTCTTATACATAAAGTTGTTGATGAGGTGACTAGTGCGCATGCCTAATTTATGAGACAAGTTACATTTACTTTTAGCATCATTCACTATACTTTGTAGACAATATTACCTGCTTAGAAGGGCGAAGGAAATGTTATTTCCATCCAATCATGTGCTAACCTATAACACCTGTTAAATCCAGTCAATTCATATGATGGTTCCTACGAAAGATTTTTCTTAATAGATTTATCAGATGGACCATAAATATATCTATCGAGGCTAAATATGAAATTGTGGGGTTGCACTTGAATATATTTAGATAAACCACTTAACTCATATAGTATAATATGAAATTATGGGGTTGCACTTAAATGCATTTAGATAAACCACTTAACTCATATAGTATAAGTTTAGTCAATAAGTATTTAATAAATGGGTTGACATATATAAAATTGAAAATTTGCACTAAAGAAACTATATATTGAATGTTATGAATCATTATGCACATGTTTTATGTTGACATGTAGATCTTTGAGACAAGGCGTCTGGAATAAAACATATTGCATGTTTTAATGATTAAATTGGTAGCCATCAAATGAATGGTTAGAAAGAATGTTAGAAGTTTGAATTTAAAGATGATTGTTAGATCAATGAGATTTTTAGGCTATATTCTATTCTCATTGAAGGCTAGATTTAGATATTTGAGATTGGTATTCATATGAAACTATAAATTTATGTAATGAACTGTGTTGTTTTACCATCAACAAATATCTAATGGCCAAACTTATGCACATATGGAGCTCATTGTTTAATTTGTTGATCAAGATACTTGATAATGAACTTAAAAATTTCTCCTCCGTATTCAGTTACCAAATATCCATTAGCCAACATTTCATGTGTTAAGGAACATGTGATAACATAATAATGTTATGATTACATGAAGGTTATACTTTATTTTAGTTGTCATATGTTTATGCATAACAGATTACTCTAGCCACTTTGTATTGCAGATACAATAAAGTCGATTGACTTTGCCACCAATTAGTTGAATGGTGGGCTAGTGAAGTTTCTTGAATTGTAAGAGTATATTTAAGGCTAGGAAAGTTGGTTGTATTCAGAACCGGTATCTATTGCTTGATGGAATTGTAATTCTCTGTGAGGTTAAAAATGAGTTTAGTATGCACTGGCTTGAAGTATGAATAGTCAAAGAGGATATAAATAGTCAAAGAGGATGCGGCTAACTGTCAAAGACTTGACTAAGCAAAATGAGAAATCCGCCTACCTGATATGAAAGGATGATTAGCCACGATGAGACTAAGACATAACCAAACTCATATGAGAGGTAACAATGGTGAATTTTTCATAATAGGCGAAAGCCTGACAGAGTAAAGACGGGTGGAGGTAAAAGGCCTATGGGTCATAAATCATCTGATCAAGTGACTATCTAAAAGATTAGTCAATGATACATCAAAGGGAATGGGGCTGAGCGTAATATATGAGCTACCAATGTTGGCAACCTAACCTATTCGAGTAGAGATCCTATTAGATAGGTTCAATGGGTAAACAACAAGACATGAGGTAGACGATTGCAGTAATATAAATGAGCCCCTTTTATGGTGTACAGTGCGAGCAGCAATGAAGAAGGATAAGTTTTTGAACTCTTAATGAATCCATAGCCATATATTTAGTGGTGTACCCAATTGCTGCGTACACTTGATGGAATTCACCTATATAGGTGTGGAGGTGAAGGCCGCTTCTTATAAGAATTTAGGCGAATTCTCTAGAGCACTCATGAAATCTAGGTAATGGTGTATGGCCACCGCAAAATCACTTGTAGCGGAAAAGTTGTGTGAGTGGCATGTACTTGCGATCTACAACAAAAGGAATCAGGTTCAAGACTATGGTGTCACCTGATTCCTGTAGACCTGTCATGTTTACTCTAATGTTGGTTCAAGTCTATGGTAACACTGGCACCATTGCACAACTCTTCCATCTTAACTCGAAATGTCAAAAATTTTGAAACATGTGAGGGATTGTTGTATTTTAAATTATTTTAAAATAATTTATTGTTTCAAAATATCCGTTGGGACGGACCATGGCTGTGGCCATAGGTGCGCATGTGCCCTACAGATGTGTCTTTTCACTGAAAAGTTATATTCCTTCAATTTTTGTTTTGAAAAGTTGTCTTTTGAAGCCTAAGAGTCGCACCACTTGGATTAAAACCCAATAGTCACAACCCTTTGTGAAAGGGTGTCTTCACAAAGTCTATAAATAGAATTTTTCTCATCTATTTTATTTTTAAAAAAAAAAATAGTAAGAAAAAGTTTGTTTTATATTAAAAGTACTGTTTAAGTGTTTTCTAGTTCGGGTTAAGACTACAAAGTGGTTCGAACCCGTGTACAGTGAGTGCACCGCTAGGACCGGGTCATAGTCGTTGTAGCCTGGAGGTTGATTGCTTTGGAAACCTGTTGCACTTGGGACGCTGTCCAAGGAAAGCAAATTCAATTTCAAGCCGAGTGACTCATGTCACGCCTCGACTTCTATAAACCGATAAGTTTTCTCTTTTTATCAATTTAAATTTATTTTATTTAAATAGTTTTTCAAACTCCATATCCCAACAACTTTTGCCTCACAGTCCACTTCTGCTCATCAAGCCACTTCCCGACTTACTCATTAAGCTGACATAGAGCAAAACCCACTTCTTGAAATCCGACAACAGACATATCACCGGAATAGTGCCTCAGCAAGAGATGGCCAGGGAAGATCTGATGAACAAACAATGCAAAGCATCAGCTAAATGAACAAGGTTGACCAAGGCTAGCCAACATACCAGGTTAGATTCTGCCATGCATGTTCTCAGAGAAGGAAATGGCCCGGCTGATGGTCTAGCCCACCTAGGAAGTGGCAGCCAATCCATCACCCATTTCAGCAATTTTTCAGATCTTCCCATGAGGATCCGCTGGCTGGTCTTCCTGGACAGGGTAAGGCTATCTAGGATCCATTAGACAGCAACGACGACTTTGAGGTGGTCTATGGTTTTGTTTTGTTTCTTTTGTATGTTTTGTTCCTTTATGATAGGCCCCTCCCAGTCCTTTTTTTCTAGGGGGAGACCCGAATGTGTCTAGAGGTTGTAAAGTTTCTGTATATAGGAATGAGATTTTGGTTTTATATATATAAAGTCTTAGCTTCAAAAACAGAAAAGAATAAGGAGGAAAACAACCTTTATTATTTGCTGTGGTGTTCTCTATTACATGTTTGTTAGAAGGATTATTTGCAGGATGGAAAAAAAAAAAAAAAAACATACTAGCGAAGGCTAGTGACTGCCGTTGGGTAGCACCTTTCACAGTCACCACACCGCCAACGCACAGGGAAGGAGGAGACCCAGACCATCAGTCTACCCTTTTTTATTCTTGATAAGAAAATTGGGCTGCGCATTCATTCAGGTGGGCACCACAAAAAGGAACAGGCCTCACCTAACCCAACTGCCACCCTACGCCTCAATGAACTATTTCCAGAAGACAGCAACAACTACTACCACCATTTCACTCCAGACTGACCAATCACAGCTCCTACAACTACCTCATTACCAAGCAGCCAGGCCACCAATCACCTCCATAAGCAAAAGCTGCACCTTACAGCAGCACCCACAATGAACCGGGACAGAGTGAACCAAAAAGGGCAAATAAGGGGAAAAGGCTAGAAGAGAGACTCCTCAGCAGTAGGGGCCTAAACCAGGGATGCTTGAGGTCAGAGATCGAGAGAGCGAGAGAACGACCCAAGATAGTGGGGTGAGGGGAGCAGCTGACGACAGAACCTACCCCAAGGAGCCAATGAAGATTGGGACTCGCATATGTTAACGTCGAAAGAAGTCCCTGACTCCAGTTGATGCTACGATGAGCTGATGGATGGGAGTTTGATGGAATTAATGGGCCATCTTTCTGATTCAGGACAATCGCTTACAAGCCAATTGCCAGGGGAACCAGATGATCCAGTTTCCAGCTCCACATGGCACCATTTATAATACCTCCATAATTAAAGGCCCAGATCGAGTAGGAGTCTGGTTTTGCTTAAGGAACACCAGCCATAGCAGCAACAAAACTCTTCCTGCTTAGACTCCTTAAAATACACATCAGGGGCATCCCCACAAATGTGGAACTCAATCTTCAACAGAGTCTCTGAACCACAAATGTGGAACTCAATCTTCAACAGTCTCTGAACCTGCTAAAACAGCACCCCTTGAAATAGGCCTCTGAGCTTCTGCAATCGACAAAAATCTGCTAGAACATATCCTCCGACACCTCCACGGACCTTGCTACCTATAGCAGAACCATAATCTTTTACCTAAACCTCCACGCACCTCCAAGAACACCACTTGATTCCTCCAACACCTCCAGAAACCAAAGAGCATATGAGACAGGAATGGACGTGATGTGGTCGATTACCATCTTCCTCAGGGGATAATTACTCCGAATCCATGGAACTTCTTTGGAATTCTTACAGAGATTCCTCAAATCCATGAGGAAAAATAGAAAATATAAATAAATTCTAATAAATTCAAAAATAAATTGATCAAGGATAAAAACGAATTTACAATCCTTTAAATAGTGATGTGAAACTTAGGAAGAAGTTTCATAATCAAACTCCAACTCAAGCTTCCTAAAAAATGTGACTTACTATAAATAGTAAACTTACTATTTGTAGATGGTCATGATTTCTTCTAGACTTCATGGTTTTCGGCCAAAAATAAAAAGTTTTCAAATTTTTCCGAGCTCTTTTCATGTTGGTCATGGTTCCTAAAGCTCAAAGGATCAAGAGTTATGATCGAACTAAAACTTACTATAAATAGTAAAAACGAAATTAAAATAGACTTTCGACCATTGATCTGATGGAATCTCGCAAATCTGGTGTGGGCAACCCGGTGTAACGGAGTTGGTTAGATAAAGTAGCTTCTCCTACCCGAAAATCATATATGGTACGTTGAATAACTCAATTCTAGTTTGCAAGATACTCCTACTTTAGGGTTCTGATGGTTCTAATCACTTTCGCCTCCGATCAGGCCTTCTCTGGTCCATCCTGGCCATGAAAGTGTCCATGACCCGCTCTACATCAGCATATTCAGGTAGGCAGCAGCTACAACACGCACCTGCACACTCACCCTCACCACAGCTTCCACTAAACACACCAAACCCACCCAAAAATTCCTCAACCACACCCCCAAGCGCACACCGGTGTACACACAACATGGACCCCATCAAACAGATACCTCTACCCCTAGCAAATATACCAGCCCGGCATGCCTCAATACTATCCTTTGCTACTACTACGTCAGAACTCTAGCTGAAGGAAAGCTTTGATGTTGCTACATGGGTTAGTGATAGAAGAACATAAGGGGAAGGGAGGGGAAACATCAACTCAGGTTCCTATTTCTCCCTGCCTTGCATCTAATTTTACCAAGGCCTAATCTGTCGATTGTAATCCTCACACTTTCAATGGGAGGTCAGCACGCCTTCTATAAACTCTGTCCTCTGCTTGACTGCTCCCAAAACGAGCTAAACTATCAACAACTGAATTGATTTCCCTGAAGACGTGTGAGATAGAGAAATTGAAATTTCTTAGAATCTGCTTGATCTCCCCCATAATATAGCATATTTTCACTACACTAAAATCGTCATTTAGGAACGGTTTTAAACCATTCCTAAATGAGGTGTTGCAGAAAAACAGGAACGGTTCAGAACCGTTTTGGGTACCGTTTCAAAGTTTAGAAATGGAATTTTAGGAACGGTTTTAAACCGTTCTTAATGTTGCTAACGGTCAAATTTTAGAACGGAATTTTAGGAACAATTTCAAACCCTGATAAATACGCGAAATTTAGAGTCAAGGGAAATAAACTAACAGAAGTTTATTGCATTCCATCAAAATAGAGATTAATCTAAAAAAAAACATAAGCTAATCTATACAAGGCATTTCCAAAGTCATGAAATAAGCAAACATCATGAACATCACTTTTGCAGGCCCCATGTCCTCCATGTAGATCCACCACACTAAATGGCACCTTCTGCAGAAACAAAATTAAGAAAGCTTTAAAAAACCCAAAGACACGGCTAATTGCGTATAGGAGGAGAGTGCGAGAGAGGGCATGGGGTCTCTTAAGGGAACCTAATGGAATGCTAACAATTGGCAGCTGAAAAATCAGGCAAATGCACTTGCTGAATTTTCACAACCCCAAACACCAAGCTAACAGGAGCTGCTGCGGATGCCCACCAACTGTGATTTGGCAGTACAACCAAACAAACTGCATTTTCAAAATGGCCCACTCTAATGGAGAGTGGTGGTTTCACACCAGATCATATGTTACATACGAGAAACTCATGAATTAGGATTAACAGTTGCCATGCTGAAGTGCATTAACCTATAAATTGCAGCCCATACAGGGCATTCTTTGTTAATTCAATGTAACAAGAGGGTGTTCAAGTATGCTATATAGCTGTTTTAGATAAGACAGAAGTTCTCCAGGATCTCTTAAGATAAAGACTTCTCTCGCAGGATTTCTCTAGATAAGCTTGAGAAGATTTCTAGAATTTCCATGGTAGATTTGAGAAGCCTATAAATACCATTCCATTCCACTCATTCAATCCAAACTGGGGCTAGTGCCAACGCCTATATTGCACATGTCGGTCCTAAGTTGGACATAGTAGGTTAGTGATTGCAAGTTGGATATGATAGGTCAGTGATAGTGATATGGGTGCTAGTCCCAACAATAAATGGAATGTGGTGCTAGATACATTTTGGAAATTTTCTTTTTATAAATTAAATTATTGCAATTCAATCCAATTGAGTGACCAAACTACACTAAACCAATGCAAATGTTTTAATTGAGGTATTAATCTTGCAACATTATTGATGACAGATCATAAGAACTAGTTTTATAGTACTTGTGGAAATTTGGAAAGCTTCATTAGATCAGAAAAGGCCTCATTTTCTTCATTGTTTCTGTCAGGATACCACGTCTTAGATCAGAAAATGTAGTTTTCCCTAAGAATTAAAGATCAATAGGCTGCTGTTGACAAAATCACAAGAAGGGGCTCACTCTGGTGATTTGCAGAAACCCACGTGATCAATAATAACAGGAGTCAATGGAAATTCTGAACAAAGCTCCTCAATTTCTGAAAAATGGACATTAATACCCTGCAGTGTTCAACTTCTGGATGAATATCATTGTAGCGCAAACGGCATTTAAATTTTATCATATTGGCATACATTTAACTACTATGATTTAATTGCAAAGTTCATTGGCTACTCCAACAAGATCCGGATCTATTTGCTAAATTTAAACGGTTGTTTGTGCAATAAATTGGGGCCTGTCATCACCTGGACACGTCTAATTTTTGGGTTTTTGTTGTGCCACAACACGACATGACACTTTCCACATATTGACAAATTACTCCATGTGTGGCCATAGTGCATCAGATGGGAATATTTCTGCTGCCCAGAGGCACAAAACACATCCATTTGCCAAGGCTATACCCCTTCTTTGAAGATCATCCTCTGTCAAAATCCTCTTCAGACATGGTCCAGCAAAATGTGTTCACCCTCATAGGAGCAACACTTGTCTGAACTAATGCTGCCCAAATATAGAAGACTCCGGACTAACAAGCTCATCAAGAAGTGCCTGTCAGCAAATGAATAGCAATATATAGCTAAAACATTAGAAAAGAAAGTGTGGCAGAAAAATTTGTCTGAAAAGCTCAAAGATATTTTGATATGTAACAACCACCATAGACATGCATATGATTGTGAACAGAAATCTAGAGGACTCCAGGCTCAGTAAAATGGACCATCTTTAACAGTCTGCCAGCTTCTACACACAGCAACTACATGCATAATCAGTCACTAACCGTTAGTGTGACTCACACCAAGAGCGAGAAGAACTTCCAGGTTTTTTGGGTCTGCTTCATGTACCTGTATCATTGATATAATAGCCTACAATAAAAATAGATTTCTTCAGATGAATGCTTCTAAAACGATATCCTTGCTGAATGACAACAACATCAAAACTTCTTCTTTTTTTTTTCGTTTTATGAGAAGATAATAAAGAATGGAGAATACAAAAGTTGCCAAGGATTTCATTTCACCATTCCTATAAAGATGACCATGAATAATACACACAACTATGAACAACTTTATGAATCTATAACCTATTTCATGACAGGAGGGCTTACAACTGGAAAAGACAAAAGGAGCATCTCAATAGACAATAGTTGCCCTTTTACTAAAATTCCTGTAATTCTAGGACCACTGATAGTCTAAGAAAAACAACAACACAAGGCAAGGCAAATAACTAGACAAAAAATGCACCCATTAGCAACTTTGAAAATTCTATTTTCTATGCAAGATTTTAGAATACATAGTTGCACCAAGCATCACAATGGCTGGATTTAACATATTGGTCCTTCACAATCCTAAGAATGGTTCAACAGCAAAAAGTGGGGTAAGAGAACATACATATCTCACCCACCAAAAAGAAAAAGCAAAAAATGTATTGATTCATGGGAAGATGAAGCTACAATAACCTAAAACAAACAAAGAACTGTTAAAATAAAATAGCCATGCATAACAAAGAAACATAAAAAGGAAATGTATTTGTTTCCTTTTCTTGCAATGAATCATTATAGTCGCATTTGCTTATGTTCGAGTTTATATATTTGTAGCTTCCATTACCTAAAAAAATGAATTTGAGTACATGAAAGTGAGTTCTGTTTAGCCCCATAGGCACCCACTCTAGATGCTTCTGAGTCGTTCATCAAGTGGACCACGTGTATACTGAATGTAGACGTTACATTCATTCCGTTCCTTTTTAAACTGTCCACTATTTCACTGTATGAGTCCCTAAACCTATTGTTTTGAAAATGCAGAATGAAACTGACAGGGAACCCAGCCCCAACCAATTGTTTAAAGGAAACCCATTGTTTTAAAGTGTGAAAAAGGCTTTGAATATTTGTTTCTTTAGCAATTGAAGTGCATTGTGAGATTCCAGATCTTAGGAGAGTTGCTGTCATGCCAATATCTTGAGGATATGCAAGATCAAGTGCCAGGTGACTGGTGTCTTATGGATAGATGGGGGAAGAAATGGACCGAAAGCTTTTCATAGAAAGATGCACAAAAGGTTAAAATGGATATCACTGATGAAAACAATCTTAACCATTTGATTAGTGGCCTATAAACTAAAACTAGATAAACAGGTCAAAGCAAATGCACTCAATTTGAATAATGTGACAAAATGAGGCAAGTTTCATAGGCTGAATTTCCACCGAACAACATTGCACCACTGGTTAAGTTTCAAAGGCAAGAAACAGATGAGAGTTTCATGACTCACAGAATCCTATAATTGGACACAGATCTTCTAGCTTTGCATAACTAATTCCCTGCAAGAAAGAAAAAGAAACCCAATAGCAAGAACACCTGAGTCAGCGAACTGAATTTCAACCCATTTTGTGGGAATGTAGCTTAGGAGAACTCTCTTTTCTCTCACTTGCTCATTAATGTGACGAAATTCAATCTTAATGTACATGGGAAGAGAAATTGTGCATGGAAACACACAATTCAAACCAAAATCACCATCCAGACAGGACAGGTGTTCACAAAGAACTCATCTCATTTGCGCGGAAAAGCCTATTCATTTGTCCTCCAATGACATGCTTACAATGCTAATGATACCTATAGCAACACCTCTGCAACAGAAATTTAGAGAAAATTGCATGAGATATAGTGATGAGGACATTCAAGTACTGAAAATCATGCTAAGAGCCAAGCAGTTGAGGAAGCAAACTCTGTAATCAAAACAACTTCCAGAATTAATGAAGGCTCCAACTTCAACTAATGCTCACTACCTTCCCATAAAGGCTGTGATATAGCTTTCTCAAAAGCAAATTCTAGAAGCGGATTATGAGACGATCTCTATCAGCCTACGCAAGTACCAAAACAATTAGTGGCACAAAAATAATCTATACAAAGCAAATAATGAACAGTACATCCCAGCAGTTAAAAAGTATGAAGAGTTTCAACCCACTGATTTCCCAATCTGCATTTCACAATTCAAATTCTACATTTCCATAGAATAGCCATAAGGCCAACAAAAGAACTGCACACCAGCTCACAGAAGATAACCAGGTAACAGCTTCAAAGACAAGGGTTTGGTCTTCTCAGTAATTAACAGACTCGTAAGACAAAAATATGTAGATAAAACTGGAAGGAGCAACAGGGGAAGGGAATGAATAAAAGCCTTGTGACCTTCCAAAAGATGTAATAGTAAATCTGAAGCAAGGCCTGATGAACATAGAAGCAATCATTAACACTCAAAAAATTCAACCCATATGCACCAATGAAAAAACCGGAGAATGGCCCTCTTTGCAGACTTCAGAAGAGCACCCAACGGCACCAAATCATATAGCTAAGTTCACATGAAATTTAACCACCTCTACACAGTAGCTTCCAGATGAGCATGGAGTAAATGCTGCCAATCATCACCCAAGATAGCTCTCCAAGAAGCCAACCAAATAGGTAACATTACAGAGATATGGAATCAAGTGTAACAAAAGAACAATGAAAGAAGTCTCAGCACTGACGTGAATTTTCTGAGAAGACGAACTCCACATGACCAACAGCAGATGTGCTAGTCCATAGCAGACCCATAAAACCCATGCCCATCATTGAATACCAATTAAAATACTCAGTTGAGAGGCACATTCTTAATAAACCATTCCTACAATAATATTGCCTTCACATGATTTGAATAATATGCTATTCAAAAGAAAATCTGGTCAAAGATTAACAGAGACCATGCTGAAGCAGAATGCCAAATACCAGGGATGCAGGAATTGCTCAAAAACAAAGCCGGTTGCTCATATAAACAATATCCAGCACCTGAAAATACCATAACTCCCAGAAGCGGTAAGAAAGTTGAAACAACTCCACAGCCATTGCACAAGGCAGAACAACAGCCAGTTTTCTACCTGCCTAAGGTGCTTCTTTGGTTACCAAATCTTTTTAACATAAAGCAGTAAATGAAATTTAAAAATACAAAAAAAAATAAATAAATAAATAAATAAAAATGTACCAATCATTGCATGGACCCTCTTACGCAGATGCTGAAATGATGACAATACAAAATATGGCTTCAAGAAGTTTTCCCTTCAAAGAGATGTCTGTAACTCTCAGAAAAAAGTAGTCTAAGAAATGTAGCAACCGAATCAAGAGAAACAAACCTCTATCTTTCTTTCTTTCTTTCTTTCTTTTTTTTCTTTTTTCTTTTTTAATTTATGCTTTTCTTCAGCCAAGTCTGTGGGTAAGATGGTCCATAAAGTGGGTAAACAAATAGATGAATAGGAACAATTTACTTAGTTTCTTGCATCCATGATGAGTGGATTTCGTTAATTTCTTAGCCAACACATCCTTTTAATGTATGGCTCAAATCAAATGCACATGTAGCCCCTTGGTATGTGTGTAACAACCTAATGAGAGAGCATATGTGCAAGACATGGGAGCATTTTTTCCAAAAAACATGCCCACTATTTTAAAGTCTAGAGATAAGATTGAAGAGAAAGTAGCTTGAGAAAGGATACCTGAGCCCACTAGAGATGTTGGAAGGCAGGGTAAAATAGCTCACCTTCTGCTTGCAATAAAGTGGATCAAAATCCTCTACATCACCTATTTCACGCAATGTGTAAAACACCACATCCGTGGGTCCATGTTGTAAATGTAATATCAACTCCGTCTGTCAGGTTCTATCCTTGATGTTAGGCCTCGAGAACAAGATTGGCTAGATCCACGGCTTAGATGGCCATAACTCATGGCACAATGGGGATGGGAATCTGACCATAGGTTTGCAATGCAGGGCCACCATGGTGTGTATCTTTCATCAAAGTTAATCAGATGTAACTCACCATTTCATCTGAATTCCCCTCCACATTTCATCGAACAGGTTCCAAGCATGTCATCCAAAGTTCTATAAGTAATGACATTTGATTAAATTCCCCTCCTACGCATTTCATCGAACAGGTTCCAAGCATCACACATCGACTTATTCAAACAACAAGCATTTATCAAAATATTGTAAGTATAGGCATTAGGAGCTGCGTACCGATCAAGATGCAGATAAAATTCCTGAAATTTTTTGATAGTAAATCACGTACTACTTGCCCCATTTACTACCATCCGAACGACATCAGATTCTTCCTTCCCAGATAGAAAATTTTAACCCTCTCTCTACACACCCATTTGAGGAGTTATTTGATACTCCTGGCAGAGTATAACACTAGATATGCAGACATTAATACGAAAATCACCAAACCAATCCAGAAAACAAATCTCAGAAAAACTAACCTCCAAAATGGGATCCGAGATCGAGAATTGAAACCCTATTTCATGACAATGGAATCCGAGATCAAAGATTCATCGCTTCAAAAGAGGTCGAACGACAGAAAATCTGCTCGGGAACAAGTGGATGGAGCGAAGGTCGATTGATCTACGATCTTCTGCAGCTACAGAGATCGAGATGGACAGAGATCGGGAGTGAGGGAGCGGGTGAGAGAGAGGGAGAGAGATCGAGAGGGAGGGAGGGAGAGAGGGAGGGAGGGGAGGGGGGGGGGGAGGGGGGAGGGAGAGGGAGGGAGGGTGTGAAGGAGTGAGGGAGCGGGAGAGAGAGAGAGACTGGGTGCGGCATCGGTGGAAATAGAAAGGGGTGTATTTACAACCGTTCCGGAACCAGATGCGTTACCGTTCCTAAATGGTATTTTTGGTGTAGTGGTTCCAAGACCCAAGGGTGCATAGGGGTAGTCCTTGATTGCATCTATTACCACTTGAGAGTCCGATTCAATATTAACATATAGTAGATTGAGTTACCAGCCCTAGCCCAAGGGGTTGTGTTAGACATGACCCCGTAAGAGTAAGAGTGATGGAAAGCAAAGATTATGATGTAGAGCAGGTCGTGGATACTTTCGTGTCCAAGATTGACCAAAGAAGGCCGGATTGAAAGCAGAAGCAATTAGGACCGTCAAAACACTCAACTAGGTAATTATTGCAAACTGGAATGAGTAATTCAACGTACCATATATGACTTTGGGGTAGGAGAAGCTACTTTAGCCACCCAACTTTCTACGTCAGGATGCCCACACCGAATTTTAGAGATTCCATCAGATCGACGGTCGAAAATCCATTTTATTTTCATTTTTACTATTTATAGTAAGTTTTAGTTTGATCATAACTCTTCATCCCTTGAGATTAATTTATGAGTTATGTGCAACAAGAAAAAGGCTTAGAAAATTTAGGAAAACAACGTGCGGCAAGGCCAAATAGCATACTTACTATTTTTGGCCAAAAACCATGAAGTCTAGTGGAAATCATGATTGTCTATAAATAGTAAGTTTACTATTTATAGTAAGTCAGGAATTTTAGGGAGTTTGAGTTGGAGTTTGATTTTGAAACTTCTTCATAGGTTTGGTATCACTAAATTCATTTTTATGATCAATCAGATTATTTTCAGTTTTATTAGAATTTATTTCTATTTTCTATCTCTCCTCGTGAATTCGCTCTCATACACCAGGGAGATGATAGAGGATTCAAAGAAGAGAAAGCTAGAAGAAACGGGCAACTGGCAGCCTTCTTCCCTACTCAAAGAAGAGAAAGCTAGAAGAAACGGGCAACGGGCAGCCTTCTTCCCTACCATCAGAAGAACACCTGCGATTGCTCTTAGATCCCCTCAGAAAAGACCAGCTTCTCGATCTCCTTGTCAAGCTAGGTTCCCAATATCCTTCAGTTGCAGAAGAAATTAGAGGTGTTGCAAGAGCACACCCTGTTCATCGAAAGCTTTTTGTTCGTGGCTTGGCTTGGGAGACTACTTCAGAAACCCCGTGTGCTGCATTTGCAGGGCATGGAGAAAGTGAGGAAGGAGCGGCCATTGTTGACCAGGCAAATGGAAAATCACGTGGGTATGGTTTCATTACTTAACCGTCACATGGAATCAACTCAGATGGCATTGAGAGAACTCAGCAAGCTGATTGATCGTCGCTTGGCTGTTTGTAACCTTGCCTGTGAGGGGCTAAGCAGTGCGTCTGTAACCACAAATCAAGCACAGAGGAAGTTATACATTGGAGGCCTGTTGCCCGATGTCTCAAGTGAGATCTTACTGAATTTCTTCAGTAGGCATGGTGAGATAGAAGAAGGTTCTGTTGCTTATGATAAAGAAACAAACAAATCACGTGGTTTTGGCTTTGTTACGTACAAGACACTAGAGGCAGCAAAGAAGGGGTTGGATGATCCAAACAAGGTACTTGGGGGGCGGAACATTACAGTGAAGCTCGCTGATTCCCAGAAGGCCAAAGTGGTACAAACACAGATACCAGCGACAATGGTTCCTATTGCCATACCCCTTCCAGCTGGATATGCGCAGCCCGGAAAGACGCATGTCGTCAGCACAGCCCCTGTTTGTTACTCTACATACCCTCAGGCCTTGGCAGCATACCCTGATGCTTACCCAGGCATCGCTCCTCAGTACCCACCGCAATCCCAGGTTTCATATGCGCAGGTTGCTGCCAAGAAAGACCCAGTTGGACTACCCGCTGGTGTGGTCCTTCCTGCTGGAGCACCTGCTCGAATTAGCGGGTATCCATAGTACGCTGCAAAACAATAACTGAGGACTTGATTTATCTGGGCATCCTCCTGCGCTGCTGCTCGATGTCGGGAGTTATGCATGCTGTTAGGATTTGGGATGGCAAAGCAGCCATTGGATAGGTGCAACAACTGACTGAAGTGAGAGGTGTAGTTTTGAGTCAGCAGTGAAACTGAAAGTTTTGATATGGAAGATGTATCTATGTACCGAGTTTCGGTTATCTTATATAGCTTAACAGAGTCCTTTTCTGAGAAGTCATTTAATAGTAGTGTCATGAAAGCTGTTCTTTTATCAATAGATAGTGTAATGAAAAGGCTATTCTTCTAAATAAAATAAAATAAAAGCTCCCCGTGGATTCAAGGAATCTCTCTGAAGAGTCTGGATTGGGAGAAATTATCCCTCGAGGAAGACGGTGCTCAACCTCATCACATCCATCCGTACATCAGATTAGGTCCCATCATGATTTCTACACACCTCTATCACCCCCTTCTCTTGGGTTGCTCCGTAATGAGCCATCAACATTCAACTTGACCCAGCCCAGCCCAGAGGGGGCTTCACCCACTTGGCAACCACTAAGTTCTTCCAGCTAGATTTAGCCTCTCTTGGCGCCTAGCGCTTTCAGTCTGATCTTCTCCATGAATGAAGATGGATTGTCTTTGCCCTTGCCCTTGTCCTTGGATTTAGACCTCAATCTTGAAGATCTTCGCTCAAAATTTTTCTCCCTCGTAACAAGTGCACCTATAAAAGCACACACGCCACCATTTTTCTTTCTCATCGCCTTCGACTGAAGGGCTGATATAACAGTCTCAACGCTAATAGCCATTCTATCTGTGTACAACAAATCCTTAAATGACTCATACAATGCTGAAAGAGAATTCAACAGTATACATGCCTAGGGCCTATTTGGATTCACGCTTAGGGTGTATTGTATTGTATTCGGGTACTATTCATGTATACGTTGGATGATTTTTAGAATACATCCATCGGAAACATGCCACTAACCAATGTTTGGATAGGAGGTATTGTCCTAGCATGTATATTGTTTCTTGTACAGATCAATGTTTGGAACACATTGTATATACATATAAATATTAGTAGTCTGTGTAGTAGTTTCGCAATTTGTAAACTCTCATACATTCTATCCCAGGCAGGGCCAATGTTGTTGTGGTGATTAATCCTAGTCGTCCATCACATTCTGATTGACTAATGATGACTGTCCATCCATTGTCCCCAACTTGGATTGATGTGTTTAGCTGAATTATGAACCAATGAAACCAATGAACCGAATGAATATAAGAAAAACATCACGGTGGGACCCACAGAGCACATTAGATCTGTAATCCCGAGTCACAGGAAAATCGTGTCCTGTGGGTTTCGTGCAAGGTAGTGTTACTGGTGGGACCCATCTAATGACTGATCCCAATCTCTTACATGTGCCAAAGCATCTCTCCTTACACAGATGATGACAGTCATCATATAGCATATGAGGTTTTACTCGACCCATTTCCTCCAGTTGCGCTCTATCCTACTCTCCCAAAACCAGCAAAGAATTATGGAAGGGCTGCAGCTTCTTCCACCATCAAAACAAATGATCGACTCAGAGATCACCGATCTAATGGTGGAGAACCAAAGATTTAAATCCGAGAAGGAGCAAATATACGAAGAGAAAAGAAATCTGCAATCCAGAGTTTCCGTACTGGAGAAAAACAACACCGATCTCCAGCAAGAAATCGCCCGTTCTCCTCACGAACTGACAGTGGGGTGTACTAACAAGCTAACAAAAAAAAAAACTGTCTGAAGCGTTTTGAAAGTCCCTCCCATGCGAATACAAGGCATTGAAGAGACTGTACAGATGGCAGCGTAACCATCTTACGGTACATTACAATCGATGCAATTTTTTGGTTCCACGCTGTATTCACGCGCGTGGAATTCTTCGGTTGCCTACTCCGAACCAAACACCTATATGTCACATCACACACTTTAATACCATACAATACACCCGCAAACGCGAATCCAAATAGGCCCCTAATCTTTATCTTTTATCGTTTCTTCCACGTCCAACAATTTATAAATCAACTTCTTGAAACTCCTAATGTGGGCTTCAACGTCAGCCCCCTCCGCCATCTTTAGATTAAACAACTGAAGCTTCAAGTACAAATGATTCTTAAAAGATTTCTTCGCATAGATAATCTCTAATTTTGCCTATATACCTGCTACAGTTTTCACTTTCATGACATTATAGAGGACCTGATCTATTAAGAACAATTAGATGGAGGTTCTATCTTTCTTATCCATCTTATTTCATTCATCTTCTATTCATCGACAAAATGTTGATTATTGCTTCGTTATCAACCATAATGTGGGGAATGGGACATCCATTCAGGTGGGTTGATATGAACAAAGGTTTAAAATATTATGACATCACGTATGATGGTTGGTTAAAGATTACCTTTTCTGAATCTATACCTTACTTTATCGTAACAGTGGACTTGTCTTTGCACCTTGCTGGTCTTTTGTTCAAATATTTCTTCCTTGACCAATGTTGCTCCGGCCTCTTTGTCATCATTCTTTATATATTTGGTTTAGCTAAAAAATTAAGTGGAAGCATAAATACAAAATTTCACTATACTCATAATAGTGGTAACGTTTTGAATGTTATTTTTATATCGTCTCATGTTCATCAAGTCTTTTGTCATCCTCTATTTTCGTAGCATGCTGAAAATCAGCATCATTTTTTAACAATTTCACGTTCTCTAACATTTCTTCGATCAACAGACCTTCCTCCAATAGATCTAAGTTACTTGATTTTTCTCCCACACCTTTTTTTCCTATGACTATTGATCACCTTGGCCGTCTGAAAAATCATTGGGCAGATCAATTTTTTTGACTTTCTGTTTCCTATTGAAGTTAATCCTCTAAGCTTTGATTTGATTAAAAGCATATTGACCATGTATAGTTGGTCTTTCTGATCTACTATAGAGAGGATTTTGTGTTTCCATTGTTCTTTTTGTTGCTTTCCTACATTGCCAAATGACCCACAAAAGAACACTGCCCCCTAGTGTTCTTTTTAAGGTTGGGTTATTTGTCGATACACTTCAGACAACGATTATGTTGCCCTATTATTAGTACAAGTTCGACCTTTTTTCTAAGGGTATTCATATGTAACGCCCTGAAAACGGGGTCGAGTATAACTCAACTCCCGAGTTCCAACACATCACTTATGTAACATAATTAATGATGATTAAATGTTGTCTGTGTTAGAGCAATAAACATGAGTGAGATTATACCAAAACAGTAATTCATACTCCAGATCATTTGTATAAAAGCAAGCGGAAGACTGAACTGTATATATATGTATGTAAAGAAACAAAATCGTTTCATTCTTCAGAGTATGAATCCATCTGAGTCACCATATACATGTCTGTTTTATAAATAAAATGTCAAAGATAAAACTAAGTAACAATCCCTGTAAAACCCATCGATCCTGGCAGCCTAGTCGAAGCCGCCAGAGTACTGCATATAGGAGAACTCCGCCTGGTCCTCATCATAATCAGGCTCCGCCTCCTGAGTCATCGGCTCACCTAAGCCTGAGACAGAGTCTGGTTGGTGTGCGCAACACCGTCCCGTAACGTGGGAGTGAGTAGCTAACTCAGTGGAACAATAAAGCATAGGTTAACATGTTATCAATACAGTCAAGCAGTAATGATAAAGCAGTAAAATCAAACACTCTTAATTACTCTTATTAATGCAAGTATGAATGCAGGTATGATGGATGCCCTCACCACACCCTCCCTCGTGTGACACCATCTTACGATCGCGGCATGCTTTCATCCCTCAGTGCTCCACATCTTCCAGACACATGCGATGCATGATGAGCATGATTACCGAGTTTTTATTAGTCCATTTCAAACAGCAAGATTGGGAAACTAAGGTACCTCCCTTGTATCATTCCCAAACATGATCCATTCTAGGGTTGTCAGTCCTAGTTGATATCAGACGATGGTGTATTTTCTAGGTCACTGCAAAGGCTACTAGGGCTGTTACGCACAAAGGTTACACCACTCCCCCATCACCTCTTAAACGATTCATCACTATACAGAAACAGGCCTAGTTCATACTCTATATAACGTGGCAAACCTTAAGGCACACTGCAATTTCAGAGTATACTCGAGGTCACTACAAAGGGCTGCCAGGGCTGTTACGCACAAAGGTTGCACCGCTCCCCATCACCTTATCAATGTAGGCCGACAGACGAATATAGTGTCCCATACCACCATAATCGGCTCACGAGTTTGGTTGCTCACTGGTCACTACAGGGAGGCACGTGGCCCCAGCGTAGGCCGACAGCTCGACCACGGTGTCCCATACCACCATGCCCGGCTCATGAGTCTTAGCGGATCGAGGTACCATGGTTAACGGGATTCTCATTAGTAAGTTTGGTACCCTAGGTTCAAGCATTAGCGACCAAACATGGTGAACATACATAAGACACATGGGTTACTTGACGTGCTCGGCTAGCTCGAGCGCACAACAAGTTGAGCGATATGAAGCGCAGAAGTACTTCGTGTGGCCAACCACTATCGCAAACCGAAGTACGACACGGGTTCACCAAACACATCATATGTGGCGAGATGAATCTCAACCACGATCTTAAGTCTGGTACCGAATACTGGACTATGGACATAGTCCCAAACTCAATCAATTCTCAACCATAGCATGTGGAGTAAAGCATGATAAATAAAGTAATTCAAGCACACTAGCAAGCATATCATAAATCATATTATAAAGCATGTTATGAAACAAGTTACAAAGCATATTAAAAAGCATGTTGTAGAGTACTATACAAATAGGGGTATAAACGCATATATTTCATAAGTGAGTGGTTAGAGTAAACAACCACATGGAGGGAATCATACATGTCTCTAAGGTAGTTGAGAACCTCATCTCAATACCTACCTAAGGCACTAACATCTAAGCACTTACTCCCACAAGCAATTACACAAACACTTAGAGTGCACTATTTCAACATACATGACGTATGTTAGTAAAATATGTATTAGGGCTGTCCTTTCACCAAACTAGTATTTTATCCGTATATATCATATTCATACAGCAAATAATCATAACAATTGCATTTCCAAAATTTATACATATGCGGTATTTTCTAGAATACACAATTACAACATACATAGTGTATATAAGCAAACATGTATTACGGCGATTCCTTTCGCCAAATAAATATTTTATCCATATACTATATAATCATACAACGATTAATCATGGCAAATACATTTCCAAAATTTGTACGTATACGGTATTTCTACGTATACCTAGAGTATGTAAAATTTCATATTTTGCATCTTTAATCGAAACAGAAAATGGAAAGCACTTTGTACATGTGCATATACATGCAGATCATGAATCTATCATTATCTGACATTGAAAGCGTTGAAAACCGTAACCTATACACCTAAAGCCCTCACCTTACACCTTAGGATTGCAACGAATCAGCTAGGTTCGTTAGGCTTCCGTATCCAGCGAATTTGTAGCCTAAAGAGCGAAACCGATTAGCTATTTCATAACCTATAACCTTCACACTCTTAAACAGATCTAGGGTTAGAGTTTCTTATCTTAAAACGGAGTCGATATCGCCGGGAAAGCGGTAAGGAAGGGGTGGTGCAGCCCGTGTGGTGGTTGGAAACGGTAGGGGGGAGTTTCTCCCACAACTCTCAAGCTTTCTCTCACTTTTCCTCTCTTCTCCTTAGGGTTTTATCCCAAATTCGTATGACTGTGAGAGGGGCTGCCCTAAGGTCCTTATATAGCCTAAAAACTCTCCGGAATAGACTTATGTTCAAGGTATACTTAAGTTATAGGCAAATCAGCGTTAATTCAGCTCAAAAGAGGGTTTCTGGCAGCCCTCCTTAAGCCAAACGTCGGACTTAAGCTCTCTGACCTTGGATCTACATGTGGTTATGTTTTCGTCTCAGTCGGAATCCCAGATCACGCGTGGCGGACCATTTTCAATTCAACGGTCAGTGGGCCTCGATCTGAAATTCCAAGTACATGTAAATGTTCCTGAAATTTTTCCTGATCCGAGGGTGTATTTGGGTCAGATTCTGACGGTCTGGTTGCTTATAAAATGTACACAAGCGATAGGTGCCAGATCACTATTCAAGATATTTATTTTGTAAAGAAAACAGGAGTTTTCACACTCCCTCGCTCCGGACTCGAGCGAACGGCCGTGGGACATCGTCTGGACTTGATTTCCGAGATGGTTGTCAAGCCCAGCGAGGCGGTCCTAAGTCCTTAATCTCGTATTATTCGGACTTCCGATGTGCGTTCCAGACCTGATACGGAGTTTCAATTCGTTCCCGAGAGCAGTCGGGTAATGAGTTTGATCCTAGACTTTAGGGTAACCTAGCGTCAATGATTCTACAAGTTTTGGATCTTACAGATCATATTTAAAGCGATTCTAACGGATTTCATAGCTAATCTAGTTTAGCACTTAGTTAACTTTGTTAAATTTCTAAAGGATTTAATCCTAAGTGATTTCTGGTCGAGGTGATACTCGAGCCCTTGTATGAAAATTTACGGGTCGTTACATCATATTTCGTAGATCTACAATTGTCATGTTGATTCCGACTGTTAGAAGAAATGGATTAGTGTCGACTAGCATTTCTTCACTCTCTCTTTCTAAGAACTTAAGCATTCCTGAATTGATATTGTCTTAAATGGTGTTCACGAAAGTAATACAATTTCTATAATGGATCGAGATCTATACCATTTGTCATATTTTGTTTTCTTCGACTCCTCTATTAAAGGAATCCTTTGATTTATCATAAATTTAATGAGTTTAGTGGCCAGTAAAATATCAAATATCTCGTCAACCTTGGTAATATAACAAAAAAAAAACCTTTTATTTTGTGAAGCAGTTCCCTTCTCGATATTGAGACCTTGAAAGATGTGCCTCATCTTATAATTTTGTTACAGTCGTGAAAATGAATGGTTTATTAAGGTTTATTTCGACTAAGATTATCTCGTAATTTAGATCACAATAGTAGGTTCCTGAGGAGGAATTTCTTCATTGGTTTTCTCCATAAATAGGTCATTTATATATGTTTGCTCTATTCGATAAATCAACCCGATCTTCAAAGTCCATTCCTTCAAACTTCTTTTCAAGTTTGATATCTAGACCTTCTACAACTAACTTAACAAACTGAGTTTCTAGAAGAAAAATCTGACATTTGTTCTTTGGTTTTTTAAACCGCACAATGTATTGTTCAACCAACTCGCTTGGCAATTGCCTCAAGCATGACAAATTAACCTAAGAGAATATGGGCTCAGTTCAATAAAATTGAGCATGAAAAATTTCTTTAATATTTTGTCAGGATATTTAAATTCATTGGCAAATTAATAAACCATATAAATGTGGTGTTCATTAATGAATTTGTGAACTACTTCAACTTTACGTACTCAGTTGCTAAGAATTTGCCACATGGCACAATAAAATGGTAAATGCTTGTTGAGGGTCAAATATTGCATATCAGACCCCATTTATTACCGGGATTTATGAACATCATACTGATTAACGGCCTGTTGTAGTCATGTTTATGATGCAAGGTACAATTACAAGCTGGAACTGGAAATGATGATAAAGGCATAGATTTAATGCTCAGATGATACTAAAGGCAAGGGACGGACTCCAGCAGACCACGATTGACGGAATTACTCGGCAGAGATCCGCGGAAATCGAGAAATTGAAGCTCAAGTGGCCTGAAAGTCAGACAAAATGCAAGATCACAGGGTTCCCACCATCCGTTCTGCTCGAAACTTTATACATGAGCTGAGGAGCATAAATGAACCGTACACGTCGAATTTCAGCTCCTGGATCTCTGTGAAAGTGGCCTAACTGACAGATCAGCCCATAAAACAGTGAATTATGGCCCGCCTGATAGATGGATGTGCGTCATTTTTTGTCTCAACCCCTTAAATGATATGATAGAATGGATGGACGGAGCGGATTTCATATATACAATACGAGTGGACCCCACCGACAGCGCAAGTACACAATTCACAAGTGCACTTGACGTGCACTACAAGGAGGCCCCTGGTCAATGAAAGGAAACCCGTGTCCTTCTCCCTCTCCAACGCGGACGGCAAGCGGACGGACGCTGTTCATCCGGTTTTCGATTGTGGGCCCCACCCATCATGTATATTAGTGATCTAGACCGTCCATCTGCTCCAGAGGTGAGGTGTGACCCTTGCCTAGGTAGCCGTTCGGCCCGTTGCACACGTATAAAGGAGCTTCGTTGAAAAACGCACGATGAATGGTGAATTGATTCTATACAGCAGACCGCACAAAAACCCAATAAAAACTACTCTTTTCTCACTGAAATTTCGCCAGAAATCCAATGAATAGGATGGATTTCTCGGAAACCATCAATATGAGGCCTAGCGAACACGTAAGAGTATCTTGGATTCAAGATTACGCCATCCGTCCGTTTTTTCAGTGGGGCCCATCCATCATGAATTTCGATGATCGGATCGTCACATGGTGTCCGAATGGGGCTGTGATCCTTACAAGGTCGCCTTTTCGGCCCATGTGCACACAAATATGTCTTCAACCGACCAAGGCAGGACGGACGGTGGAATGAAATATCTAGTGGGCTTCATCAACGGCGGGTTAAAACCAGCTATTTCCAAGTGGTTTTTCGAGGATATCGCAATGGACGGGATGGATTTCCAAGTTGACACTGATTGTGGGTCCCACCAATGTCACAATAAGAAGAAGCTACAGGAGCTCGGAGCTCTGTTTTGCAACCAGACGTGCAACAATATTTGTGGCCCACCGTCTCTGATCATTCCAAAGATCCAAACCGTTCATCTAAGAGCCATGCAAAAATCGTCTGTAGAGACGTTCTTTTGTCACAAAAATGGGATGATCAACGTTCTGATCTTTAGTCTAAACGCAGTCTCTTTGGTGCGTTTCTTGCAAAAAGCAGAGTTGTGCGTGAAGTTTCTCCTGCGTAAAACCCTGCGAAAAGAAGAGAACTCCTTCTCATCGCAGGACAGCAACCGGCTTTGTGGCCTATAAAAGAAAAGGAAACAGAGAAAACCAAAGAAAAAAAAAAGAAAGAGGAAGTACGGCTGGAGCTTGGAGTTCGGCTTGGGGCAGACGTGAGGAGAGAGAGAGACAGAGAAAAAGTTTGTTTTCTCTTGCTATTTTATTTAATTATTTTATTTTTTTAAGAGATCTAGTCCACCATGTCTATGTGTGGCTAAACCTCTTAGCTAGGGCTAAGAGGGGAAGCTTGTAGCGTGATGGGAGGCCTCTTTGCTTGTGCCTTTGTTTAGACTGAATTGATGTTGATTTTGGGATTTAATTAAGGGAATGTTTTCAGTCTTTAATGGTCTGTTGTGACTGAAATTACAATGGGTCTGCAATGGCTTTGAGCATGTTCTTTTTCTTTTATGTTTATGACGTCAGGAAGCCCTGTTGTTCACCATCGTCTCCTGGGCATAGTTGGATGTCGGTACCCTTTCCTAACCTTCATGGCATGTTGATTGGTTGGTAATTAGATTAATTCTGTTGTTTGCTTTGTCTCCTGGGCATAGTTTGGTGATGGAATCCATTCTAATTCATACACCTTTCATCTCTTGAAACCTATATCAATGGCAGTTCAGTTAATTTTCCTGATTTGTAATACAGGCATAAGATCTCCCTGATCTTTACAAGTGGACCCTCTGAATCCCTAGTTTTCCCTTCTCTGAATTTTCTTAAATTTTAGTTCAATTATTTCACCATTATTCCTCAAATCATAATTGGTTTAGATTTCATCTTAGCCTAGTCCTAGATCTGGTTATTTTTAGAAAGCGTACAAGTATCAGTCCCTTGGGATTCGACCTCGGTCTTACCGAGTTATTACTACATCACAACCCTGCACTTGGGGAGTGAACAATGCTCTACCGTGGATTGCCGGTGACTTCAGAAAATAATGAAAATTCTGAAATCTTGGTACCTCTTAATACCTTTGCATACTTATCAATCCAGTTAGGATATAGCCTGCGATAGGCGCCGATTGGTACGACAACCGTAGCATTGCTCATTCACTTCATTAATTAAGTTAATTAACTTGTCCCTACCGACTGGTAATAAAGCGGCTCCTCTTGGATCATATTGTCTATCTCCTTAATCAGATTGAACTAAAAAAGGGGTTTAGTGTTAGAGTAGATGACATGCATGGAAAATATCTCATGGATCCACCTCGTAAGGCAACTCGTGATCCATGAGATATCCTGGTGTCCTTAGAAAATCCTTGCTCCAATTGTACACAGCTGTAATTAGCCTCACAATATTTAGTTACCATGTATATCTTGTAACAGCCTTCCAAATCAGTGGCTGATTGTTCTCCTCTCAAGTTATTAATAGAAATCGTGCACCTCCATGAGATATATCGGATTACATCTCAATCTATCTTGGTATCAGAGCTATTACGAGTGCATCCACCATGTCAAGCACTTCATCTTCCTCCTTGTCGCCATCTGTTTCTAACATCACTCACTTCCTCGACATCAAACTTGACAAATGCAATTTTTTGGTATGGCGTTCTCAGTTCCTTCCCATACTAAAACTCCATGATCTTGAAGGCCTTATTGATGGCACCTCTCCATGTCCAGACCATTTCCTCCCTCCAACAGAGAAGGATACCTTGCCTATCATCAATCCTAACTATACCAGATGGATCAAAATGGACCAAATACTCCTCTGCTGGCTCATCTCCTCCCTCATTGAACCGGTCATGGCCCATGTTGTCGGCCTCACCACATCTCGTGATGTGTGGTGTGCTCTGGAGAGGATCTTTGCATCGTCCTCCCGAGCTCACGTATAGAAACTCAAGTATCAGTTGCACACTATCAAAATGGGTGCTACACCTATGTCTGAATACATGCAGTCTGTCAAGTCTATTGTGGACAACCTCGCTGCCGTGGAAAATCCTGTCACCGACTCTGACCTCGTGTCCACCCTCCTCAGTGGCCTGTCTCCTGAATATGACTCGTTCGTCACCTCTATCAACACACGAGTCGACCCTATTTCCTTTGAAGAACTGATCGGCCTCATGCTCAGTCAGGAGATACATCGTGGGCGCACCCTCCCCAACCCTGAGTCCACCAACCTCATCTCTCCTGCACCTGCAGTTCACACTGCTTCATGGACTTCGAGGTTCTTCTCTGCCTCGCCTTCATCTTCCTTCTATGGGCATGGTCGAGGACGGGGTCGGGAACACGGTCGTGGGCGTGGTCGGTACTCCTCTCTACATCCGACCTCAGGTGGCCCCCAACATCAGATAGCTGGTGGTCACCCGCAGTGCCAGATCTGCAACCGGTTCGGCCATTACACTAACCACTGCTACAACCGCTATGATGAAGCCACCCCACCTTCCAACCCGACTGCTCTCATGCACTCGGTCGGTAGCAGTAGATCATCCGATCCCAACTAGTATGTTGACTCTAGTGCTACACATCACCTGACTGCTGATATGGTGAACCTGGCAATTCCGACTGAGTATCATGGCCCTAACAAGATTCGCATGGGTAACGGGACAGGTCTGCCTATCCATTCTACTGGTTATTCTATTCTAAGCTCTCCATCTTCCTTCTTTGCATTACATAACCTCTTGTTCATTCCCAATATCACTAAGAATCTTCTCTCTGTCAGTCGTTTTACTACTGATAATAAAGTCTTACTTAAATTTCATCCTGACTTTTGTCTTGTCAAGGATCTCTCTACCCAAAAAACTCTGCTGCGAGGACACCTTAAGAATGGTTTGTATGCTTTCTATCTGGGGGACAAGAGTCTTGTTGCTTCTCCTCAAGCTCTTCTTGGTGAACGTGTCTCTTCCTTGGTGTGGCACGAGCGCCTTGGTCATCCCACCAGTCGCATTGTCTCCAGTCTACTCTCTCAGCATAAGCTTCCCTCTCTTCCTGATCGTAGGGGTCCTTCGGTTTGTGCTGCCTGTCAGCAAGGGAAGAGTCATCGTCAACCTTTTTCCTCTTCATCTTCGGTTGTTACTGCTCCTCTAGAACTTATTCATTCAGATCTCTGGGGTCCGTCTCATGTACCTTCTGTAAGTGGTAAATCGCTACTACGTTAGCTTTGTTGATCACTACAGCAAATATGTTTGGCTTTACCCATTAATAAATAAAAGCGAGACTTTTTCAGTTTTTGTCACTTTCAAAAATTATATTGAAAAATTCTTAGGTCATTCAATAAAGGTCTTGTAGACCAATAGTGGTGGTGAATTCCTAAAATTTAAATCATTTCTTTTTTCTCATGGTATTATTCATCGTGTTTCCTGCCCACACACTAGTGCCCAAAATGGAACTGTGGAACAGAAGCATCGCCATCTCGTTGAGACTGGCTTGACCCTCCTCGCTCGATCCCATGTACCTTTCTCTTATTGGCATATGCTTTTCAGACTGCATCTTTCCTTATCAACCGAATGTCAACCATGGTCCTACACAACTTTTCAGAAATCACCTACTTACCTCTCCTTAAGGGTGTTTGGCTGTGCTTGCTACTCTCAACTTTGCCCCTACAATCCACATAAATTTGATTTCTGCTCTATGCAATGTATCTTCTTGGGGTACTCCACATCCCACAAAGGTTACCAGTGCTTACATATCCCCACTGGGCATGTGTACATCTCCTTGATGAATGCACATTCTCATTCCTCGGCCTCACGCCTAACCTCTCTTCTCCACTGTCCCCGTCCCAATCACCGATTACAATTTCCATTGGTCCCCTGCCTGTCCCAGACTCCTTTCTGTCTGCTACACCGGCGCCCTCTATCGGTCCAATAGATTCCTGTGTCTCTCCTCCACCTTCGCACCAGTCCCTCCCTAATCCTTCTATCATTAATTCATACACTCCATCTCCTACCCCATATCCTGATCCCCCTTTCGATACAACTCCCTCCTCGGTATCTCCCTCTCCTGTAGTTCCTACTAATCCACCTCTCATCCGAAATTATCTAATGGTCACCAGGACTCAGGATAACACAAGAACACCTAAAGTCTGGCTTGCCACCCATTACCCACTGCCCACTTGTCTCATGACTAATTTGCACACCTCGCCCGTCAAACCCACCTGTTTCACACAAGCAAACTGTGATCCTCGGTGGCGTCAGGCCATGGACACCAAGATTAATGCTCTACTCTAGAATGGTACCTGGTCTCTTGTTCCCTACCATCATGATATGAACCTCATTGGTTGCAAGTGGGTCTTCAAGTTGAAACACAACTCGGGTGGTTCGGTGGACAGGTACAAGGCGTGTCTTGTGGCCAGGGGGTTTCACCAAAAATCAGGACTTGACTATGGAGAAACACTCAGCCCTGTCATCAAACCAACCACCGTTCGAATTGTCTGTAGCCTTGTCGTGTCCAAAGGATGGACCTTGCGCCAATTCGATGTTAATAATGTTTTTCTACAAGGCTTTCTTGCAGAGACTGTCTATATGGCACAACCTTCAGGGTTTGTTGACCCGACTCGGCCCAACCATGCCTGTCGACTCCATCACAGCATCTATGGCCTCAAATAGGCCCCGCGGGCCTGGTTCTCTCATCTCAGTAGTTACTTGGTTCACATGGGCTTTGTGGGATCCAAGTCCAATACTTCTCTATTTATCCGATGGTCTGGGTCCAATCTCCAACTGGTTCTCATCTATGTGGACGACATCATCATCATAGGGGATAATGTTCACTCCCCAAGTATAGGGTTGTGATGTGGTAATAAACTCGGTAAGACCGAGGTCAAATCCACAGGGACTGAAACTCGTACGTATTCTGAAACCAACTAGAACTAGAACTAGAATGAGATGAAATCTAAAACGAGTGTGATTTGAGGAATAATAGTGAAATATTAATCTGAACTTAAAGAATTCAGGGAAAGAAAACTAGGGATTCAGAGGATCCACTTGTAGAGATCAGGGAGATCTTATGCTTGCTTCATGGATATTAAACTGAACTTACTTGATGTAGTTTTCAAGATATGAAAGGTATATGAATTAGAATGGATTTTATCACCAAACCATGCCAGGAGACAAAGCAAACAACAGAATTAAACTAATTACCAACCAATCACATGTATGAAAGTTAGGAAGGGTATTGACATCCAACCATGCCCAGGAGACGATGGTGAACAACAAGGCTTCCTGACGTCATAAACATAACAAAACAAAAGAAATACTCAAAGCCTTCGCAGACCCATTGTAATTTTAGTCACAACAGACCATTAAAAACTAAGAACATTCAATTAATAATCAACTAAAATCAAACTTAGTTCAGTGTAAATAAAAAGCACAAGCAAAGAGTCTCCCATCAAGCTACAGGCTTCACCTCTTAGCTCTAGCTAAGAAGTTCAACCAGACATGGATGGGCTAGATCTCTAATAATAAAATAAACAAACAAAAATAAAAAGAAAAAGAAAAAAATAAACTTCTATCCTTCCGTCTCTCTCCCGTTTATATGCACCAGGTGGAGAGTTTCCGCACTCTATGAGGAAGTTTTACGTAGCAAGGAGGTCGGCTACGTTAACATTGGGAGCCAACTTGCGCTGAAGTAATGGTGGGGTCCACTTCAGTTGACAGGTAGGAAATCCACTCCGTCTATTGTGTTTACAGTGAGATTTCAGCTGGAAATAGCCGGTTATGGAATGTTTTTGGCCCGACCAATCGGCAGAAATTACAATGCAATCAGTGCAGGCTGTCCATTTGTGACCGTTGAACTTAGCACGTGTGCGTGCATGAGTGCATGAGATCAACGTGGGTCTAACCAGATCGCACCCCTCTACATGATGGACGGATCGGATCACACCTCTGAAGTACGGTGGTGGCCCACGAAGCTTCGTCCGCAGGCTCTGTTGCGAACAGAGCCTGCGTAAGCGTTACGCAGTGATGCTGGTGAGACCCATCGTTGGTAATTTTGAGAAAATCCACTCCGTTTATTGGTTTGAGGACGAAAAACCATCCGGGAAGGACCATGTTTGGAGTAAAATCGGTGTGGCCTAAGAGCTTATTTACTCCGCCGTCCATCTTATATTTAATGGTTAGGATCTTGCAATAGATTGTATGGTGTCAAAAGATCACCTAGGTGACATTAATACGCCTCCTCTGGAGCAGATGGACGGCTCAGATCATTCAAAGGAGTAAGGGGTGGGCCCCACTGAGTGAAACTGGCGGACCCACGTCTGCCTGCTGTATTTTTTTAAGAAGAAGAGTCGGTCAACGCTTGCTGACCGACTTTCATATTTTTGGTGCACGCCCAGTGCACTTGCGCCCCTTGCACATGCACTATATGTAGGGGTCCAACGGAGATGTCTATGAGAAGTCTGCTCCGTCCATCCGTTTTATCATATCATTTTAGACGTTGAGGCCAAAAGTGAAGCAGATCCAGATATCAGGTGGGCCCCACTTTACCATTTTATAGGCTGATTTGTCTATTGGGTCACTTCCAGAGGGATCCAACAGATGATTTTTGACGTGTACGGTTAATTTATGGTTCTCAAGCCATGTATGACGTTTCAAGCCGAACGGATGGTGGAAACCCTGTGATCTTGCATTCTAGACCAATTTCGGGCCACTTGAGCTTCAGTTTCTTAATTTCTGCGGATCTCTGGCATGTAAATTTCTTGATCTTGGTCTCCTGGAGTCCGTCCCTTGCTCTGGTGACTTCAGAATGTTAAATCCATGCTTTAAGCTCCCTTTTTCAGTCCATGCTTGCAAATACACTCTGCATCACAAACACGATTAAAGTGGGCCATTAAACGACATCATGTTCATAAATTCAGGTAATAAATGGGGTCTAATATGCAATATTTGACCCTCAACAGATAACTCTGACTCGGTCGATCATCTTATTAGGGATCTTGGCCTGGAGTTTTCCCTAAAAGACTTGGGCCCACTTCACTATTTCTTGGGAGTCGAGTGTCACCGTATCCCAGATGATATGTTCTTATTGTTGGCGTGAGTTGTTATGAGAGAGATTATGGGAATCCCTTCATATAAGGGATTTTATTCTAGCAAAATGAAAATTTGAAATTTGTATAGCCAAGAATAGATAGGATTTTCTTGTTATATATACGTATTCATTCTTTGTAAAGAGATACCCGAAGAAATATAGAAAATATTTTTTACCATGAATTTTGTCATGGTATCAAAACAAGTTCTGATCTTGTGCCCTATCTCCCTTCCCTAGCCAACCTCTCTTTTTCTTTTTCTTCGCCTCATCTCTTCCCATGGCAACTACAGGCGATATCGATCATTCCATTGAATCCCAAAACCAACACCAATCCACATCCATTATCACCGAATTGACCAACCGAATGATAGAAATCTTGACTAAGACTTCGGCTCCGACCCAGACCACCGAAACTTTCGCTCCTCCAATCAACATCAAGTTGGATGGCACCAACTACGCTCTTTGGTCCCAAGTGGTTGAGATGTACATCTCTAGCAAAGATAAATTGGGATACATCAACGACGATTTCCACCAACCTCTACAAACCGATCCATCCTTTCGAAAGTAGCGCACAGATAATGCCATTGTCAAGGGATGGCTGATCAATTCCATAGACCCATTGTTGATCAGCAACTTCATTCGATTCTCGACCGCAAAACAGGTGTGGGATTCTATTGCTACTACTTACTTTGATCGAAGTGATACTTCTCAAGTATATGACCTTCGGCAGCATGTGAAACGCCTGAAACAAGCCGGTGGTTCTCTTGAAAAATATTTTACTGGCCTCCAGGGATTATGGCGTGAAATTGATTTCCGTCGTCCAAACCCCATGGAACGCATTGCTTATATTAAGCACTACAACGACATGCTTCAGGAAGACCGAGTATATGTCTTCTTGGATGACCTCAATGATCGACTTGATAAGATTCAAGGCGATGTATTACAAATGCATTCGTTTCCCACAATTGAACAGGTGTATGCTCATGTTTGTCGGGAATCTATCCGGCAAACTGTCATGACAACTGGTGGTCACACCGAAACTCCGGGAGCAGTTCTGGCCTCAAAAAGTTTCAAACCAAGGCAATCCACTCCACCCTCTACCAAGTCTCTATCTTCGGACAATGAAAAAACAGATATGCCCTCCAAACCGTGAGCCTCATCTGATGGCTCAAAGTGTTCCCATTGTGGTAATATGAAACATACTCATGACACCTGCTTCAGATTACATGGATATCCCAATGAACTTAGGCTCGCAAACGCCGTGATGGAGAACCAAATAAGGTTGCGGTGGCTACCACAAAACCGAGTCTCTCTCTTGAGTCCTCTTAGGGAGATTTACCCATCACCGACCAGGTAAATATGGTACTGCCCTCTATAATTCTTCTCACAATATTGATGATGGTGCTTGGCTACTTGACTCTGGAGCAACCGACCACATGACCTTTGACTCCGCTAATTTCACACAGCCTTCCTCTCCATGACACACCAGCATTGCAAATGCCAATGGGGATCTCTCTCCCGTCATAGGGGCTGGCACTGTGAAGCTGTCACCCACTTTATCACTGTCTCATAACTTGCTTGTTCCCTCTCTTTCCCATAAGTTGCTATCTATTAGTCAAGTCACCACAGCCCTAAACTGTGTTGTACTCATGTATTCTACCTTTTGTCTGATTCAGGATATTCTTACCAAGGAGATCATTGGGAGTGGTACTGAGAGAAGGGGGCTATATTATGTGGAAGATTTCAGTGTGGGTCATGCACATCACATGCATCCTCCGACTAACAAACAAGAGCGACAGCTTTGGCTTTGGCATCGTCGGCTAGGACATCCATCTTTTAGTTATATGAAACATTTATTTCCTACTTTATTTTCCTCTATGTTAAATTTGGACTTCAAATGTGACACTCGCATTCTCGCTAAGAGTCATCGAACTATATATCCTTTAAGTATGAATAAAAGTGATGTTCTCTTTGCTTTAATTCACTCTGATGTTTGGGGTCTTTCTCCAGTTTCAACTATGTCTGGGTTCCGCTAGTTTGTGATATTTGTTGATGCTTATACTCGCATGACTTGGCTTTATTTGCTGAAACATAAATATGAAGTATTGAGTGTCTTCCAGTCTTTTCACACAATGGTTCAAACCCAATTCTCAGCGAAGATTCAGATTCTTCACTTTGATAATGGTGGCGAATATGTCAACCACCAGTTTCATGCCTATTTCCACCTTCATGGTCTTATTCATGAGACCTCTTGCCCACAAACTCCTCAGCAAAATGGGGTAGCTGAGAGAAAAAACCGACATATCCTTGAAACGGCCCGGGCTCTATTACTTGGAGCTCATGTACCTCATAGGCATTGGGTCGATGTTGTTGCCACGGCCGTGCATCTCCTCAATCGGATGCCCTCCAAGCTCTTGCATTTTAAGACTCCTCTTCAGACTCTTTCGACTTGTGTTTCCTTACTTACCATGTTACTGATTCCTCCCCGAATTTTTGGATGTGTCACATTTGTCCACCTTCATAAGAATCAGCGCACGAAACTTGAACCTTGTGCCATCAGATGTCTCTTCTTGGGGTATGTCGTACATCAAAAAGGGTACCGGTGTTATGATCCAGTCACCAACTGCACGTATGTGACTATGGATGTCATGTTTCTCAAAAATGACTCCTTTTCTTCTTCCTTTCCCAATTCTTCTTTCAGGGGGAGATCAGTAATAAAGAGCTGAATTGGTTAAGATTTGATTGGCTGCGATTTTCTAACACTCAAATCCTAGTAAATGAGGAACCAAATACTGAGTTAGGTGTGTCTTCAAAAGCTGATACAGTTTCCAGAGGAGTATCTACATTACATGAAGCTGACATAGAACCTAAAATCCTAGTAAATGAGGAATCAAATACTGAGCTAGGTGTGTCTTCAGAAGCTGATACAGTTTCCAGAGGAGTATCTATACCACCTAAAGCTAACATAGAACCCTCTCATCTCTTAGTACCTGAAGACCCATCTCCTGAGAATATCCCTGAGGTAACCTCTCCTACTATACCTCTAAATTCTGATGATATGGATATCCCTGTTGGCTATACTCTCCCTTTCAAGCATAATCGTGGCAAACCACCAAACAGATATTCTCTGGATATTGGAGAACAAAGTTCAAAATATCTAATTGCTAAGTATGTGTCCACAATAAGGCTTTCCAAACCACTTCAGACATTCGTACATGAACTTTCCTCATGTCGTGTTCTCACCGACATTCATGAAGCTCTAACGGATTCTAAGTGGACTCAGGCTGTAAAAGAAGAAATGGGGGCACTACTGAAAAATGAAACATGGACTCTTGTTTCCTTACCCAAAGGAAAAATGACGGTGGGGTGTAAATGGGTGTTTTCCATCAAATACAAAGCAGATGGCTCAATTGACAGATACAAAGCAAGGCTAGTAGCAAAAGGATACACGCAGACATACGGTGTAGATTATCAAGAAACTTTCTCACTAGTGGCAAAGCTGAACATGGTTAGGGTGCTGCTATCCCTCGCAGCAAATCTGGAATAGCCATTGCATCAGTTTGATGTAAAGAGTGATTTTCTCCATAGTGAACTTGAAGGAGAAGTCTATATGGATGTTCCACCAGGCTACACAGTAACTTCCGAGACTAAAGTGGTGTGCAAATTACAGCAAGCACTGTATGGATTAAAACAGTCACCGAGAGCATGGTTCGGGCAATTCAGCTTGGCAATGAAGAAATATGACTTTCAACAAAGCAACTCAGGCCATACACTATTCTTAAAGCACCAACGAGGCAAGGTAACGGCTTTAATAATCTATGTAGATGACATGATTATTACAGAAAATGATCCAGATGAAATCTCAAGACTCCAAAAGCATTTGGTAACTGAATTCGAAATGAATAATCTAGGAGGACTTAAATACTTCCTAGGTATTGAAGTTACTAGATCGAAGTGAGGTATATTTCTTTCCTAACGAAAATATGTTCTAGATTTACTATCAGAGGTAGGACTACTAGAGTGTAAGCCTGCAGATACACCTATTGTCCAAAACCATAAACTTGGAGTATATTCAGACCAAGTGCCGACAAACAAAGAGAGATACCAGAGATTGGTTGGGAAGCTTATTTATCTCTCACATACTCGTCCAGATATCACTTATGCTGTGAGCATAGTTAGTCAATTCATGCATTGTCCGAGCGAGGATCACATGGATGCAGTGATCAGAATTCTACGTTACCTAAAGTCCTCTCCAGGAAAAGGGCTTATGTTCTCAAAAAATAATCATCTAAAAGTTATGGGATATACAGATGCAGATTGGGCAGGGAATATATCGGACAGAAAATCTACCTCCGGATACTTCATGTTTGTTGGCGAAAACCTCATTACATGGAAAAGTAAGAAGCAAAACGTGGTAGCTTTATCAAGTGCTGAAGCTGAGTTCCGTGGGATGGCTAAGGGTCTTTGTGAGCTTCTCTGGCTCGAAAGACTGTTAACAGAAATCAGCTTTGCCCCGAAATGTGAGATGGACCTATTCTGTGATAACAAGGCCACCATTGATATTTCACACAATCCAGTTTAGCATGACCGAACCAAACATGTAGAGGTGGATCGACATTTCATCAAACATAATCTTGAGACGAAGATAATTCGATTTCCTTTTATTAAGTCTAAAGACCAAGAAGTGTGATATCCTTAAAAGTCAGATGCAAATAGATTTTTACAACTCACTTGACAAGTTGAGCATCAGAGACTTGTATGCACCAACTTAAGGGGGAGTGTTGGCGTGAGCTGTTATGAGAGAGATTATGGGAATCCCTTCATATAAGGGATTTTATTCTAGCAAAATGAAAATTTGAAATTTGTATAGCTAAGAATAGATAGGATTTTCTTGTTATATATACGTGTTCATTTTTTGTAAAGAGATACCCGAAGAAATATAGAAAATATTTTTTACCATGAATTTTGTCACTTATCTCAGCAAAAGTATATTCGCGATCTCTTACTCAAACTCAAGATGGATGGTGTGAAGCCTGTCAACTCTCCCATGGCCACATCCTGCAAGCTATCAAAGTTTGGAGGTACTCCCTTGTCCGATCCTTTTCTCTTTTGAAGTACTGTTGGGGCCCTCCAATACCTCAATTTCACTCGATCAGACATTGCCTTCTCCGTCAATAAGGTCGCCCAGTTCATGCAATCTCCTACAGAGGATCACTGGTGCTCGGTCAAGAGGATTCTCCGTTATCTCAAATCTACTGTTACGCATGGTCTCTATTTCTCCACTCAGTCCACATTAGGTCTTACAGCCTATACTGATGCAGACTGGGCCGGATCTATTGATGATCAAAAATCCGCTAATGGGTATTGTGTTTTTCTTGGCAAAAATCTTATCTCCTGGAGTTTAAAGAAACAATCTACGGTGCCGAATACCGGGGAGTTGCCAATGTAGCCGCCGAAGTTCTCTGGCTTCAGTCTCTCCTTCGTGAGTTAGGACTCCCCCTATCCACTCCTACAGTGCTTTGTGATAACCTTGGAGCAACTTACCTATCGGTCAATCCGGTATGTCACACTCGGTCAAAACATGTTGAGATCGACGTTCATTTTGTCCGTGATCATGTGGTCAATGGAGCCTTTAATGTCCGGTTCGTCTCCACTGAAAACCAACTTGCCGACGTACTCACTAAACCGTTAAGTTCTGCCCGTTTCTCTCTTCTCAAGTCCAAGCTCTCGGTTCTTTCAAAACCGTTACACTTGCGGGGGGTGTTAGAGTAGACGGCATGCATGGAAAATATATCATGGATCCACCTCGTAAGGTAACTCGTGATCCATGAGATATCCTGGTGTCCTTAGTTAATCTTACTCCAATTGTATACGGCTGTAATTAGCCTCACAATATTCAGTTACCATGTATATCTTGTAACAGCCCTCCAAATCAGTGGTTGATTGTTCTCCTCTTAAGTTATTAATAGAAACCATGCACCTCCATGAAATGTATCGGATTACATCTCAATCCATCTTTGAGTTCATTAACTCATTTCCCTCACACGTGTCAGTGATGTACAGCCATACATTCCATTCAAGTTGTGGGTCTCACGGTTGTATATCTAAAATCGCACTGATCAAACAATTCTAACCATCATGTACCGTACCTGCATGAATGGTCCAAATAGAAAGGAAAAAATCAGATGGTAGCCGATGCGTGCCGGCATGTACCTGTATACAGGTGAATGCACCGTGTAATCTGAAACTTATTTTTAGAATCCGAACCGTGAATCAAGTGGACCTGATCATTTGGATCACATTCCCAGCTATAAAGGAGGGTGGCAGCCATACCAAAGAGTAGGTGAAAAACAACAGACGGTCGACCACACGATATTTCTTATTTTCTTTCCATGTATTTTATCTGATAGTTTGATGGTGTGGATCCTGTGCATATCTGATCTAAGATGGTTGGTTCCACCTGATATTCCGTAGGATGTAGCCGTGCTTTGAAATGCATCAAGTCGGTGTAAGCCCGCTGCAAGCGCTTTTGTAGGCGGGACCGAAGTAGGCGGTTCTCGAAGTCGGTTACCTTTTTTCAAGACACGTGAGTCCAAAATCATATACGAAAGATTTATTTCAGACAGCTGGTGGGTGTACCTTGACCAAAATCATATATGAAAGATTTATTTGATAGGACTGGCCGAGTGTACCTTGATCAAAATTATATAAGAAAGATTTATTTGATACGGCTGACCGAGTATAGCTCTAACCAAAATCACTTTATAAAGGTAATGCCACTTTAAGCCAAAAGATAATGATGGTCCAATAGTTTGAACCGTTCATATTTTCATTCTTATCATAAATAAGCTAATGTTATGTAATCATGGGCTAATGACGATCCTAACCTTGGGCTATTTCCCAGGCATTTACTATGCCACGTATTCAAAGGGCAAAGTTCCAATTTATAAAAAAAGGAAAAGACTTAGGTGTGGTTATAGCTGGGCATTGAGTTGAGTCAGGCTAAGTTAGGGCTGACCTGGCTTGATCCGGTTTTAAAATAGGCTTGACCCGAACTCAACTCGACTCGGTACCGAGTCCAGCATGCTTGAACCGATCCGATTCTGGGTATGGCCTAGACTAATATGAATCGAGTCCAACCCGATCAAAAGTACCGAGTCCGTTCGAGTTGGCACCAATTCAAATCGAGAGATGAGGGAGGGAGTGAGTGAAGAGGAGGAAGAGGAAGAGGAGGAGGTGGTGGTGGTGGACAAATAAACCAAAGAGAATATGGTCTCAGTCCAATAAAATCGAGCATGAAATATTTCTTTAATATTTTGTCAAGATATTTAAATTCGTTGGCAAATTAATAAACCATATATATGTGGTGTTCGTTAATGAATTTGTGAACTACTTTACGTACTCGTTTGCTAAGAATTTGCCACATTGCACAGTAAAACAGTATATGTGCTCTACTGTAGATTGCCAGTGACTTTAGAAAATAATGAAAATTATGAAATCTTGGTACCTTTCAATACGTTGCGTACTTATCAATCTAGTTAGGATATAGCTTGCGATAGGCAGGCCGATTGGTACGACAACCAACCGTAGCGTTGCTCATTCACTTCATTAATTAAGTTAATCAACTTGTCCCTACTGAATGGTAATAAAGCGGCTCCTCTTGGATGCTATTGCCTATCGCCTTGATCAAATCAAACTAAAAAATGGGTTGAGTTCGTTAACTCATTTCCCTCACACACGTGTCAGTGATGTACAGCCACACATTCCATTCAAGTTGTGGGTGTATATCTAAAATCGCACTGATCAAACAATTCTAACCATCATGTACGGTACCTGCTTAAATGGTCCAAATACGAAGGAAAAAATCAGATGGTAGCCAATGCACGCCCGCATGTACCTGTACAGGTGAATGCTCCCTATAATCTGAAACTTATTTTTAAAATCCGAACCTTGAATCAAGTGGACTGGATCATTTGGATCACATTCCCAGCTATAAGGAGGGTGGCAGCCATACCAAAGAGTAGGTGAAAAATAGCAGCCGGTCGACCACACACTAATTCTTATTTTCTTTCCATGTATTTTATCTGATAGCTTGATGGTGTGGATTCTGCATATCTGATCTAAGATTGTTGGTTCCACTTGATGTACCGTAGAACATAGCCGTACTTTGAAATGCATCAAGTCGGTGTAAGCCCGATACAAGCGCTTTTGTGGCAGGGAACGAAGTAGGCGGTTCTTGAAGTCGGTTACCTTTTTCAAGGCACGTGAGTCCATGAACCGAAGTTGGCCATGTCCACAGCCGCAATATAAGAAAGTTTTATTTGATAGGCCAGTGCATCTTGACCAAAATCATATAAGAAAGATTTACTTCAGACAGCTGGCGAGTATATGTTGACCAAAGCCATATAAGAAAGATTTATTTGATACAGCTGGCGAGTGTACCTTGACCAAAATCACTCTAGAAAGGTAACGTCACTTTAAGTCAAAAGATAATGATGGTCCAATGGTTTGAACCGTTCGTATTTTCATTCTTATCATAAATAAGCTAATGTTACCTAATCATCGGCTAATGACGTGATGGGTTTTTTTTGACCCATTGTCCTTTCGCAACTGGGATGCTCAAGTCCTTTCGCAACTAGGATGCGAAAAGGAGTTTCCTAAAACTATAAAAAGGGGTCCCTAGGATTTTTCTACATATATTGTGTTGATGAGAAAAATACAAGAGGGCTATCAAAGGTGAGAGAGAGGGAGAAAGAGAGAGAGGAAGCTTATAGAAGGGAGGTTACGCTTTCGGGGATTTTTTTACTTTGCAATTTATATCTCAGCGCTTCTATGTCCTCATAATCGGTTAGATCTCTTCGTTTTCTCTATTTCTCTTATTGTTCATCCACTCCTGCGTGAGTGAAGAAGGTTGTAAACGTTCTACTTCATAGTAGATTGTTGATCTGGACGAGGTCCCGTGGTTTTTACCTCTTTGAGGGTTTTCCACGTAAAAATCTCTTGTGTGGTGTGTGATTGATGCTTTGATTTATTTCATTGCTTTATTATCCATAATTCTGGTTTGTTTCGGGAGGCTAGATCTTAAGGTTTGTGCAAGGCATCCCAACAAAGTGGTATCAGAGCTAAGTTCATTGAACGGGTAGGATCGGTTTGAATTATGGAAGGTGGCTCAAGGATGATCAGCCTCAATGGTTCTAACTGGACCATATGGAAGGCTAAGATGGAGGACTTGCTTTATTGCAAGGATCTATATTCTCCAATCTCAGGCATATCAGCAAAATCCAAGGATATGACTGATGATGATTGGAAGAAGATGGACCGAAAGGCGGTTGGGTTTATTAGACAATGGTTGGATGATTCTGTGTTCCACCATGTGTCTACGGAAACCTCAGCCGAAAGCCTATGGCTAAAATTACAAGGGCTGTATGAGAGGAAGACAGCCGGTAATAAGATATTTCTGATAAGGCGACTTGTAAATCTCAAGTTCAAGGATGGTGGTTCTGTGGCCGAGCATATGAATGAGGTCAGTAATATAGTGAACCAACTCACCTCTATGAAGATGGTCCTGGATGATGAATTGCAGGCTTTACTATTGCTTAGTTCATTGCCTGACAGTTGGGAGACATTGGTGGTGTCTCTAAGTAACTCGCGCCAGACGGAAAGATATCCATGGAACAGGTAACCAGTTGTCTCTTCAATGAGGAGACAAGGAGGAAGTCTCAGGGGTCTACTCAGCAAGAGGCTCTTGTGACGCAGGAACGGGGGAGAGGAAAGAACAGGAAGGGCGGGAAGGCCCGAGATAAATCAAGAGGCAAGTCGAGTAACAGAAAAGATATTGAATCTTTGGAATTGTGGCAAGAAGGGCCACTACAAGCATGAATGTCGTGGTAAGAAAAACGACAAGAAAGGAAAAGGGAAGGAAGAAGAATCTGATTCCACTGCGGTCGCTTCAGATGGCGACATGGTAGTTATTCTTTCTACAGATCACGATGTATGTCTCACGGCTACGAGTCAGGTCACCGACTGGGTGATAGACTCGGGAGCTTCTTTTCATGCGACTTCACACAGGGACTCCTTCACAAGCTACAAGTCAGGTGACTATGGAACTGTGAAGATGGGAAATTCTGGCGTATCAAAAATCGTGGGAGTCGATGATATTTGTGTGAAGACCGATGTGGGCTGCACATTGGTTCTCAAGGAAGTGAGGCATATCCCAGACCTTCCCCTCAACTTGATGTCGACGGGAAGGTTGGATGATGATGGCTATGAAAGCCGGTTTGCTGGTAGACAATGGAAGCTCATCAAGGGTTCGTTGATCGTGGGGAGAGGAAAGAAGTGTTGCACCCTGTACAAGGCAAGTGTCAGTATGTGCAAGGGTGGGTTGAACGCAACGGAAGATTCGGCTATTGACATGTGGCACAGGCGTCTAGGCCACATGAGTGAAAAAGGGCTTCAGCTACTAGCGAGGAAGCAGCTCCTTCCAGACGTGACAGGTACACCTCTCAAAACCTGTCTTGATTGTTTATTAGGAAACAAAGATAGAGTTTCATTTATTAAAACTGCTTCTCATGTTAATAAAGTGCATGCATTAGATTTGGTTTATTCTGATGTTTGTGGTCCTATGAGGATAAAAACCTTGGGTGGGGCATTGTATTTTGTTACTTTTATAGATAATGCATCTAGGAGGGTTTAGGTTTATGCTTTGAAATCCAAGGACGAGGTCTTTGGTGTGTTTAAGTTGTTTCATGCTATGGTCGAGAGAGAGACAGGTAGACCATTGAAGTGCATCCGCACTGACAATGGTGGTGAATACATTGGTGACTTTCACGAGTACTGCAAGTCCCAGGGTATACGGCATGAACAGACGGTTCCCAAGACCCCCCAGCATAATGGTGTAGCTGAGCGAATGAATCGCACCATTGTTGAGAGAATCAGATGCATGTTATCCCATGCGAAGTTGCCCAAGATGTTCTGGGGAGAAGCAATGCGCACAAAGTGGTGTATTTGATAAACAGTCTCCATCCCCGTTGAATGGAAAAGTACCGAGAAGGTGTGGGACTGGACGGGATCCATCGTACAGTCATCTCAGGGTGTTTGGATGCAGGGCATCCGTTCACGTACCAAAGGACGAGAGGTCCAAGCTCGATATGAAGATCGGCAAGCGTGTGTGTTCTTAGGGTACGGTGATGAAAAATTCGGTTACAGGTTATGGGATCCGACCGAGAAGAAGCTCGTCAGGAGCAGAGATGTGGTTTTCTTTGAAGATCAGTGTATCGAAGACATTGGTAAGCCAAAGAAGAACCAGCCTAGTTCAGGTGAGCTAGAGGACATGGATCCGATTACTCCTCCCATGGTGCCTGATGACGGGGGAGTACAGCAAGGTGCAGAGGACGAGAGAGTTCCTTTAGAAGATGGACCAAGGGAGCAGCCCCCACTTGATCCACCTATTGAGCCACAGGTGAGGAGGTCATCTAGGGACAGACAGCCGTCCAAGAGGTACTCGCCGCATGAGTACATTATGCTAACCGATGGGGGAGAGCCAGAAGATTATTCTGAGGCCCTAGCCGACGAGCATAAGGGGGAGTGGTTGAAAGCTATGCAAGAGGAGATAGAATCCTTGCATAAGAACCACACCTATGATATGGTGAAATTGCCTAAGGGCAAGAAAGCTTTGAGCAACAAGTGGGTGTTCAGAAAGAAGATTGAGCAGAAGAATTCACAGACGAGGGTCGGGCCAGACTTGTGGTGAAAGGGTTTGGTCAGAGGAAAGGTATAGACTTCGAAGAGATATTCTCACCGGTGGTGAAGATGACATCCATACGTGGTGTTGCTTGGGTTAGGCTAGCATGGATCCTGGAGATAGAGCAGTTAGATGTTAAAGCGCCTTTCTCCATGGTGACTGGAAGAAGAGATCTACATGCACCAACCGAGGGGTTCGAAGTCAAAGGCAAGGAGCATATGGTGTGTGTAGGTGAGGAAGAGCTTGTATGGGTGAAACAAGCTCCACGGCAATGGTACAAGAAGTTCGACTCGTTTATGTTGAAACATGGGTATGACAGAACGGAGTCGACCACCGTGTGTTCACGCGCAAGTTCTCGATGGTGATTTCTTAGTTCTGCTATTATACGTTGATGACATGCTCATCATGGGAAAAGACATCAAGAAGATCGACAGGCTGAAACAGGAGTTGGGCAAGTCTGTTGCGATGAAAGACTTGGGCCCGGCTAGACAGATCCTAGGAATGGAGATAACCCGTGACGAAAGCACAGAAGCTCGGGTCACAAGAGCGGTATATTGAGAAAGTCCTAGAGCGGTTCAATATGAATGCAGCGAAGCCGGTCAGTACTCCACTAGATGGTCACTTCAGATTGAGCGACAGGCAGTGTCCCAAGACGAAGGCAGAGGTGGAAGAGATACAGAAAATACCCTACGCGTCAGTTGTAGGAAGTTTGATGTATGCTATGGTGTGTACACGCCCAGACAAAGCATATGCGGTTTGTGTTGTCAGCCGGTATCTTGCCAATCCTGGCAAAGAACATTGGGCAGCGGTGAAATGGATACTACGGTATCTAAGAGGCTCATCCAGGTTGAGCCTATGCTATGGTGACGAAAAACCTGTGTTAGAGAGCTACACAGATGCAAATATGGCAGGTGGCATAGACTCCAGGAAGTCTACATCGGGGTTCATGTTCACATTTGCAAGGGGAGCGGTTTCTTGGCAGAGCAAGTTACAGAAGGTCGTAGCATTGTCAACTACAGAAGCCGAGTACATTGCAGTCACAGAGGCATGTAAAGAGATGCTTTGGATGAAGAGGTTCCTACAGGAACTTAGCCTAAAGCAGGAGGAGCACGTGGTCTATTGCAATAGTCAGAGTGCTATACACTTGAGCAAGAATCCAAGTCAGCATTCCAAGTCAAAGCACATAGAGATTCAGTATCACTAGATCAGGGATACTTTGGAACATAAGGTGTTACAGCTTGAGAAGGTCCACACGGACGATAATGGGTCAGATATGATGACCAAGGCCTTGCTTAAGGGCAAGTTTGAGGTTTGTAGAAACCTGGTTGGCTTAAAGAAGGTGAATCCCTCCTGGGTCAAAAAGGGGTAGATTCGATGGGTTTTTTTGACCCGTTGTCCTTTCGCAACTGGGATGCGCAAGTCCTTTCACAACTGGGATGCGCAAGTCCTTTCGTAACTAGGATGCGGAAAGGAGTTTCCTAAAACTATAAAAAGGGGTCCTTAGGATTTTTCTACATATATTGTGTTGATGAGAAAAATACAAGAGGGCTATCAAAGGTGAGAGAGAGGGAGAAAGAGAGAGGAAGCTTATAGAAGGGAGGTTCTGCTTTCGGGAGGTTTTTCTACTTTGCAATTTATATCTCAGCTTCTATGTCCTCATAATCGGTTAGATCTCTTCGTTTTCTCTATTTCTCTTATTGTTCATCCACTCTGCGTGAGTGAAGAAGGTTGTAAACGTTCTACTTCATAGTGGATTGTTGATCTGGACGAGGTCCCGTGGTTTTTACCTCTTTGAGGGTTTTTCACGTAAAAATCTCTTGTGTGGTGTGTGATTGATGCTTTGATTTATTTCATTGCTTTATTATCCATAATTCTGGTTTGTTTCGGGAGGCTAGATCCTAAGGTTTGTGTAAGGCATACCAACATGACGATCCTAACCTTGGGCCATTTCCAGGCATCTACTATGCCACATATTCAAAGGGTAAAGTCCTAACTTATCAAGAAGGAAAAGACTTAGGTGTGGTTATAGCTGGGCATCGGGTTGTGTCGGACCAAGTTAGGGCTGACCCAGCTTGATCCGGTTTTAAAATAGGCTTGACCCGAACTCTGTTGGAGATTTTGACCTGCAGAATCACACAGATCTAGATCTAGGATAACAATCCAATGACACCAAGCACACACAAGAGAACACAGATTTAACGTGGAAAACCCTTACGGGAAAAAAATACGGCACAAAGCGATAGATCTCCTCTTATTATATGCATGGATGCATGAATGCATTCGTTGTCCCAGGTAAAACATCCAGACGGACATAGGGGTCGTCACCCATTCAGTCATCGACCTGGGTAAAATATCTAGACGGTCTGTGCCTCGGGTAAAACATCCAGACAGGAAAATATGTACGATAACAACAGATGATGGTTGGTGCCTCAGGTAAAACATCCAGACAGGCGAATCTGTACGTTATGTATAACAGCAATGTACGACAACGACAGATGATTGTTGGTGCCTCGAGTAAAACATCCAGATAGGCGAATTTATAAGTCACGTACAACAGCAATAGATGCTGGTCTGTGTTATGCATGCATGATTAGCCAACCCATTATTAGTCCAATTGCAACCAGCCAATTTAAATAAGCTCATGGTCACTATGGGGAGCACATGAGCTAGCGTAGGCCGACGGCACGGGCATAGTGTCTCATGACTACCATCCCCGGCCCATGAGACTACCATCTTAGGATGTTTAATGGAAACTCATCGACTAGTGGCCAATCATATTACAATATATGGGGCTTACCATCGCATAGTTGTACAGTATAAAACATTCAACCTATATAGGGAAAATACTATAACAAAGCCACATAGGGCGGTATCAAAGTAGGCCACATAGGGTGAGTATCAGAACCATGCGATAAAAGACTATCCTTGAAAATCATTGGACACAATAACCCTGGATGGTAGGCCACATTAATGATTCATCTATACCACCACTCAATAACCACCAAGTCAAAGGTCCATTACGATCACAACTAGTCAAGTTACATCCCAAGTATGGGTGTACATTCATGTGTGGAAATTTTTCACTAATGTACCAGTTTAAATTCCGTAAGCAATCCACAAAAAGAAATCTGCAAGCATGAACAATTATACAAGATAATCATAAAGCATGTAATACAACAATTCAATTTCCACTAGCTAACACATGTGATTATAAAGGAAGATATCAATTATGAATTTAAATAAAAACTATAACTTAAGCTAATGAGAAGATGGAAAGCTCAAGGGGAAGAATCATCACCTTACGAATCAAATCACCTAGTAACGTTGCTAGGAAGCGTGTGCGCGCCCTTGGAGTCAAATCCTATCACCAATTATAAAATTGTGCGGTTAGTTAGATTCAAGCTTTGTACGCTATTCCTGGTTAAGGTCTTAACCTAGGGTTTGGATTACCTAGGTTTAGGGTTTCACTCTAGGAGTTGGACTAGGACTTTATGTGTAGCTCAAACAAAATGTCATGATATGATTAGCTACAATTTACTATTAACGATATAATCGATATTTGCAACTTTGTTTATACTAACTATTCTAGCATGAATAACTCACTAATGGCTAATCATTATTAATATTAATAACCCTAATAATAACAACGGCAATGATACATTAAAATGGGTCTAGTGGATTTGAAGGGTCCCAAGAATACGGTTATTTGGGCCCGCATTAGAGTGAACAGGCCCGCTAGGTTTTTATCCCAACAAATGGCTTAGCTTTGGGCCTAAAATCGTCCCTAATTGAGCGCCGAGTTGGGCCTTGCCTTGACCCAGCCTTTGGGGTCCCATATCAAGTCTAGAATTGGGGCTGGGCCTGAAATGTGGCTACCAAAGTTCTAGGCCCACATCAATCCTTGAGTGAGGCCCATGAAGTTTTAAGGTGAGGCCCATAGTTATGTGGGGCGGCCCACCCTACTGAAAAGCACAGGGCCCGCTGCCCTTGAGTGGTGCGGTCCACAGAGCTGCAACTGATCAGGTGCGGCCCACCAAGAATCTAAGGTGAGGCCCACTGTGGTGTGCATGTGGCTGAACCCAAGCCCACCATGTGTTGCCTGTCCTAGGCCAGGACTTGGACTGCTCGGCCCAAAAAAGGTCTGGTTCCACTCCTTGCACAGCCCATTTGAGAGCCATCTTTGAGCCCAGCTCGTGGCCCATCTGAAGCCTTGGTTTGAGCCCAACCCCGACTCACTTAAAGGTCGATTCTGTCCCAGTCTTCGGATGGGTTTCAACGCAGGCTGGAGGCCTGCTCATAGTCTAAATCAAAATGCCACTGAGGCCATTGCAGGACCCAGATAAGGCCTGCTTTTGGTCTAAATCAAAGCCCATATACGAGGGCTACTTTCAGTTCGGTTTTAGTCCAGCTGAGAGCCCATTTCATCTCAAGTTTGAGACCATTTTCGGTGCAGATAGAGATCCATTTGGAAGCCTGTTTCAGGCCAGATAGAGGCCTGATTTTAGTAATGGTCCATCGGCTTTGGCTGGACGAAGACAGAAGGATAAGGGGACTGGACATTACCTGGCTTGACTCGATATGGGGTAGCTCAGTAGCAGCAGCGGTTAGGTGTGGCCCATCATGCATATAGCAGCACGACAGCAGCGCCAAACCATAGCTCCTTCTTCCTTCTTCTCCCAATTCGTTCTCTCCCTCACTCTCTTCTACAACGTCCTGCAATCCCCAGGACTGAGACAGATTCAAAATTTGGTGGTGCGGATCAAATTGTGGTAGCGAGCTTCGTCGGGAGAGATGATTGAGGTCTAATGGTGATTCTCAATCTGACGGACCTTTTGTGATTCCAACACTTCTAGACAGTTTAAATACACCCATAGGAGCTTGTGGGAGCTTGAGATCGAAGCTCCAAAGGCATTTTGCTGGTGGGTTCTGAGGAAGGAAGAAATTGGCTATTTTTGAGCCACCATAAAAAACGAACTGGAATTCCCTACTGCCGTCCGATCCTCTCCTTCATATGGGAAACCCTAGTCCCACCTGGACCGTTGGATGGAAACCAAACAGTCGGGATTTAATCTGCCCGAAACCGACTCTCAAAACTGTGGGTAGAAACCGAAACCGACCCCGGTTTTGCTTGGAACGCCCTAAACGAGTGGACGGCCGAGATGTTCCAGTAGAGGGACGGCTAGGATGGACGGATCCGGCTTCACGGGGATTGCCGACCTGACACAGCAGGCATAGCTAGAGTTTCCGTTTTTGGAACCAAACAGCCGCACACCCCCGTTTTGCTGGGAGGTGTGCTCACTTGTGTGAGTTTCCACATGTGAAATCACCATGGTTTTGCTCCGCCATGGACGCTCTATCAGATGGGTGGTTTGGATCACCTCACTGGGATGATATGGTGGGCCACATATCGATCGATCACGGAGGAAGAAAAATAGCAACCTTTCTTTTTCAAACGGCAAGAGGCGGGAATCTCTCCCATTTCGGGAAAGCGTCGGGTCAGACGCCTCTAACCGGGATCCTTGGTCCTGTACACTGCGAGTGCAGTCCCTTTGGTGATCGCACGCAATGGTTGTGGGGCCCACAGAGATGTTTTCAAGAAATCCACGCCATTCATTCCACTTTGTGGGTCCAAGTATGGCTTTAACCGAAGCTCAGGCAGGTACAAAGCTTGGGTGGGCCATGCATGCAGATTTCACCCCTAAATTGTGGGTTTTTCCTCAATCTGATGGTCAGATTATATCTAAACTTATCATATACGGTACAACGGATCTATACTGATTTATTTAGAATTTAGTGGCTGGATTATGGGTCAGATGGCCTAATCGACGTGGTCATGAGATTAAACACCCTCATTATTATGTTTATAATATCATTTATTTGTTGTTATTATTATTACTGTCATCTTTCTCTAAGTTGCTTATGTTGGTCCCATCTTAATCAACATCATTTATTTCTCACTCAGCCCCTATAGAGCTTTGGTCAGAAAGATTAAATCATTTAAATCGTAAGTGGCTATATTTAGTAATCTCATGGCCAACTAATGATTCCCACCAACCTAATGGTCGGATTGGCTTCAGGTGTTAATATGAATGATTCCACATTATTCTTAAGTAATCTAATTCACAACTATGGTGTATATTTCCATCCAATCACCCGACTAAGTTATTCTTTGAGCAAACGCGCATCTTTGTAGTTGTATGCTCAACCACAATGTTTGCTTCATAAATCCACGGTTGGATTGATTTAAAACCCTTTATTAGGAGTCATAGCAGTCCTAAGTTCTATATAAGTGGAATTTTAAAATGCCTGATTTGATCCCTAAATTATCTGATTAGTGTGTCAAGTAAATGGTCACTCTATGGAACCTAGTGGTTATTGAACAATGGACCTCATGACTTAGGGTGCTATACCCAAACTAGTTGGTTAGCTTGTCCACAAGTGGAATTGGCATCCTAAAAATATAGGCATGTGGGAGTTGATCGCTTCCAACAGTTGGACTCAGGTTAGAATGAACGTAGGTGTTGAATAAGATGGGTTTGTATTTATGCTAAGTTAGGTTACCTGGTAACACCTGAGTACTGAAAAGTATGGGGTGTTACAGCTTTTTACATAGCATTCGCATCTAGACGCTAGAGAAATCCCCTTCTCCTGAACTCTTTTTTTTTTTGGAAAGTGGGACGGTGCCACAAGAGTTCTATAGATCTGAAACATGTATAGGCTTTCGGGAGGGTCTGAACAAAAAGAAAATAGACCACTCCTATCATGTCAGCTTACAAAGACACAACACAAAAGGGAAATATAGGCAGCCCCTTTGTATTTACAAAGAACAAAGGCCTGGACCAAACAGTGAAGACGAGCAGAAATTATAAGCCACACGAAGGAAACAAGGAAAACAGGGGAGTTAATCCTTCAATCTGAGAGCACCTAAACCGACCCTATCCAAAAAGATTCTACCACAAACGATAGAAGGAAGGCACCTGGAATGGAGGTAGATCGAGGACTGTTGAAGAAGACTCCCTTCCCGAGCCAAACCATCCGCCGGCTCGTTGCCTTCTCTAAGGATATGCGTTAAAACAAAACTACCCAGGTTGTGTAAGCGTTTAATACGATACAGCCAAGGGTCCCACTTCCATGGAGTCTTGGCCCAATTATTGAGACTATGAATAGCCAATTTTGAATCTGATTCCACCTCAACTTTGTTGAAGCCTTTTTCTAACCATGGAAGCATCCCATCATGAATCGCACGAAGCTCCGCCATATTATTAGAGCCCACCCCATATCCCATGGAGAAGCCAAACAGAAAAACCCCACTGTCATTCCTACATATGCCTCCTCCACTCGATGGACCCGGATTACCCATCGCCGATCCGTCAATATTCAATTTTACCCATCCCGGGGAGGGCTGCCTCCATTTCACCAGAAGAACATCTTTTCGGTTGTGATGACAAGTAGATTTCCTAAGTTTCAGCCCGTGATTCCCGCTGACCGCTTCCATTAGATCTGCCCCTAAGACCAATTTTGTCCACCACCTGACCCGGGCTACTGAAGTTGTCAAGGTCATCGAAGTATTGTCGTAGACTGCTATGTTTCTAGCTCGTCAAATTTCCCAAAGAATGAGGATGGGCAGTAGGAATCTGATCGAACGAGGTGCAGCTCCAGGAGACGCAACATTTCACCAATGGCACAATTTGCCAGCAATGGAGTTGTGAATCAATAGGGGAATACCGCACCTCGAGCCGAAAAAAGCCCAAAGGGCTTGCGAATGGCGACCATAAAAAAACAGGTGGGGGAGAGATTCCTGTTGAGGTGACGGATTCAGACCTTGTAGACAGCATTTACATGTAGAAGCCAGAGCCAAGCCTTTCTCTTGGACCCTAGTATCAACGGGTAATGCATTCTAGAGAACCCTCCACATGAAAATGGAGAATCTTGGGGGTAGGAGACGAAACCATATCCATTTAGCCCACTGATTAGGTGGGGAGGGGGATTGAAGCACTGCCCAGGCTGAGCGAATGGAGAATCTGCCTGAAGATTCGTGCGGCCATATGCTCATAGGAGGATCCTCAGCAATAGAAAATCCACCATTAATAATCTCATCGATTAGGTGGTTGGGAAGAAATGAGAAAACTCGGGATGGAGGGAAGGGTCTAGAACAACCCAGGACTTCCCGCACTTTCAGCTGCTGGAGGTCAGAGGGGACTGGGCAATCGATGAGGCACTGGATAGGGCCCCTGCCCATCCAGTTATGAGACCAGAAATTTAGCTCCCCGTTGCCGACTAACTACTGAATATGCTCTGAAAGAATAGGGAAGAGCGCTTTGATTTGCTTCCAAAGAGGAGAAGCATTTCGGGAGGCCGGCGTTTGGCCCAAAACGTGGATATCCCTGTCGTGTAAGCTGTTCATGAGTTTCGCCCAAGGGCTGGGAGGCTCCCCATAATTGACGGTCCACGCTAATTTGAGACGATGACCATTCAAGACATCTTTCAACCTTCTGATACCCAGGCCACCCTCGTCGGTCGATCTGGCCATCTTTTTCCAAGCCAGCCAGTGAAGTTTTTTGTTGCCATCCGCCTAGCCCCAAAAGAAGTTTGCAAACTTGCTTTCCAATTTATCAAGCACCTGATGAGGTATATGCATTGCTGCCATTATGTGAATTGGAAGGCTGCTTAGAACATGACGAATCAGTGTTAATCTGCCTGGTTGGGAAATCAGCCTTCCCGCCCATCCTGAGGTTTTCCTGTCCACTTTGTCCAACATGAACTGAAAATCTGCAATTCTGATTCTTCCTTTACAGAGGGGGGCACCCAAATAGAGGAGATCATCCCTGGCTTTCTGAAATCCTAGGGTTCTTTCAATAGATCTGATCCTAGCTGGCGTAATAGCTCTTGAGCATATGAATTGACTCTTCTGACGTCTGATTTTTTGGCCTGTAACTGTCTGGAATATAAGCAGAAAATGGTTTAGCTGGAGAAGGGAGTCATTGTTTCCGTTGATGAAGAGAAGAATGTCGTCGACGAAGAGAAGATGGGATGGGCTGGTTAGACCACGGCGAATGGAATACCAATGGCAAATGCCGCTCGAGAGCATCAGGTTGAGATTCGCAGAGAAAGACTCCATCGCAATGATGAAGAGGGCCAGGGACAGCGGATCTCCTTGCCTCAGGCCTCTGTAAGATCTGAAGAAGCCCGTCGGTTCCCCATTGATAAGGATGGAAAACCAATTGTTGCCCCAGCAGCTTTCCATGATCCTGACCCATTGGTGACTGAACCCGAACCTAAGAAGAACTTGTTTCAAATAGTCCCAACTTACCCTATCATAAGCTTTTTCAAGGTCCAATTTGAGAATGAGGTTGACTCTTCTGACTTTCCTGTTGATATGACGTATCATCTCCTGGGCTAGCGCAATATTCTCTGCTATTGATCTTCCTTTCACGAAGGCACCCTGTTCCTGAGAAATCATCTTGGGCAATAGAGAGCTTAATCTGTTAGCAAGAAGCTTAGCAAAAATTTTATAAATAACATTACAAAGGCTTATGGAGCGAGATTCGGTAAAGCATGTGGCTGAAGGGGACTTTGGGATAAGGTAGATGAGATTTAAAGTGAAAGCTCTAGGGAAGTCAGTTCCATAATGAGATCCTTTGCAGCATTAAGGATGTCTTCACCAATAACGTCCCAGCATGAGACATAGAAGGCTGCCGAGAAGCCATTCGGACCAACAGCTTCGTCTTGAGGCATCGAGAATGCAGCGGCTTTAACCTCTTCCATCGACGGCGGAGCTAACAACACGTCATTGTGTAGGGAAGTAATAACCTGGGGAATAGCCTGAAGAAATTCTGCATTGAAACTGGTTTGGTCCGCTAGAAAAAGGTTTTCGAAATAACTAATCGCTTCATTTTTAATTTCTCGGCTCGAGGAGATAACTTCCCCATCCGTATTTTTGATGTAAGAAATGGTGGATCTTCTGATTTTTCGTTTACGGCCGAATGAAAAATTTTTGTATTTTTTTCTCCCTCCATGAGCCAAGAGTTTCTTGATTTTTGTTTCCAGAACACCTCCTCCATGAGATGGAGTTGGTGAAGCTTGTGTTTGACTTCAATGTACTGACGAGATAGGTCTTCAGAGGGGGTTGATTGCATGCTGGAATCGACTCCTTCCAACTCCTCTTCAGCTATCTGAATCTAGTGGAAGATGTTACCGAACGTTGCTTTGTTCCACATTTTTAAAATTTGCTTTATTTTTTCAGCTTAAGTTGAATATTAGTCATCGAGTGGGTGGAACATTTTCCGGTCCAAGCCTTTTGAATAATCTGTAAAAAGGAATCATGCATGGTCCACATTCTGAGGAATTTGAAAGGTCTAACCATAGGGGGGTCCGGAGAGGGGAAGAGAAGGCGCAACGGAGCATGATCTGAGCAGAGACGAGGAAGATGCTCAACGCGAAACATCGGGAGCCCAGTCATCCAAGAAGAGCTGAGAAGCACTCTGTCCAGCTTAGCCCAAACCCGCGCATTACCTTCACGGTTATTGCACCAAGTGAATTTATTTCCGATGTAGCCAGCATCAATGAGCCCTGTGGTGTCAATCATGTCTGCAAAATCATCCATACTTGATCTATCAATTGCCCGGCTCCCTCTCCTTCCGTCTGAATTAGCCACTGCATTGAAGTCGCCTGCAATTGCCCGGGATCCTTGAACCAGACTGCCAAAATTCTCAATCTCTCGCCAAAGCACTCTTCTATGGAATTTACAGCATTTAGCATACACCACTGAGATAGAAACAGGGTCGCTCCGAGACTGGGGAATGAAAGAGAAAGACATCATCTGGTCAGAAACTGAGGTTATGATGGCATTGATCTGGTTCCTGAGAAAGATCCAGATCTTTCTCCCTTTATCAGAGTTTGACACCGAGGAATGGAAGCCTAACTTGAGACCCAGAGCTACCCTCTTACTGTCTGTAATCATGGGCTCTAAAATCACCAGGAAACAAGGATTGAGATTTTTAACCATCTGTTTAAGGGATTTGATAGTAAGCGCGTTGCCCACACCTCGCGCATTCCATATAATAGCACTATCCATCTATTACACATCCGGAGTTAACTGCCCGTCTCTTCAGTCTTCATAGTCTGGAGCTCCAGTTGCCTTTTGTATAGAGGTTTCGATGTTTTGTAGTCAGTTGCCTGGAGTTGATCGCTGTCTTCTGTGACCTGTCCTGATGAACATCTCTAGCTGTTGTAATCTGCTGCCTGTTCTCCCAGATTAAGTCTTGGTCCAACACTGAGTCGGGTCCCAAATCCTGATCCTCGCACTGGCTATGATCTAGGGTTTCGTACCTTTCCTCCTGATCCCCCCATGTTAACAGCAGCAGTGTTTGTTACTGTGGAGAAGTAAGGCGAGATGTCTACCTCTATTACCGCTCTCTTCTCGAACATTTTGGTTCGATCTGATTTTGTAATTGGGAATGAATCGCCTATGTTGGTCTTCATTATTTGATTTTGGGAATTCGTTCTTTCATTACTGATATTCGCAGCCTCTCCTTCTACGGTCTTTATACCAGTCGCCTCTGTTCTGAAATCAGGAGGAACATTTTCATTGGAGCATGCTTGCATGAGATCAATCATCGGGATGTGGGGAAAGTGAGAGTTGTTAACAGTCCCTTCATAATGTTGCTAAACTTAAATAATGGCATTTCTTTCATCACAATCTTCAGCTTGTAGCATGTCCGAATGGCTGATCCGGGCCCCTAAGTTCTGTTGAGGGTTGGTATAATGTTGCATTCCACACAGCATTTCGATTTCCCCCTGATATGTCAGACCATTTTCTGAATTGTGGCGAACCTGGGGACGATGTCAAAACTCCTGTGTGTCAACCAATTGGTTCAGCTCCTGACGAGTTCCTGGGACAATTATTTCTTGGCTTGTCTGGTTGGCCAAACAAGGAGATTGCTGATTTTGAAATGGTTGTTCGATCCTGAGCTGGTGACTAGAATGAACTCTGTTTTCCCCTGAATCCTGGCAGCTTTGAGCTCCTACTTCCCTTGTTGGGTGGTCTCCGAGTCCCCCTTCTCTGGTGTTAAAAACTCTGCCTGCAGAAACCGATGTGCTCCTGTTGAGACACAGACCGGCAACCTCATTTTGTCGAACACCTTGTGGGACTAACCTGCTTCCTTCAACGGGGAGGGCACCATTCACTGTGCTGGCTCTTACTGATCCATCAGTTAGCTCATTTCCAGCAGCCATTGCCATAGTTCTCTCCCCCTAAGCCCCATTGACAGCAGTACTGGCCTCCATTTGAATTTGTCCTTTTACCTGGGCAATAAAATCCACTTTGTTAGCAGCATTTCCACGAACATCTGAAGCAAGAGTAGAGTTGTCATGGAATCTTCGCAAGACCCATTCTCTGGTGCCTTCTTTCATAGAATGTCGTTGAGCCGGTGAACTCCCAATATTGAACAGGGGTTCCAGTTCAGCAATGATAGGGTATACTCTGTCCAGTACCTGTAAGCTCAGGACATCTTTAAAGCTAACTCCCGGCTTGAGGATGACTCTGATCCTAGCAAAAGCCTGAAAACACCCAAAACGGGATTTGGAATCAATTTGAGTGATCTTTCCGAAGTAACTGGCCAAATCTAAAATAACGGATTCCATCCAGGCATGGGCCGGAATACCGAAAAGCCTGACCCAAACTCCTCCTCCCCCCATAACCTCTTCCTGTGTCCATCTTTCCACCATCTGCAAACCCATCTCTGAATGCAAGGTAGCGTTTTTACTGAAATCATCCGCCAGCTCAAGAGAATTGAACGTTAGAAGAAATTTTTGATCTGTAATCTGCACTATCTCCACATCTGAAGGGTTTATGTTCGAGTTATGCAAAGCACCCGACAAACGTTCTATGTTTACTTCCCGATCCACTGCTGTCCCCACCTTTGCTAGACTCAATCGTAGTAGTCTGGTTTCCACAACTTTCGGATCAGCAATAGTAGTTGCCCCCAAAAACTCCTGCATTGCTTTACTATTCTTTTTGGGTTGTACCACTGCTTTCAAGAAGGAGCGATCGAGCGCTGGATGATTTTGCTGAGAAAGGGGGAAAACCTGACCTGCTGGTTCTGCCCTAATTTGGTTCTGAGAAAGGGAAAAAACCTTACCTGCTGGATCTGCCCTAATTTCGTTCTGAGATAAGGGAAAAACCTTACCTGCTGGTTCTGCCCTAATTTCATGCTGACCTTTCGCCCATTCAACATAAGCGATCCTCCCATCAATTCTTCTCTCGTGAAGACAGTGGATTGTGTTAAGAGCATCCTATTCGTAGAAGAAACGGATGAAGGCGAATCCCCGAGATCGATTAAGGACTCGATTCCAAGGGATGAAGATATCCCTAATTTTCCCATAGTAGCCGAAGATATGAGACAGATCATCATGTGTTGTATCAAATGTGAGGTTTGCAGCAAAGAGGCAGAAGGAAGATTTTGATTGCCGAGATCGCCTCGAAGAGACTTGCACCCACGGGTCTTCGAGATCTGCAGGAAGATACCTACGCTCTCTCTCGCGTTCTTCCATCCGCCCGGATTTTTTTTCTCCGAGTTGGGAGCAGACTTGACTTGACTTGAGGTATGCTCACCTCGACTCGATCTACTCCCCTTCTCCTGAACTTGAGAGTCAATCGAAACTGCCCCTTACAGCAGCTTCCTTATGAACGTGACAATTTTGGGGGGCCATTTCCTCTGCCAGGATTGGAAGATCCAGCCCCTGTCTTCCATTCTTTGCCTACTGAAGTCCCAGGCAACTTTGATAGATAGCTTCCCCCGATTGGGACAAGGGCCAGATACACCTGTTGGGGCCCTCTGAAGTAGCGAACCCCCCTTGGAAAATCAGATAAATATCCTGTTGTGATAAGAAACAAAACACCGACGATGGAGGGTAAGGACCATTGGGGCCAAGGAAGTTATGAATATTTAGGTCCAGAAGAACTTCAGACACCGGCCTGACCGTTTTCTGCAGCAGAGGGCCAAGGTCCTACTAGTTGTCGACCTAGAGATTTCTAAAGCCGTCACTAACTAGCCATTGAATGTTCTCATCCACCTGGGAGAAGAGCGTGCTAATATTCTTCCACAACAACGAAACGAAAGCTGGCGTGGAGGTTGTATTCCCTGGCTGAAAATTTGATTGGTATTTGGCTTCCATTAGACTCACCCACAGACTCATCTCTTCCCTGTACTTCACGTCCCAAGCCATTTTGAGCCTCGTTGCTTTAACCACCTCCTTGATTTTTCTAAACCCTTGGCCTCCCTCCTCGATTGGGCTAGAAATTTTCTTCCAAGCAATCTATTGCAGCTTCTAACTCCCTTCAAACCATCCCCAAAAGAACCTGGCAAAACTCCTTTCCATTTTAAGAAGGATTTAAGCTGGGACTACTGACGCTGCCATGACATGGAGGGGAAGACTACTCAACACATGCCTGATTAGAGTAGATCTCTCGGCCTGAGACCATTGCCTAGATTTTCAGCCACTAATTCTAGCCTGGACCTTGCCCAGCAAAAAGGAGTAATCAGCCGTCAGCTGCCGGGCTCTGTCTCTAATGATGGGGATGCCTAAGTATGAGAAACCCCCGCTCGATCTCATAATCTCCAGGTGCCACTCAATATTTTTGATCCTCCCTTAGGCAGTTTGTTGGAGCAGATAAAACTACTCTTCCTGCGATTGATCTTTGGTCTCGAGGCTTGCTGGAAGAAGTCCAGGAAGGCCTTAACTGCTTGGAGAGAGGACTTGCTCCCATTTAGGAAGAGCAGAGTGTCATTAGCGAAGAGTAAGTGGGAGGCAAGGGGGCAGCCTGTTCTCATCTGGAAGGGTTTGCACCATTCTCTAAGAATCATGGACCTGAAGTTCCTAGAGAACGCATCTGATGCAAGGATGAATAGATTGGGGGACAGGGGGTCCCCCTGACACAACCCTTTGGAGGAATTAAAAAACCCTACTGATTTCCCATTTATCAACACAGAGAATCAGTTGAACGCCCAACAGTTCTCTAAGACGCCGATCCATCTATCACTGAACCCAACCTTCTTTAAGACGCCCAACGCGGGAGTGGTTCTCAATCTTATATACAATCTTCCCCAACGTTCACTCCATTCCTAGAGAGGTGAAGGGCCTCATGTGTCTGGACAAAATGGGGCTGGGCACGCCCAGGCGGTAGTTTTTTTTTTGTGGTTCTTTTCGGGGTCCTTGGAGTAGTTTCTTTTTTGGGTCCCTAGGGTGTTTTTCTTTTGTATAGATATGATAGGCGGGCCTGGTTTTTTTTTTTTTTTTTGCAAGGTGCCGCCCGAATGCAATATTTTGAGCAGTGCCCCGGTCATTTTGTGGGGTCCTCCGTCCTTGTACAGTGATTTTTTTGGCAATGAATTCCAAGGACTTTAAAATAAATAAATAAACTATACGCCCCATACGTATAGTGATGCATGTTAAAGCCTAGTCTCTCCTATGTCTTTTAAAGTGCTCTCTCAAATGGTGTAGTTTACATATAAAGAGGACCATTAGTAAATAGAGGTGATTCAATTCCATTTATATATAAAAAAAATAATTATAAATAAATAAAATAAAATAAAATAAAATAAAAACCTTCTTTAAGAACTCCCAACTCACCCTATCATAGGCCTTCTCAAGATCCAGTTTGAGAAGGATATTACCACCCCCAACTTTTCCGTTCAGGGCTCTGACTACCTCTTGCGCGTAGGCAATGTTTCCTGTGATAGCCCGACCACGAACAAATGCCCCTTGTTCTGCCAAAATCAATTTGGGCAGCAGAGTACCAAGGCGAGAGGCAGGCACTTGGCTAGGATCTTATAGATCACATTGCAAAGGCTGATGGGGCAGTAGTCTTTGAATGATGCAGCTGATGGGCCTTTTGGAATCAGACAAATTAAAGAGGTAGTTAACCCTCTAGGAAGCTGGTTGCCTGCAAGAAGCTTTGCGCTGCACTCAGGATGTCGCTGACACGTAACACTTTGGGGCCTACTCGATGGATGGTATTGTCACAACCTATTGAGCCATGACGTGAGCAATACAATTTTTTTTATTTTACAAAAATTACCTAATTAATATGCCATTTACATTCCAATGCCCTTTTGAACTTAAAAAGCTACCTCATTACTCATTAATTAATTGATATAATTATCATCTCACTTCCTTTCGTTACATATATATAACGTCCGGCTATGTGGGCATGCGAGCAAATGGGTGGGCTGCTTCAGTGGGCCCAACCATGGTGTTTATGTAAAATCCACCCTGACCACCAGCTGTGTCACTTCATGTTAAGTGAAAGGCTCAAAAATCACCTCCATTCCTGATTCAGGTGGAACACCTGATTAGAAACAGTGTACAGGGCAACAATCATTCTTTAAATTGTTTCCCTGGATATGGCCCACTTGAATCACAATTGAGCATGATTTTTAGGCCCCAGGCCTAGATTTTGGGGTGACATATAATGGTTGGAGTGGATTTCATATGATCATCATGGTGGGCCCTATAAAAATCGAGGGAGGACATCTCTCTGAACTATTTTATTTAGTGTAGCCCACATTAGTCCTTTTTTTTTTTTTTGGTCTAGTGCCCAAAAATCAAATGCCAACCTTCCTCTCCAATTGTACATAGAGATTATTCAGAAAAAATGAAACTATATGTACGCCATTCATGATTTTGATAGTTTTACCATGATGTTTACGTAAGATTTACTATGAACATTAGATATTTAGTTTCCTATTAGACCTAGAGACCAAAAAAAAAAAAAAGAGACCGAACTATGAGTCCGGTGGCCCACACTAAAGGAAATAATTGAGAGAAATGTCTACCCTTAATTCTTATATGGTGATAATTATATAAAATCAACTCCAATTGTTAGATTCCACAATTGTAAGTTTATGGCCCAAAAATCATACCCGTCTGTGGTTCATTTGGGCCAAACTAATGAAAACAATTTGGACGGAGTGTTAACCCATGTTCACTGTTTCCTATCATGTGGTCCACCGAAATCGTAGATTTTTTGGCCCCTAGCATAAAATGGGGTTAAGCACCTCGTGGGATGGATTTTTAATAAACAAACATAACGCTGGAGCCCACTCGGGCCACTGACCCTTCTGCTGGCTCGGCGGTGGTGAGGGAAAGTAGACTAATAAGGTAGCTCTTTCAAAACCCTTCTGAGAAAAAGGTACAAATTCCATAAAGAATCAACCCCGGTATAGTCATGTCTTCAATATATTAGGTTAGGAGAATCTACTAATGTAGAGAGGTGGAGTAGAATAGTGCAGAATCATGCATACTTTGACAGAGACCAACCACTCTCGTAGCGGCGTTGAACTTTTCAAATCAAGCTCTAGGGACTTGTTTGAGAATATCAGGAGCACGTTGAAGCTGAGAACACCCGATTCAGAGCATGAGATAGATTACAAAGATGCATATATGGTTCAGTGTTACAGCGACAGATTCAGCTTCTATGCAGATCTACCTAGAAATAGTGCTCGTCTTTGATTTAATCAAGAGTCGGGAGCATCCTCGACGAACAGTAGGATCAGCGATTGGCAACAGAAACAATGAGTCAGAAAATCTTTTCTATTTTCTTCTGTTTTTAACAAAGATGGGTTCTGTAATGGGTTTAGATCAAGACGTTAACAAAAATTCAAGGAGAGAAATGAAGTTGGAATACTGCAACATGGAGTATCAAATTGCAGACAGACGTTGGGTGCAGGTGGTGTAATGGGTTATGTGATGGTGTTTGGATTGATGCGGGAAGTGATAGGTTTTCGGAGATAGTTGCGTAATGAGGTAGGTTTGCAACAGGGATCGAAAAATGGGAGTTCGGGATAGGTGGTTTTGGAGAGAAATTCAGTAGCAGGATGAATTCGGGTGGAGAAGAAACCAGGTGATGACGACCGAAGGGATTCGGTGGTGATGGGCTGATCTCTGACGATGGGCACTAGACCTGGGGACTGAAGGCCAAGATTTGAGGCTGAAACGATAAACAACGGCTGAGAATGCAGGTGATGAGCGGGAAATGGATGAACCAAAAAGATCAACTGATGAGATGTGAACAGGGAATCAGATGGCAAATGAATAGCTCTGATATCATGTGAACAGATAAATAGAGTTGGCTATTTTTCATGGACGGGGATTGCGTACTACCCTGCCCGTCCCTAGCTCTGAAAGGACAGTTCTGTGGGCGGGCCCACCTTGATGTATCTGTACATCCAAACTGTCAATCCCTTTTCTCAGATTATTTTAAGGCATGAACACAAAAACGAGGCATATCCAACGCTCAAGTGGACCACACCAAAATAATAAGCTTGGTTGCGTTAAAATGCACAAAGCATTAAATGTCATTTACATTAAATGCAAGAGTCGTCCGTGGTTTGGTCCATTTGATCGTTATATCTGCCTCATTTTTGTTTTTATGCCTTAAAATAATATGAGAAAAGGAATTGACGGTTTGGATGTACAGATACATCAAGGTGGGCCCGCCCACAGAACTGCCCGTTCGGAGCTACGGACGAGCGGGGGTAGCACGCAATCTGCGTTCATTTTTCATTGGATTAACAAGACATTTGGAAGTGATCTGTGGAGGCCTTGTTTGGAGTTGGTCTTACCGAATGAGGAGGGCTGGTTATGGGGACGCAACGGCTGGTTTCCATTTCGGAGGTGCTGTCCGATTGTGGGTTTTGTTCCTAGTGGCCCATTTGGCTGCTGTGTTTGTGCCCTGTGGAGGTTGCCCATTTTCCTGCTTGTGTTGCAGCATGGGAAGTAATAGTTGGGTGGGAGATATGGGTGCTGCGCCTGCTTGCCGAGGTTGTTAGTAATGGTTGCTGCTGGGGCTTCTTGTTTTTGCCCTTCTTCTTTCATTGTTTTGGTGTAGATACTGAAGGTTTCATTTTAATTATTTTTTTTCTCGTATGTTGAGGATTTTTTTATCAAAATGGGACTAATGTATGGTCATTCTAAGAGAATAGTCTCTCTTTCATTTAATTTTCATTTTAGCTCCCTGTGCTTATTTTTGTTTTTACTTTTTTTAGGACCAAAATGCATTTGGCTCATGAGTTCCACCTGTACGTGCGTGGAGGCTTTTAAGTCCCAACTACAATGCATGATGTGACATCATGTGATGATCAGGCCAACTTAAAGGCAGATATATATAATCCATTCATTTTTTCCATTGCCGACTAATTATCGAGAAAATAAAAGTTTCAACTGAATACTAGCTCTTTAAAGCCTACAACCAACGATAACTATAATTGATCACTTCAAATTATTTCCTTATGGCATGGTCCACCTTATTTGCGGATGTGACCCATTTTTTTAATCATGGCTTGAAATTAAACCGTAAATTCAATGGATAGAGTGAATTCAACACATACCTCATGGAGGAAAAAAAAAAAGACTTATGTGTTGAATCCACTCCATCTATTGGAGTCACACAATTTGGTGACAGGTCATGGGCTGAAGAATTAACCATATCCATATAAGTTGTAAGGCCCCCCAAGAAATTTTCAACTGTCATCCTTCAATTGACACTGGTTCTTGTGGTGGGTCCACTTGAGCTTTGGATGCTCATGCACTAAAATAAGCTACTACAACGGATGAATGATGTAGATAAAAGACATAAATCACAGCGGGCCTCACAGAGTTTACTCAGTACACTTAAGCATACTGAGTTACTTAGTACACAATCTACTTCCTCCTGTGAGAAGATTGGGTGAGACCTTGGACTTACCCAAGACTTTGTGACCCTTACCATGGGGCCCACCTTGATTTATGGATGTATTCTATATCTTGACCTTTAATTCATTTTTCCATATTATTTTGAGGCATTATCCCAAAAATGAAGCAGATCCAATTATTAGGTGGACCATACTATAGAAAATGTTTATGATTGTCGGGTCATTATGTCGTTGGATGCCACTTTGTGATTTTCAGGTCATTTTATAAAACTCACTACACGATACTATTGTATGTCACTAGTGATTTTTGAGTCATAATGTTGTTGTACGTTACTTTGTGATTTTCGTGTCATGATGCCGTTGTAAGTCACTTGTAATTTTCGGATCATTTTATAGAATTCACTGTATTGTATAGTTATACGTTACTTTGTGATTTGTTTATTATTTTGCATTATCTCCTTTTATTGTGGGCAGGCTGATGTGCATTTATGCAATTATGTATTAATTAAGATTTTCCTTTTAAAATAGTATATTTGTTTTGTTTTATATTTTTAAATTATACTTGACTATGAAGATGGATGTATAATCATGAAAGGGAGTTTTCACTAAGATGGTCACTCAATATTTTTTACATTTATACCAAGCAGAAGACGCTAAATTAGGTGAACTTTGATGATGTACCTGGCGAGTTGTGCGAAAAGCATGTGGAGGAGGTGTTGTTTCCTTCTATGGCCAAAATGTTTGAATTATATCAGTAGATTAGTTGTAGAGTTTTGTAGTAGAACCATTTCATATTTACATAGTATTAGTTGTAACAAGTCCCGATCTGGGTTGACAATTTGTGGATAATGTAATATTCTAGATTTGCTTCACAAACTTCAATATATCTCATTTCCTCTGATACATACCCCTGTAGCGTCTTGATTTCATATAGCTAATTATACACACACCTAATATATATACCCACTTCACAAATAATATAGTGAAAATTAAACCAAATATATCAACGTAACTGCTATGAGTAATTAAATAATTTCGAAGATGAAATTCTTTTTAAGGGGATTAGATTGTAACACTCCAAACTTTTCAATACCCGAGTATTGAAAGTTCTCGAGTGTTATCATAAAATTTAACTTATTACATACATACGTACATTACCAATCTAGCTATCATAACCTTAAATATATTATCCAACATGAATCTGACCATTGGGAATGATCTTCATCTGTAGATCAAGCCACCCGATCGTCGATTTTGAGAAGGGACCATCCATTACGTGGTTTGATATATGTGCATTCCCTTAATTAATTTGGTGAATTAGTTTTTGTCCATAATGATTTAAATATAAGTTCTTTTGTAAGAATTAATTCGAAACATACCTATAACCATGTAGAACCATTATATTTCCCAAAACTTTTAGATTATCAATAATTATGAAAATGCCATTAACCTAGACCCTTAAATTCCATATCACATAGTTCTCATGATTCTTTTCATGTAAAATTTTATACCACTCATATATATCATAAATTAACCAGACACGTCAAATTTCAGCCCTTATATCATTGTAAAAGTGGCTCAATTGACAAATTAGTCATAACCATTGATTTTTGTATCCATCGAGTGATAAAACCTTATGAGTTGTCGGAGTAAGATATTTCTCTTTATGTGAGCAACACAGATTGCCCATAATATGGAGGTGCCAAGTTATCCTTTCGAGACTTATATACCAACTCCTTATAAATCTGATCTTCAAATTTAACCGCTTCCTACCGTCCATCAAAACTCAAAATTGGACCACACCTTAGCCTCACATGAGTACCATATTATACAAAATTTAGACCCCAATCTATGACCCTACATCATTAAATGTTGAAGTCAGTTCCTTCCTTTTGACACAAAATGTGGTATTTTAGATTTAGACTTTTTTTACCATCGATCAACTATCAAATTTTGTCCAATCATTCGCGTATCCTAATTACATATTTACGCTAAAACTTAGCCCTGATCATTAAGCGTGGACCACTAATTAAGATTAAGTATATTTTGGACACCCGCTAAGAGCACTTTCAAGATAAGCCCCAAATCAACTCCATACTTGGGTCTATGAGCCAACACAATATGCCGAAGTTAATGAAGAGTGTGGATCTTCTTAAATGTCATCAAAGTGAACCCCACATTATACCTGCACACAACCTGCGTCCGCATCCAAGCTACCTCCTGGTGATGGAGGAAGAAACGTGTTGGAGGAAATTTCCGTCACCAAACCTCTAACCTCAGAAGATTTTCTATCATAAAGATTAGTGTGACCCACTTAATCATTGGATCTGCATCACTTTCGAACTCATGACCATTATGACTGAGCTAAAAGTATTGAACGGAGTGGATCCCCCAAAGGACATCACAAGTGGACCTCACCTGATGCCACGTTCAGTCAAGCTACCTTTGTTGCGTGGTTTCAGCAGGGACGTTTAAACTTAGATTTGCTCCATCCTTTGGCCCATGGCCTAAAATGTTCCTACAAAATAGATGAACGAAGTGGAGTTTCTAAAAACCCATCACAGTGGACCCCACCTTACCACACTTGTGTAATGCGTAAAACAAAAGTCGCATTGTTACATGTCCAGCGTCCACAACAACTATTCCGGATTCAGAAATCATCTTCCTTGCATTAGAAATTCCTACGCCAAGTCATGGGACCCACCTCCATTGGTCACAGAAGAGATCTGTTACATCTATGTAGTAGGAAGCCCTGATAAAACCACATAGTGGGCCCCACCGATCCAGAAAGACAAGCAAAGTCAGTATTTCCTGCACTATAACAACGTCCGAAGAAGCCTCGACCACAGAACTTCCTTTCCTCTATTACCTCTTGTAGGGAAGCACGGAAAGTGAGCCCTCGAGATCTGACGGTCTACACAAAGTTTGGAACCCTCACAAAGCAAAAGAACAGTGCTCCAACGGCCCGCCTATCTACTACTGGAGCAGATGGAACTATTTACACCTCTGATCCTACAGTATAATTGGTCCCGGATTGCAATCTATGGATCAGATTGTCCCAAGGACAAGCTAAAATGAAAAGACTATAGCGTACACAGTATCTCTCTGTAAACTCTCGGTTTATTGTATGATTCAATGCATTACACGAGAGAAGTGCATCCCTTTATATAGGAAAGGAAGGAGAGTTTGGGTGGGATTGGATAAGGCCAAATAATCCGATCAAATCCCTATCTTTAAAAATCAAATTCATAATTGAATTTGAAATTTAATTCAAAGGAAGAGACTAGAGAAAACATGGGACGTACCCACTAGTGATTGCTCACAAGTGGGCCCCACTGGCCTACGTCCAACATCTCCCACTCAATCACATTGTAGGATAGGCAAAATAAATTTGTCCATCTAACTTGCCTAATAACAATCAAAGAACCAAACATCGCGATCAAAAGAATCAGAGGCGCGGGACTAGCTGGATCACCATAATCTTCTCACAGGTGCTTAAGTACTAAGTGACCACCTAACTAGTACTCAATAACCCAAGCTTTGCAATGCCTATCCTAGTCCGCATGACTACACCGAATGGAGTTAACTCCTGATGTCACACCCCGAACTCGGAGACCGGGCTCACAAAATTTCCGATCGCCGAATCCGGTGCCGACAGCCTCCGTAGTACCCCATTCTCGGCTCCTGGCACCCATATACCAGGTTCCGATCCTGGGATGCTATAAGGAGGATTTCTAATAATCAATTTGATTCGTAATGAGCATAACCATAAGCATAACCCACGAACAATAACCACAAGAATACCATCACAAAATCCATTATGATCAAAAACTTTAAGTACAGTGCGTAGGAAAGGAAAATACAAGGTAGTGACAATAATAAAAACTCCAGCCGCTCGGCTACACACTCCAACTGTGACGAGACTACGACTGTATCCTGACGTCACCTGCACGCATCAATCGTGCATAAGCTTATAGAAAGCTTAGAGGGTGGTGTAAGTGTGTGCATAATATGAGCGTGCTCAGAATGCAAGGTCAAAGTAATGCGAAATCGTGCTGATGAGTACATGAATGCAACCAGCCGTACCAAGGCTATGTGGTGCAAGATATGAATGTTATCGGCCATGTCAAGACCATGCAATGCGAGATACAACTCAAGCATGCCAAACCTCATCATATATTAGTACAGTTCTCATTCAGGATAATCGTCGGGGTTTAGTACACTCCAAATGGCATTGCCGCTCTCCAAGCCGCACAATCCAAGTGAGCGTAAGAAACCTCACTATCCGCCTGGCCAATAGTCTGTCAATACCTATCCAGCACGTCGATAGCGGATCCATTCACGAGCTGGTCAAACTCAGCCTAGTATTGCCCCTACCCTCGGGCGAGTAAGACCACACCCCTTTCCAACCGACCACGACACAGTGGGAGATGCGGCCTCCTGGTATTCGACCCTCATGCGCTCATATATCCACTCGGTCTCGATGTTAGAGTCATCATTTGGTACCATCGGGTTTAAGGATTTTCACCCAAGGACATCTATGGCGCCCGTATGCTAGAACCAAACATTTTTCGTATCCAATCCAGCCACCCACGATGTGTCTGTGGAGGCTATAGCCCTGATGTCGCTAGGGCATATAATAATCATGATCACACAAATGCAAGTGCATGAATCAACCTACCAAACATGCAACAATCATGCGTGTACCGCACGCTCATGTAGGGCAACTCTGTCTATCAGAGAGCCCATAGACAATCCACCTAAAGGCATATGCTATGATCAGTCACTCCTCATAACAAGCATACATATGATGTATATGATCATGAATCATGTATCTATACTAAACATGTTGTATAATGATGGGCTCTGAGCAAAGCGAAGATGGGCCTAGACGGCCTACCCACTACAAGTATGGACCTATCAGTGGGCCTTAGGGAGAGTGATAATGCCGACATCTAACCAACATTACCCTTCAATGTGGACGTCAAACCATCATTGCTCCTAAGGCATAGCCCACTATAAAGGTCAACACATATACCATGGTGAAATCACACTACAATGGGCCTTATGTACGCCCTATTGGGCCTCGACCCATGGGCCTTCATTACATTAAATGGGCCTCAAACCATGGTCTCATATATATCAAAGTGGGCCTTAGTAGGCGGGCCATAAATACATCACGTTGGGCCTAATTATATGAGCCTTGCGTACATCACAATAGGCCTCCACCGACAGGCCCTCATATATCACAATGGCCCTCAACCAATGGGCCCTAAATATAGTAAGTGGGCCACATCACACGGGCCATATGTATATCAAATGGGCCACACCCACATATAAGTGGTCCACTTGATCCTAGATCTGACTCATTCTTTTACTCATGCCATAAAATGAGCTCTTAAAATAGTTAGAGGGTTGGATGCAACACATGCATCATGGTGGGTCCCACTGTCATTGAACAGTATGAATAAAACACATTCATCATTTTCCACCATCCACCTAAATGGCGGAAATAAAACACAAATATCACTGTGGGCTCCACCGTCCGCCTGGACGGTGGGAATAAATCACATATATCATTGTGGTTCCCACGTGGGGCCCACCATAACGTTTGCTTTCCATCCAACCTATTGATAAGGTTGCAAAGATCTGGGGCCCACCAAAATGTTTATTTTCTACCCAACTAGCTGATGAGGTCATGTGGACCTAGGGCCCACTGAAATGTTTATTTGCCACCCAACCTATTCATAGGGTCACACAGTCAGAGAGGGCCCACCGTAACGTGTATTTTCCATTCAACCTGTTTATAAGGTCTTGTGGACCTGGGGGTGGGCCTAGGGCCCACTGAAATGTGGTTCACAAATCCAGCCCACCCATTATGTATGTCCCACCTGGCTGAGGGTTCAGACCAAGTTTCAGCCACATCCAAACTTCAGGTAGGCTCCACCAAGTGTTTTTATATGTTTAGGCATGTCTTCATATGTTTTTAGATGGTATGGCCCACTTGAGTTCCGTATATGGCTGATTTTTGGGGACACCCCATATTCAAAGGGGACCCATCAAATGCCCGGTGTTGATATACGAAATGCATCATGGTGGGGCCCACAGATAAGCCGTGAGGCCCAGCTCGTCGTCATGACGGCCGGCCGTAGTAGTCTGTCGCATCGTCTATCGAGCAAAGCAGACGGCCGTGGCTGCTTCTCCTTTTCCTTTTTTTTATTTCTACAAAATTTCTTGGGTGGGGTCCACATCTGAGAAATTCGTCCCACCCATTGATCACCGTGGCCCAATACAAGCCTATCAAGTCCAATATTAGGTATATTTCGGCGAATAAAAACATCAAGGCGGGTTTTAACAGCATACACTACTCTTTCTATAGTATGGCCCACTTGATCATCAAATTGATCTCAAATTTTGGCTCAACGCCAAAAATGATCTAAAGTAAAGGATGGACGGTTTGGATTAAGCACATACATCGAGGTGGGGCCTGCATGGGTGGCCCACCATTTCTTTCCCCTTTTTTTTGTTAGCTCGTTAGTACACTCCCTGTCAGTGCACAAACTCCATGTTAGCCACTCCGTCCAGCGTCCAGGGACGCTGGACGGTATGAATGAATACATGCATTCTGGTGGGTCCCACACAAACGTGGCCCACCCATCAAGGTGGGTCCCACATGAACGTGGCCCACCCGATATTTATGTTTTCCTTCCATCCGGGCCCGCCAATGGGCTGGATGGTGTAGATCCAACCCATTCGTCCGATGGGTCCCACATAAAATATGTGATTCATGGTGGGCCACACTCACCCCTTCATCATCACCACCATTTAAAGAGAGAGAGAGAGAGAGAGAGAGAGAGAGACGGTGATAGAGAGAAGGGATCCCGCCACTATAGGCCCTCCATTGATACAACACATACATCAAGTGGGTCCCACAACAAGTGGACCCAAAAAAATCAGAATTTAACAGTAGATCACCCACCTTTAGGCTTCCTTCTTGCTCCCCTAGCTTCCTTAACTCCTTGCCTTCAAGTTTGATGGAGGGAGATGAGAGATAAATGGCTTGGATGATAGGTTTTTGGGATGGAAAGTGGGCCACACAACTCAGTTTCTCTTTTTCTCTCCTTGGAAAATTGTGGACGTGTGAAGCTTGTTGGTTGCTTGGGATTTTTTTGAATTTGAGAAAGAGAGAGGTGTGATGGTTGAGAGAAATGATGGGTGATATATGTAAGTGTACTTGACATGTATGAGTGTGTAAGAGAGAGGGTGAGAAAGAGTTGACTTGTGATGTTACTTGACTTGTGGAGAAAGAAAGCATGGGTTGCTTGTACTTGACATGAAATGATTGATTGATTTGATTGATGGGACATGTCGTAGAGATTCTCTTGGAGTTCACAACGTGCGATGTTTTCCTCGAAATGAATGTAGGCCTACATCTTCTACCCTAGGTATCGGATCGGTGCACGAGTCATGGCGTTGGAACCGCGGCGACGGCGCAGTTGCCAAGGTAAAGGTTTCAGGTCGAGCCAACTTTGGCATGCAGGTCTCGTCTCAGGATCGTGCGCAAACATCGGATACAGGTCGAGGATTGCCGAAATTTGACCGGTATGATTGCGGAAGCCTATGGAACAGTACAGACTAGGACACGGGTCTTACACCTGATCTGCAGTACTTGGCCAACATACGCACTTATCCAACTTAGTGAGTTATTCTGAAAACTTGATTTTTTATAAACTTCGACTAAAATCGATTTAAAGCAATACTCATATATATATATATATATATATATGTTTTTAAGAAAAAATATTGTTTGTAAAAGTCTAATAAAAATAACTTAATACTGTCAGCAGATAAGTCTTCTAGTACATATTTATAGTTCTAAAAACTTGGTGTAGCTGTCACGGGATCTTCCCCACGCAGATTTGTAATTTGGAATTAATCAAGCCGCTTTCCTTGCGCAACCGAGTCTGGTCAATCAAGGACCTTTCGTCATAGTATACTGAAGTAGCGACACTCAATCTCATCCTCATATACACAAGAGGAGGGTAGCTAAGGGCACAAAGAGTCACCAACGGGACTGGCTACCCACACGTTGCAATGATTAGATCGAATCAAAGCAATCTATAGGTAAAAGGTCACGGCACGTGGCTACAATCTACGTCATAAAGTAGACAATACTATGTGAATGTTGAGTCTACAATACGCAGGTCATTCTACATGAGGTACGACTCATCTCATAACCTCATAACCTGGCTATAAATTCAGGCCATAACATTTGATCACAGGTAACGGAATGGTGCGATTATGTTATTCGACTTTATCAGTCTCATCTTCAATCTTAAAAGATTGTAGGTGGATATGATTCACTCATATCCTCATCCTTTATTATTCACAATAAAAGGAAGTTCATACCTCAATATATAAACATGGCCCCAAATGTACCTCTCTTGTACATTCAAGGTTGGTCGACCCGTGCGAGTAGGTGACCGGCCTACCGACAAAAATAGAAATCCTATGTGATTTCAAAGTAAATGTTGATGATCTACTTGCCTAGTTTATATTAGAGTTCAATACCGAATAAATGGAATGTGTTATTCATTAATGAAAGATCAAAGGTATTACAAAACAAGTACATCACTCAAGCTTTTCTCAATCACATCTGTCTGACATGAACCTGCAATAGATCTCTAGCTATAGGTTTCGTCATGGAATTAGATATCATCTCCTTAGTAGGAATGTAGCTGAGGGCGACCTTCTTATCTCTCACTTGATCACGAACGTAATGATATTTCATTTCAATGTGCTTAGATTTCTGGTAGTGTTTAGGGTCCTTTGCCAAGTTAATGGCAGAAGTATTGTCAATCTTCAGCGATATAGGCTGACAAACACTCGGTATAACACTTAGACTCAATAGAAATCTGCGAATGCATACACACTCCTGAACTGCAGCACAACATGAATAATACTTGACCTCCATAAATGAAAGAGTTGTAGATGTCTGTTTCTTACTCGACCATGAGATAGCTCCTCCTCCGAGTAAGAAAACATATCCTGAAGTAGACTTTCCATCGTCGGCGTTATTACCCCAAGTAGCATCAGAATATCCTTTGAGCTCGATGCTTGTGCCTTTATAACACAACATTAGGTCTTTTATTCCTCTAAGATAGCAGAATATACATTTGATGGCTTGCCAATGAGACTGTCCCGAGTTACTCTGATAACAGCTGACTATACCAACTGCATAGCTAATATCTGGTCTGGTGTAAAGCATAGCATACATTAAATTCCATACTGTGCTTGCATGAGATATTGAGGACATAGCCAATTTCTCGGCTTCAGTCTAGAGACACGATTTCCTGTCTAGCTTAGTAGCTTTATCCATAGGAGTTTCAATAGCTTTTGAATTTTCCATCCTGAACCGCTCTAAGATCTTTTGTATAAAGGTTGCTTGAGACAGGCCTAATAATTTCTTAGGGTGATCCCTGATGATTTTTATCCCAAGAATAAAGCTGGCTTCACCGAGGTCTTTCATCTCAAAGTTCAAGAATAGTCAATTTTTAGTCAATATCAACAATTGCATGTCAATACCAGCTAATAGGATATCGTCTACATATAGAGATAGTATTAAAAAAGATCTTCCAGACCATTTCAGGTATACACAATGATCTTCTTCACTCATCGTGAATCCAAAAGTGGTGATGACCAAGTGGAACCTCATGTACCATTATTTTGAAGATTGCTTTAACCCATAGATAGATTTCAACAATTTATAGACTTTCTTTGGATGTTTTTTGTCCACATAACCCATGGACTGTTGTATATTTGTTTCTTCATCCAAGTCACCATTTAAGAATGCGGTCTTTACATCCATCTAATATAACTCTAAGTCTAAACTTGTGACAATGGATAAGATCATGCTGATTGAGGAGAACCTCGCAACAGGTGAAAAGGTCTCCTCGTAATCAATGCTTTATCGTTGTGTAAAACCTTTAGCAACTAATCGTGCTTTATACTTATCCACTGTACCATCTGCCTTTCTTTTAATCTTAAATACCCATTTATTACCTATCACTTTACGATTTGAAGGCATATCAACAAGTTCCCAGACTTTATTCTTCTCCATGGAAGCGATCTGTTCGTCCATAACATTCACTCAATCGGCCGAGTTAGAAGATAATAATGCATCTTGATACGAATCAGGTTCATCATCATCAACCGCAACGCAAGAGAATGTTTACCCTTCAATATCGAAGTATCTTCGATGAATCAATCCTCTTTTGCTTCGACGTAACTCAGGAGCCTGCTGAGATGTCCTCCCACTGTCCTGACGAACTATAGGAGCATCATCATCTTGAGAAGCAGAATTTTCACTCTCCTGAGATACATCGAGTATTTCAAAAAATTCTAAAGGAACCTTTTATTTCATTCAGCTTGGGTATCTAATCTTCAACGAAGGTTACGTCTCAGAATTTTATCTCAATCCATCATCCTTGGTCCTCATAAACTAGAACGTATCCCTTTGAATGCATAGAGTACCTAATGAACACGCATTTAATAGTTTTATTATCAAGTTTACCTCTATGCCGAGTAGGTAGCAAAACATATTCTAAAGATCCCCAAGGGCATAAGTTGGTTAGAGAAGGAGTCCTCCCAGACCACATCTCATATGGAGTCTTAGGAATGGATTTGGATGGGACTCTATTAAGGACGTAGACGGCTGTTAACTGTGCATCTCCCCAGAATGTGGTAGAGAGATTGGCTTGTGCCATCATCGATCTAACCATATCCAATAGTGTCCTATTCCTTCTCTCTACAACACCATTTTGTTGTGGAGTGTAAGCCATTGTGTACTACCGAACAATTCCAATGTTTTTACAATATGACTTAAACGTTTTGGATGTATACTCGCCACCTCTATCAGATCGAAGGATTTTAATCTTTTTCTTAAGCTGATTTTCTACTTTAGCTTTATATTTAAGAAAATAATCAAAAGCCTCAGATTTGTGTGAGATGAGATACACATATCCATCGCGCGAGTAATCGTCAATAAAAGTGACAAAGTATTGACATCCGTTTCTGTCATGTACATTAAAGGGTCCACAGATATCTGAATGGAGTATCTCTAGTGTGCCCTTGAACCTAACCACTTTGGAAAATGATTTCTTCGAAGTCTTCCCGGACACACAATGTTCACAAAATGGCAAATCAACTTTGGATAAGGAGTCTAACAAACCAGAACGTACTGGTCTTGTCATACGATCCTTTCCTATGTAACTTAACCTCCCGTGCCATTTTTGAGATTCAGATACTACATTTTCATTTGACATAGCAGATAAAGCAAGAGGAGCATTATCACAATCTACGTCTAGAATAAATAAATCTGAAATTTAATTTCCACATGCAAAGATGAGATTATTCAGTCTCAAAAAAACTCTTGTCCCAAAAAATCAAATATCAAAACCATCAAGTAATAATCTAGAAACAGAAATTAAATTTCGACGCATCCCCGGTATATAAAGAGTGTCACGGAGAATTATTGTTCGCCCTATGCGCGAACGGAGATGGAGAACGTCAATCCCTAGTACATTTTCAATAGCGTTTTTGCCCATGTACAGCTTGTAACTTCCCTTGGCTACAGGCCGAAATTACTCAAGTCCTCGACGACTCTGTGTCACATGCTTTGTTGTGCCTGAATCCAAAATCCACTCGTTAGATATGATATCAATGAAAAGGATTTCAGAACAAATGCCTACATACAAAGTATCTAGTGACTAAGAAATTACCGTCTTTTTATGGGCACATTGCCGAGCATAATGGCCAAAATTTTCACAGATAAAGCAGACTATATTCATCTTTTTCTGTTTCTTCTTTTCATTCCCCTTCTTGAGATTTGGAGGCAGTGTTGTGATCTTCTGTTCTTAATTATTCTTCTTCGCCTTCTTACGAGCTTTGGACCGTTTGTTGTTAGCTTTCCACTTGTGGGTCTCTGTTACAAAGGCCTTGACCGAACCTGACTAAATTACATTCATTTCAACTTCATGTACCAAGTGGCCACAAAAGTCTCTAAAAGTAGTGATTGAATCAGTATGGTTCAGAATTCTTTTGATTTGGGCCCATAATTTAGGCAAGAAATAGTGCATGACTATAATCTTCTGATTTTCAGTCAATTTACACCCAACATACCTAAGGGCACCTATCATTTGCTTCATCTTACAGATATAATATTTGATGGGGCAGCCGATAGGCATCCTATGTTCCTAGAATTCTAATTTCATTGCCCTAACTCTCGCATCTGACTTCTGCTCATAGGCATCTGTCAGTGCTTCTCAGATTCCCTTAATAGTTTCATACACTTCATACGTAGGTCTGAGTTCTTTGTGCATAGTACTAAGAAGGACATTACGAGCTGAACGATTCTGTTTTCGTCACTTATTGTAGCGAGTCATCACAACCCTATGTTCTTGTAAATTTTCATTTTCAACCAAGATGGGTTCCTCTTGAACTACATCGAATGTATACGATATGTCGTCCTCGTCCAGAAGGCATCGCACCACGCAGGACCAATCTTCGTAGTTGTTGCCATCGAAATATTGTCCTTTCAGCTGTTCAGCGATTAACACTTTGGTAGTCATCTCTTTATTGCATGAGTATCACTACTTAGCTAAGATCTAAGGTATTGACTCTAATAATCAACATTTCTACGTGTTATACCAATTTTCGGAGTATAAAAGTAGTCAATACATCTTAATGAGATCTGAAAGTCCACATACCCGAATGGGCGGTATAGAACAATCAAGTTCTCTATTTAAGATGAAATTGGTACTTTTATAAAATTACAATTGTATAACATGCAACCTTCCATTACATAGCTACATGCATCATTTGGTGAAGGACAATAAAATCCCACTCAGGTTATGTACAACCTTTATATTTTAGGGATCTTTTAAGCACTAAGTTTTGTAATTTCTAATAAAAAATGTAGGGGGCTAAGATCTAAACACATCAAGCAGAATATTTTCATACATATTAACATCATCATCAGAAAGGAAAAATCAAGTGCTTAGATATCAAGATGGTATAATCTTCACCTGTAATCATGACTATTAGTGATGGATCCGATCATTATCGTTAATGATCATTGTTGATGATAGATCCATTCATCAACATTGATCATCATGGTTGATGATCGTTTCGTTCACTAATAAGCTTTAGATCAACAGTGAAGAAGATATAACAAAGGAAACAACATACTTGTTATATGTCCATCATCTCATAAAAAATATATATGATCAAATCCAAAAATCAGGATAACACATTCAGGTCGCAACAAATATGTGTATTCATCTTTCAACAGATCTACACATATGGAATTAGCAAAACTAAAACATAGTTGCTACACGTGTACATCAGCCAACACATGTACGTTAGCTAATCACGTGAGATGTACATCAGCCCATCTGCTTCACACACGTCAGCCAACATGTTATACTGCAGCATCGTGTTGAATGATTGTTTAGATTAAAAATATTCAACAAATGTACATATCATTATTCAACAGATGTACATATCAGATGTGTACCATTAAACATGTTGGATTTATTAATAGCAATGTGTACAGCAACATGTATAGCAACATGTAGGCTAACGTACCACGTGTTGTGTATACATGTAGACTGACGTATGATGAATATCTTGTAGGCTGACGTATTGTATTTTAACATGTTAGAATATATATATATATATATATTGTATGTTAAAGTACTTTAACATATACTCATGTGGTGTGGTCCACCAGAATTGTGGATCTGCCTCATTTTTAACCCTATATCATGAGATGATACAGAGAAAATAATGAATAGAGCGGATCCCCAAGATGACATCACAAGTGGACCCCAACATTCCATCCTTCTTAAATGGAAACCTTCCACGTACAATCATATGATGATGTATATATTTTAGTTATAGTACAACACGTCAGCCCTCCTCACACGTTAACATATGGCTTGTAGTTAATATGTGTGATGATATAGTAGGCTGTATTACATGTTTTATTCTTGCATGCTTTATACGTGCACAGCATCCACACCTACATGTATTTGAGAAGCCATGTGTATTGTAAGCAATAGATCACATGGCTTACAACTATATTCGGCCAACTATATCACACGTGTACAGTAAGCCATCCATGTGTACTGTGAACAATCTATATCCATCCATGTGTACATCTATATATAAACTACATGTGTAAACACCATGCTAACGTGTTGTTGTAAACAACATGTTAACAGAAACATTGCAACGTGTTATAGGACATCATACAACAATATGCAACATATAACCAACGTGTTATAGTACATCATACAACAACATGCAATCGTGTTGCTGTAAACTACATGTGAACAGAAACAATGTGTTGACATATGTATAGTACAACACATTGGCATGTGTACAGAACAACATGTGCACAAAAGAACATGTATTCAGTAGGCAATGTGTACAAAAGCCATGGTATTTATTGCTAAACTTGTGTATAGATACATGTGTGTATAGCCAACATGTGTACAGATACATGTGTAAATATACATGTGTGTACAGATACACATGTGAACAGATATATGTGTATACAGATACAAGATTCACGTCAAAGGGCCTTTATATATATATATATATTATCAAAATACAGTGTGCAGTGTCTTCATCATGCACATCTATGTACACTGTCACACATGAAAATAGGTCACACAATCACACATCTATGTACACAACCACATGTGCACACATCTATGTAGACAATCACATGTGTATACATCTATGCACATCTATGTAGCCCCATTCGGTGCATATTTGCATATCAAGAGTCACAGTGCACACTGATCTGATACAATTCAAAAGCCAGGAGCATGAATCCAATAATTTTTTATAAAAAAAAGGGTCACTTACCTTTTCAGATGAAAATTATAAATCGAAGATCCACCGTTGAGTTTGCTTTGATACCACTGTAGGGAAGCACGGAAGGTGAGCCCTCAAGATTTGATGGTCTATACGAAGTTTGGAACTCTCACAAAGCAGAAGAATGGTGCTCCAACGGCCCGCCTATCTACTACTGGAGCAGATGGAACTATTCACACCTCTGATCCTACGGTATAAGTGGCCTCAAATTGCGATCTATGGATCAGATCGTCTCAAGGACAAGCTAAAATGGACAGACTATAGCGCACACAGTATCTCTCTGTAAACTCTCAGTTTATCGTATGATCCAATGCATTACACGAGAGATGTGCATCCCTTTATATAGGAAAGGAAGCAGAGTTTAGGTGGGATTGGATAAGGCCAAATAATCCGATCAAATCCCTATCTTTAAAAATCAAATTCATAATTGAATTTGAAATTTAATTCAAAGGAAGTGACCGGAGAAAATATGGGACGTACCCACTAATGGTTGCTCACAAGTGGGCCCTACTGGCCTACATCCAACACCTCTTACGCACCCCTTCTATCATATCATGACTGTCCGGAAGATCCAAGTAGGAAATCCAGAAGAGACACAGAAACAGCACACAACGGATCGTCCGAATTTTACGGACTAAGTTGAGTCAGTGTATGAGAAACACCACTCCGAACGGAAAGGAGAACTCCACGATATGAATCGTTGGATCTCTACTGAGGGGAATTCCGACGTCGACCTGGAACCTCAGGAAGACTGAGAGAACTCCATAAGGAGTCGAATCTCTGAAGTCAGCAGACTCGTCGCAATACTTTACAAAAAAAAACCCACCGCCGCTCGGACGCGCTGAACCCATCGTGCAAACGAATATGCAGCTTCCATCCAAAGCACCCTTAAGCCAGATGCGGATTGCGTACTGAGTAACTCAGCACACTAAGCGTACTGAGTAAACTCTGTGGGGTCCACCATGATTTACATATTTCATCCACTATGTCCATCCATTTTAAAAGATAATTTGAGGGCTCTAGACCAAAAAAGAAGTATATCAAAATCTCAAGTAGACCTCACCACAGGCAACAGTGTCAATTGAAATTATACTGTTGAAAATTTCTTGGGGGCTACAGAAGTTTTGGATCAATCTGTTATTTGTTTTTTTCTTTCATCCATATCTGTGTGATCTTATGAACAGGTTGGATGACAAATAAACATCACTGTAAGGCCTACTAAGGTTTCAACCGTGCAAGTCATTATTCCCACTGTTTCCTGTGGTGTGGTACACTGCAGCTTTGGACATGCTTCAATTTTCAGGTCAACCATTAAAATTAGCTGGCAAAATGGATGTACAGCGTGGATAACGCATAAACATTCATGGTAGGGCCAACTGAGTTTACTCAGTACGATAAAAGCGTACTGAGTAACTCAGTACGCAATCCGATTTCCCCTGAGCCTTCCACGACAAATCTTAACCTTCCACTGAAATCGGAATGTGGAAAGGAGGGACCCATACAAATCCGCCATTGATGCTGGCTATCTCCTTCACCGAGAAACAGCAACCGTAGGAAGCTACGGACCATCATTTTAGGATCCCAACCATACCACTGATGGCCCACTCGAATGCTCTCAAACCCTAGGAATAATAGGAGTAGAATAATCGTTGATCAAACCTGCTGGTCAAACCAAAATAGGCGGAGTCACAAAACAGCGCATGCGGTGCTCGATCTCACGCACCACACTGAGCATGCCTATTACGCAAGAATTCCCTAGAAGCATGGGAAATCCTATTAAACCCCACCCCCACCATCGTAAGATGCACATTCAAACAAGAGTGAGAAGGAAGGAGAAAGAAACGAAAGAAAAGAAGGGAGGATAGAGAGACACAAGTAGTGAGATCAACGCCCAGAACTGCTGAACTCCAACAATAGTGGGTCCGATCATAGGAGTCTTGGCCAGCCGTCGGTAGCAAGGTAAAGAGAAGAAAGCCAATTAAAAGACAATCAATGAATTGTCAAGTTACTGATTTAGAGTACAGGTTTGAACCATTGCCTTGGTCAGAACTAATTGCACTGCTCCCCTATCATTGATTTTCAGTAACCAGGAAAAAAAAAACAAAAAGGAAAAGAGAAAAACCTTCCTCCGTGTCAAACAGAGTCGATGGGTGAAGGTTACACCGAAACCTAAGACTTCTAAATTAAAACTTTCCAACTCACGAAATATATGGCACACCTAAATACCGTATTCGTTCACATGCATTAACCTAAACGAATATAATATTATCATAAATAAGACAACTTAATCTTAACCCTACAAAATTATGTGATCTAGGATAAGATTGGAATTGAAAGAGTAAACATCTTGCTGGTGAGGTTTTTCCTTTAAGATTACCTTAATTTAAATTGATATGAATTATTTTGCTTTCTACATGTTCTCATGTTACTCACTGTAATTGTTTTTACGATTATGGTATGATGTTAATTATGAGTTATCGTCATTATTTTTATGTGGGGTGTTGGATACACGTCTTGCCCTAGACTTTACCAACTTTGTTGAGTTAGCCCTTGCTACTCTCCTCTTCATTGGGTTGGTCATTGCCACTCTTCTCTTTATTGAGTTAGTCATTGTCACTCTCCTCTTTGTTGAGTTAGTCATTGCTACTCTCCTCTTTGTTAGGTTGGCCATTGCGACTATCCTCTTTGTTAGGTTGGTCATTGTCACTCTCCTCTTTGCTGAGTTAGTCATTGCTACTCTCCTCTGTATTTTGTTAGCCTTGTATTATCTACCTTTATGGCTTGGGCATGTGTCTTGATATTCCAAAACCTCCATGACTCGGTTTACATTCTCTATGGTGCAAGTGATGTATTGAAGGAATCACAACTAGTGATTTAATTGTTATATCATAAACGTAATGCGATCTAGGTAAAGACCCTCTTGGTCGATGCATATAATTTCATGGGTTTGGGTAGTGGTGCACAAATCAATTTAAGTAATCCGTAATGTATGTTACATCACTTTCAAGATTGAATGTCACAAATGGTCGCTCCATGAACAAATCGTGTCACATAATTCATCTGACTCATATGTTGTGCCGCCTCGAGATGTTCACATAAATTCATGGTAACGTTGGACATGTAGGCGAATATCCGTAGTTATGGGATGCGGGCGAGTTGGGTTTTCTATGAATTATATTCTACATCGTGATGATCACTACGTATGATGAACCGCACATACTTTGCTACACATGCATCTCATGTAAGTTGTTTGTTAATGCTGATACTCCTTGTAGTAGTGGAATACGAGACGTATCAGAACCCTTACATTACTTTTATGAATCTCTAAAATTATTGATAACCTTAAAGGATAACCATTACTATGAGTAGGGCGTTCACTCTCTCTAACCGTATAGATGATGCAGGTGATGTACAAATTAAAGACCTAAATAATGATCTCCCTATGGAAGATCATACTGAATGGCTGAGAAGATAGTTTTATGATTTAGTTTTATATTTTCTCTGTTAACTCAATAATGTAATTATAAGCTTCCATTGAGAGGGCATTTGATAATTGGTTGAATTCTTTTACTCTAATAGAATGAAAAATACAATTGATTTTACTCTCGTGAATGATGATTACCTTCGTGAATGTGATTGGATGTAATTTAAACATAATAATAATAATAAATAAGGTGCGATTCTGAAGCATCCAATTCATTCAATTATTAACACCCGATTTTCTCAGGCACGGGTATAAACTTTGGCCATGAAAATTCAGGATGTTACATACCCTATGGAATGAATGTGAATGTGAGTGAATTCAGAAAAATGTATTATTATGCGAATTAGATAACATTAAAGATTTCGGGACACAAGTATCATACTCGAGCCATGAAATTCGGGGCATTATAGTTTTAGGCCATCCATTGTTTTCGTGCATGTGTAATATACTACACATTAAAACAATCTAGAATGTTTGGTGAGATCTTCTACTATGTGTGTCCCAGCTAATACACGTATCCTACATACATGCAAGGTAGCTTGTGTTGGTGTGAGAGATGTGTGGAGCTGGCAAACCTTTAGTCGTAGATGGTGAGCTTAGGTGGAAGAAATGATTGTAACCATCCTTAGCCCCCATTATGCTAATGGTGAAAACCTTATAATGTAGAGCAGGCTGCAAATGCATTCTTAGCACATCGGGATCGAAAGAAGCCCAAACGAAAGTAGAAGTAGTCTGTCAGATCCGGATATAGTCCTACATAGGGCATGACATAATTGGGTTTTAAGTATGTCGATTTGAAGATATTCATTCTAGATATAGAGAAATTGTCATTCGAAGTGTTGACAGTAAAACAATCGTAACTTTTGATCCGAGCATCGTTATGAAACACGTGACCTATTAATTTTTTTTGTAATGGTGCATCCAGCATTAATAAATTGCAATGTCAGATTGAAGACGTTACTTTTGCAAGAAGACGCATGTCTTCGAGAAAATGTATGTATTTTTTAGAAGTTGCTTATAATAATATTGGGAATGCTCTAGTAAGATTTTATTGTCTTCTATTTTTGAAAAATTACATCTTTGGAAGAGATTTTGCTATTTCGGCTAATTTCTATTCGAATTGGGGTTTTGGTTACCTTATTTAGGGCTTGTTTATTAAATCTGAAGTCTGAAGTCTGAATCTGAAATCTGAATATAAAGTTTGAATTTGAAGTCGGAAAACTAGTAGTGAATTTAGAACAACCGATTTATTAACTAACGTATGAAATGTTTGAAATATGTTAATTTAACAATTTACCCTTATGAAACAATCATGATTGAATCCCTACCATTAAAAACTTCATGGATTTTATCGGAATATTTATTTTCCATCCAATCTATTGATATGGTAAAAAAGACATGGATGAAGAGGCCACACAAATATCACCTTAATCCAAAGCTTTTATAGCTTAAAAGAAATTTTTTTATCATCATTTACCACCATTTTTGGTACTATGGTCCATCTAAGATTTGGATTTTCTTCATTTTTTGGATTATGTCCAAGAATGAGCTTTCAATAAGGATGGACAGTGTGGATGTAGTCACATACAACATGGTGGGCCCCATAGTCAAGGGTCCCACCCACCTAGGTGGATCCGGATTGCGTAGTGATGATGTCGGTAGCCCCTATCTATCGGATAGTGTTGTGTGGCCCCCATCATAGTGTATATATTTTAACCATGTCGTCCATCCATTTTTCCAAATCATTTTAAGGAATGATCCCAAATATGAGGTTGATCTAAATCTCATGTAGCCTAGAACTTTCATAGCCCATTAATGGTCAATCACAACCATTTCCTATGGTATGGTCCACTTGATAATTGGATTTGATTCATTTTTTGCATAATACCCTAAAATTAAAATGATTTGGAAAATGAATGGACAGAGTAGATATAAAATATATATACATCAAGGTGGGCCCCATGGTAAGGGTCGCACCATCTTGGGTAAGTCTTGGGTGTGGCAGAAAAGGAAGGTTGGTGGCTTAAGGCACACCACACAATCCGGACTGGTAAAGGGTTTCTCAGGAAGTTACTGCACTGGGAAGCTAGGTGAGGGCCACCATGATGATAGTGAGAAATCTACCTGTCCATCCGTTTTGCAAGCTCATTTTAGGACACATGACCAAAAATAAGAAAGATCCAAAACTCAAGTGGACCACATGAGAGGGAAAATTGGACAAAGAAATGCATACCGTTGAAACCTTCCTTGGCTCCACCTTAATGTTTATATGTCATTCAAACCATTTATAAGCTCATGAACACTGGAATGATGTGAAAAGACGAAAAATTAGGCTAATACGAAACTTTTATGGCTATACTAATGTTTCAACTATGGTCACTGAATCTCTACTATTTCCTCTCGTGTGGCCCACTTGAGTTTTGGATCCACTTCATTTTTTATATCATGCATGGTCTAAAATGTGCTTGTAAAACATATGTATGGGGTGGATTTCACACAAACATCATGGTGAGCTTCACCTAACATTTAGTGCAAGAAGTTCCGACGAAAGGGTGTGGAATAGGTGATACCCCGAATCCATCGACGCAGGTGGGACCTTAACTATGGGGCTCATAGTGATGTGTGTACCTTATATCCACGCCATTCAACCATTTTGAAAGTTCATTTTAGGGCGTTATCCCAAAAATGAAGCTGCCACAAATTTTAGGCTGACCACACCATAAGAAACCATCGTGATTTAATCCTCACCATTAAAAACTTTATGGATTCCACCGAAATGTTTATTTTCCATCCAACCTCTTGATAAGGTCACAAACAGCTAGATGAAGAGACCACACAAATATCATCTTGATCAAAAGCTTTATTGGCCCACAAAAATTTTTTAATGGTCAATCACCACTATTTCTCGTACTATGGTCCATATGGGATTTGGAGTTGCTTCATTTTTTGGATCAATATGGATGGACGGTGTGGATGTAGTCACATATATCATAGTGGGCCCCATAATCAAGGGTCCCACCCACCTCGATGGATCCGGGTTCTCACCTAATCCGCTCCCCCCAAATCCGAGCGGGGATTGCGTACTGCCCCCATCAGGATCTAGCTAGAGACGGGCAGTCCCATCAAAGGGCTTTATGGGGTCTATTGTAATGTATATGTTTTATCCACACCATCCATCCATTTTCCATATCATTTTAGAAAATAAGACCAAAAAAAAACAAGGCATCTAAGGCTCAAGTGAACCACACTACAAGAAACAGTGGAAATTGTGTGCCTACCATTAAAAACTTTAAGGCCACGGAACGCTCTGATCAAGCTATTTATTGTGTTTTCCCTTCATTTAGGTTTGTGTGACCTTATGAAGAGCTTAGATGGCAAATAAGCTTCATAGTAGACCTAGGAAGGTTTTAATGGTAGTCGTTCTATTCTCACTACTTTATGTGGTGTGGTCAACTTAGAGCTTTGGATGTGTGTAGTTTTTTAGATTATCCCTTGGAATGATATAGAAAAGTTGATGATAGTGTGGATATAACTCATAAATCATGACGATCCCCATAAAAATGCCACGCATTAAAAGTTAAATTGTGTACTACGTAGAGGAGGACGTGGATATAAAGTACCTACATAGGGGCCCATGCCATGGGTCGCACAATTTTGGGTTAGCCCCGCCGCACGTAATCGGCTCCCTCCTTAGAAGAGCGGGGATTGTATGGTGGCAAAGTAATGTATATGTCATTATTCACGATGATGCATATCTCATTGTTCACGCGGTCCATACGTTTTTTCAACTCACTTTAGTGCATCATGCATATGTCATTATTCAAGCCATTTTTTCAGCTCACTTTAGTGCATGATACATATTGTTATGGGAAGACCAGAGATACATCAGAGCCGAGGTCTGAGATAAGTCAGAGCCGATTCAAGACGTAAAACCAAGCTATGGGGTTGTATAAGTGAAGGATGATCATCTGATTTGACAACCGTAATGTTCGGAGGCCCCAGACGGTATGACCCGAGGATGAGTTGGTATGTCCGAAGGTCAGAGCAGAATCCTGTAAAGCTCCGAGGTTGAAGGTGTCGGCTCGGAGTTAAGGACTCGGACTATGATCCACTAATGAAGAAGGCTGTGAAGTGTCCCACTATCACACGATTGGTGACAGTTACTCAACCGCCCATTTCTACACGACTATACTATGACTGGGTGGCCGAATCACCCGCATGATGGGGTAAATGCCTTAAGACATGCCGAACTATCCGGACAGGCCCATTCAAAGCATGAGGGTATATATAGCATCTTGTGAGGAAGAAACAGGTACGCAATATCTTACACTCTCCCTCTACAAAATAACTTAGACCCAGATTTCCTTGACCTAACTTGGGCATCGGAGGGTCCCCTGTTTAAGCCAGGGTCTCCTTTGCTCACCGTTATTGTGCAGGTTTCCGAACTTTGAAGCAACTTGGAGTTCAGTGATCCGAGCGGAGAGTCATCCAGATTTTGTCAGCAACATTTTTAGCGCCGTCTATGGGAATCTGATACGAAAAGTCAGTTTCCTGTTCTTAAGTACAATGGCAAGAGGAAAGAAGAAATCTGCAGCTGTAGAGCCGGAGCCGAATGAACAGTCTCAGTCTTCCTCACTACTTCACACCAAGTCAGCCCCAGGACCTTCCCAGCGTTCTCGCAATCGGGCGAGCAAGTATCGAGCTATGCAAAGCGAGATACAAGCCCTGCGTGACAAAATTAACCAGATGAAACAATGACAGGAGCAGCAACCGCACCCCATCCAGGAAACAGTCGGACTAGTGGTGGAATCCAGTCCGCACCAGGGAGTATGAGACCCGAGGGGTCTCAACATTAATCCACTCGGGTTCCCGCTCTAGTCCAGAACCCTCCCCCGACCCAAGACCGAGTTCCAACTCGGAACACAATGACTAGAGTTCCAACGAACGCCTCGGTCACCTCAGCTCTGGCACCGACGGATCTCCGTCATGAGCTAAAATGAGGGGAAGAAGAACTCCTGAAGTGAAAGCTACATAAGAGATAGTAGTGAAAAATAAAGATCCGTGAAGCACGCAGTTCGCAGAGCTCAATAACAAGATTCTGATGTTAGAGCAGAATCAGCAGCCGTCATCAGTCCCCGCCGCCATTCAAGCAATGATAGAAGAGGCCAAACCTCTCTTCACCTCTGCAATCATGAGTGAGGCGATGCCACAAAGGTTCCAGATACCTCCCGTCATCTAGTACTCTGGGTCTGGCGACCCATCTGAGCACGTAGAGGCTTATCGCTCGTGGATGTAAATTCAGACAACGACAGATATGATGATGTGTAGGGGATTTTCAATCACGCTCACTGGATCTACTCGGAGTTGGTACCGGCAACTCAAATCCAATTTCAGTGATTCCTTTGCAGAGCTCAGCAGATTATTCCTTACCCAATTCATAAGTAGTAAGAAGAGTTGGAAGCCGAATACTCATCTCTTCACCATCAAGCAAGGGCCTAAAGAATTGTTGAAGGACTACATCGCCCATTTCAATGAGGAAGCATTATAGGTGGACTATGACGACAAAATGGCGCTCTCTGCTGTGTTTAGTGGTTTGAAAGAGGGGAAGTTCACCTTCTCCATTGGAAAGAATCCGCCAAAGACATTAGTTGAGCTTGTCACTAGAGCTTAGAAATATACTAATGCCAAGGAATTCTCCAATGCTCGCAAAAATGTTCAAGTAGCAGAACCGACTGGCAAGGGGAAGAAGCTGAGGAATGAAGAACCCCAGCCGTCTAGTAAAATACCAGACGACCGCGCTCCTCGCAATCATCATCCGAGCAGAAAACCTAAGGGTAAATTTTGTTCCTATACTCCCCTCAACACATCTACCGAACAAATTCTACTAGACACCAGAGGCCAGAAGCTCCTAAATTTGCCTGTTTATATGAAGGCTGACTTGGATAATCGAAACAAGTGCAAGTATTGTCGTTTCCATCAAGATCATGGCCACAACACGGCCAACTACGTGGATCTCAAAGATGAGATCGAGACTCTTATCCGTAAGGGTCATCTGCGCCGGTATACCAAGGAAGAAAGAACAGTTCAGAGAGAAGAACGAGAGCAGCCGAATAATACTGTGGAAGAGGAGGCTGAAATCCGTACCATCTTTGGCGGTGCATCCGGTGCAGGAGATTCAAACAAGGCCCATAAAGCTCATTCTCGAAAGTCTGACTCGGAACTTTACATCCACATGACCGAGAGGCCAAGCAAAGAACTCCGGGTCAGTCCGTGCAGTCTGACCTTCACAGAAGATGATGCGCGTGGAATCAAGCATCCGCATGACGATGTCGTAGTAGTTACTATGACCATAGCCAACTACAAGGTATACTGCATCCTGGTCGACACCGGAAGCTCAGCTGATGTAATCTACTCCAAAGCTTTTGAAAGAATGGGGATTCTAAGGTCGCGCCTCAAACCTGTGAAGACCCCCCTGCATGGCTTTGCCGGAGAAAGGGTGATCTCCGAGGGAGCCATCTGTAACAGCCCAAATTTTCACGGCCAGAGTATGTACTTGTGCCGGAGGAAATTAGGTGTTAATAATGTACAACTAGATGCTCTGAAATCGCAGCCTATTTTTTATCTTTTCTTTACATCCAGATACATTTATGAAAGTAACATTTATAAGAATAAAATTAACAGTATTGATTATATAATATCAGAGTAAAAGGAATAATCAAAGCCTTCCCAATGAAAGCTTATTACATTCTTTGAGTTCGCAGCAGAAGTACAAAGATAAACAAATAAACTATCTTCGCATTCTTTCGGCACAGCCTTCTATAGGGAAGTAATCCTCTAAGTCTTCAATCTGTACGTCACCTGCATTATCTATACGGTTTGGAGAGGGTCAATGCCCTACTCATAATGAAGGTTATCCTTTAAGATTAACAATAATCCAATAGATTCATAATAGGTAAAGTAAGGGGTCTGATACATCCGTGCTCCACTAACACGAGGGTATCAGCAATGCGCAAACAACCTACATGAGATGCATGCCTAGCAAAGTATGTGGGGCTCATCATACGTAGTGATCATCACATTGTGGAATACGATTTATAGATAACCGGCTCAACCCGCACTCTTACTATACGAATATTCGTCGGCATGGCTAACGCTACTGTGGATTTACGAGAACTCCTTAGAGTGCACAACACATGGGCTGGGCAATTTACGTGACACGATTTGTTCATGGAGCGACTATTTGCGACAGCCAATCCTGGGGTGATGTGACAATGTTGCGACTTACACACATCAATTTGTGCACCACTACCCGAAGGCTCAAGGACTTACGTGCCCCAAGAGGGTCTCTACCCAGATCGCATTACGTCCATGATAGAATATTTGAATCACTAGTTGTGATACATCTTACACATCACTTGCACTTATAAAGAATATAAACTGAATCATAACGAATATAACTGAATCTGAATCATAAAGAATATCAACTGAATTATGGAGGTTCTGGAATAGCAAGACACATGCCCAAGCCGTAAAGATAGATAGCACGAGGCCAACATAATAAAGATAAGAGTGACAATGGTCAACTCAACAAAAGTGGCAATGGCCAACATAATAAGAAAAGAGTGACAATGGTCAACTCCATAATATGAAGAGTGGCAATGGCCAACTTAAATAAAGAGATGAGTGGCAGGGTCAACTCAATAAATTGATGAGGTAGGGGCAGACTTGTATCAATGGCCTCACATAAATTCAAAGAAATCCCTTATAATTGATATGATGTCATAATCCCAGTAGGACCAATAATAACTTAATCAATTGATAGGATAATTCCCAGGAAATATCAACATGAGAGGCAAGATGATTCATATCATTAAAGGTATTAAAAGGCATGATAATTCTCATCAAGTACAAAAAAGTAAGATAACTCATATCATAAAAGGCAAGGAAAGGTAAGATAAATATACTAACTTAAATTAGTGTAAGCTTAAATTAAGGATAAAACCCTCACCTTTGATGTCGGATCGCCCTCATTTGTCGTTATAGCTCTTGTGTTTAGGCCACATGATTGAATTCTAAAATAATTCAAGAGGTTAGGATTTTGCCTAAGATCTAGGTTTAGGCTTAAAGTGGTGATGATTTTAGACCTGAACCTAATATAGGGTCATTAGCATATGAGCCATTTACCCTAACCTCGATCATTAAAACTCAAATTTAAGCAGAATTTACCTATCAAGACGGCCCAGATCAGCCAGTTGACTCGCTGAGTCATCTCGAGTCGACTCGGTTTGACTCCCCCTCCTTTCCTTTTCTTTCTTTCTTCCTTTCTTTCTTTCTTCTTTTCTTTCTAACTCTCTTATCCTTCTCCATTATCTTCCTCTGCCGGATCAGGGACCTGCTAGAACAGACCCAACGAGAACTGCTGGCGAGGCTGAGTTGTCTTGGCTGAGAGCAGCCAAGGTAGCTGCGGTTTCTCCCTGGATTTCCTCGCTGCGGATCTTCTTCTTTTCCTTTTCTCTTCTTTCCTTTCTTTTTTTTTTTTTGCTGATCGGACAGAGTTCCTCCCTTTCTTGCTGAATGGACAGAGTGTCTAGACAAACCAGACTCTCATCTGCACTCTCTGTTTTGCCGGGATATCTCCCTGCTACCGCTGATTGGCTGGAGATCCCTCTCTCTGACGTTTCTTATTTTGTTTTCCTCCAAACGTCGGATAGGGACGTATTTATAGGGGGTGCGTATTTTCTCTGGAGTATTCCAGCGAATTCTTTCGAGGAACGGAGCTACGCAACCTTGTTTTTGTGTTGCAAAACCAGGAGATGTCTTGCGGTTGGTCCGAGTTCAGGGCGAAGGATCGCTCCATCCGAGCAATCCGACCACGTGAGTGTGGTCGAAAGTCTCCTCTATAGCGTTTTAACAGATCAGATCATCTTCTTGATCTTGGGTTTGCACGTCGGACCGTCCGGATTTCTCCGGCACATGTCCCTGCGTAAGGCAGGTTGCGGTAGTCTCAGTGGGGCCCACGACCAGGTCGGTTTCCGTCGGGTTTCGGTCAGGTCTTGGTCGGCGGCCTGTCTCGCTTCGAATGGACGGATCGGATCTCTCTTTTGATCACGGTGGTCGGCCATCAATCGTCCCTGCGGACGATCGTCTGCACGGACGCAAGAGAGAGGAGAGAGAGACTCTCTCGGACTCGTATTCTTCGGCTCAACTGGTTTTGACCGGGAGCTCCGGTCTCGTGCACCTCGAGTGCATGCACAGTACGTGCGCATGCATTACAGGTGGGGTCCATCGGTCTGTCTTTCATGAAATCTACACCGTCCATTCATCTTTCCATCTGATATAAGGGGTTGAGCCCAAATTTAAAGTATATCCATAGATCGGGTGGGCCCCAACTCAAGGGTTAACGTATGATCTATCTATTGGACTGTTCTTACAATGATCTAGGGGTTGAAATCCATCGTGTACGGCTAACTTGTGATACAAAGGCTTGGCATAATGTTTTACGTCAAACGAATTGTGGAAACTATGTGATTTGGAGTCACGGGTCTATATTAATAGCAATTTTGTAATTATTGCTCGTATGTGAGTTTTGGAAAATCCAATGGCCCCACAAGGTTCTAGGCATGTTTCTAAGAAATTCTCAAGAAATGATGTATATCTAAATCATTACACATAGGAAGTTATTCGTCGTGTCATCCATGGGGACGTACTTACTTCAAATTACTTGATGGATGGTCTTGTCTTGAAACAATGGTAGATGGTTAGATCTATTAAATGGAGGTAATTCTAAATGGTTAGATTTGTGTCAGGGCGAGGATGTAAGGCTAGGACAGTTGAATTGGTATCAATGTATCGTACACGTGTACATACGAAGTAAATTTCTTGGTAACGCTCGAGAACTTTCAATACTCGGGTATTGAAAAGTTCAGGGCGTTACACCATCTCCCTCTGTGTAACTACGGAAGAAGGACGGCATCAAGCCACCCTTATAGTGGACTTCCTTGTCATTAACGTGTCATCAATGCATAACGTCATTCTGGGTAGACCTTCTCTCAATACAATGAGGGCAGTCATCTCCACCTACCATCTGATGATGAAATTTCCCGCCGAGGGAAAAATAGGCTACCTCCAAGGCGATCAGCGCGAGGCTAGGAGATGTTATGCGATAACAGTAAAGAAAGGGTCAATGAAATAAGCTCTCACCATCAATATCCTCGATCCCAGGGGACCTACAGAGGACTCATCGGGAGAAGACTTGGAGGCAATACCACTCAACGAGGCAGATCCGAGCAAAACTGTTCAGCTCAGAACGTCATTGAATTCTGAGCAACGGTCCGAAATGTTGACTTTCTTGCAACAACACAGAGATGTCTTCGTATAGTCGCATGAGGACATGCCTGAGATCTCTCCTGATGTCATGGTTCACAGGCTGAATGTGGACCCGGACTATAAACCTGTGAAACAAAAGAGGAGACCGTTCAATGCCAAGCGATACGAAGACATATCTAACGAAGTCTCTCAATTGCTCAGCGTCGGCTTCATCGAGGAGGTACATTATCCAGATTGGATTATAAATGTGGTTCTCGTCAAGAAAGGAAATGGCGGGTCTGTGTAGACTACTCGAATCTGAACAAGGCCTGTCTGAAGGATAGCTTTCCATTGCCGCGGATCGATCAGCTGGTAGACATTATAGTGGGGCGCGAACTACTCTCCTTCCTAGATGCCTATTCCGGGTATAACCAGATCGCGATGCATCCCCCTGACCGGCAAAAGACCTTCGTCACCGACAAGGGACTCTACTATTACCGGATGCCATTCGGCCTGAAAAACGCTGGGGCCACGTATCAGAGACTGGTGAATCAAATGTTTGTTAAGCAGATCGGGCATACTATGGAGGTTTATGTCAAAGATATGCTTGTTAAGAGCGTCACGGCTTCCGATCACTTAGCAGATCTCGGAGAAACCTTCTCCATCCTCCAAGAGTACCAAATGAAATTGAATCCCACGAAGTGCACCTTTAGAGTTGGCTCCGGTAAATTCCTCGGATTTCAAGTCAGCTAGAGGGACATTGAGGCAAATCCAAATAAGATCATGGCACTCCTCAACATGAGCTCGCCTCAGACTATCAAGGAGATACAATGCCTCACTGGACGAGTAGCAACGCTTGAGCGGTTCATATCCAGAGCCACTGACAAATGCCTTCCCTTCTTTCAGCATTTGAAGGGTCATAAGAAGGCTGAGTGAACATCGGAATGTGAGCAAGCCTTTCAATAGTTGAAACAGTACTTGGGCTCACCGCCTCTACCGTCCAAGCCCGAAGAAGGAGAACCATTGTTCTTATAACTTGCGATCTCGGCCTCATCCGTCAGCTCGCCCTAATTAGAGAGGTGGGGGGTAAGCAGCACTCCGTATACTATGTGAGTAAAGTTATGGTACCTGCCGAGACGAGGTATCCGGCTCTAGAAAAGTTGGCACTCTGTCCCATTGTCTCAGCTCGAAGGTTACGCCCGTACTTCCAAGCCCATTCCATTGTTGTCTTAACTAACTCTCCCCTCAAGCAAGTCCTTTAGAGGCCCGAAGTGTCGGGTCAGCTAACTAAGTGGGCGATCGAACTCGAGGAGTTCGATATCCAGTTCTGACCAAGAACCGCGATTAAGGGTCAAGCTATGGCCAACTTTATTATGGAGTTCACTGCCCCGAGCGAAGAGGGGATCAGCACTGAAGGGGAGATGGCTCCTTCGCCTGTTCCTCCAAGTAATCAAGAAACAGTATTAGAGTCAGGATGGATTCTCTATGTGGACGGGTCGTCCAATGCCAAGCGTGCCGGAGCAGGAATCGTCCTGGTCGCACCTGATTCTACACCCATCCAGTATTCGATCAAACTCGGTTTCAAGGCCTCTAACAATGAGGCAGAGTATGAGGCTCTGCTGGCTGAACTCAGGCTGGCGACCAATTTGGGGGTCCAGTCTCTCCAAGTATGATGTCATTCTCTGCTGGTAGTGAATCATATCTCCACCGAATACGAGGCCAAGGAGACTCGAATGATGACTTACCTGGCCGAAGCAAGGAAACTGATAGAAAGCTTCTGGAGCTGCACTATCAGTCAAAATCCCAGGGTGAAGAATTCCTGGGTCGATGCCCTAACGAAGCTAGTCTCAGCCACGGAAGGGAAAATCCCACGAGTCATTCTAGTGGGTTCATAGAACATCCGAACATTGACCAAACAAATAAGAAAATGTTCAACCCAGTAGAAGACACTCCGAGCTGGATGGACCCAATTTACAACTACCTCACATCTGGTGAGGTCCCCTCAGACAAGTTGGAGGCTAGGCGCTTGAGAGTCAGAGCGGCACAGTACATAGTCCTGGACGGGATCTTATACAAAAAACGGCATTCACAGCCCTACCTTAGGTGTCTCCAACCCGATGAAGCAGAGTACGTGATTTGGGAGATTCACAAAGGCATCTGTGGAAATCACTCTAGCAGTCGGGCCCTAGCTCTGAAAATACTTCGCCAAGGATATTTCTGGTCGACCATCAGGGAGGACTCAAAGAACTACATTCGAAGGTGCGACAAGTGTCAACAATACGCGACAAGTGTCAACAATACACGACCGTGCCGAGCCAACCTACAGAAGAAATGACTCTCATGAGCAGACCGTGGCCGTTCGCTCAATGTGGGATTGATATCATTGGACCTCTGCCTACAGGGAAAGGGCAAGTCAAATTCACTATCGTCGAGTTGATTACTTTACCACATGGGCCGAGGTTGAGCCTGTCGCAAAAATCACGGAATAGAAAGTGGTTGTTTTGTCTGAAAGAACATCATCTACCGATTCGGGATCCCGTGCACCATCGTGTCTGATAATAGCAGACAGTTCGATAAAGATAAGTTCTGAGGTATGTGTTAGGGGCTCGGCATTTTGAACGGGTATTCCTCGCCTCAACACCCGTAATCCAGTGGACAGGTGGAGGTAGTTAACAAAGTCATCAAGCACCATCTCAAAACAAAATTAGAGAAAGCAAAAGACAACTGGGCCGAGGAGTTCTCATTCATCCTCTGGGCTTACAGCACTGCGGTCAGTCATCTACTAGGAAAACCCCTTTCTCACTTTCCTACAGCTCGGAGGCGAAGGTGTCGGTTGAAATTGGTCTCCCTACAACTCGGGTCAAGAACTATCAGGAAGATCAGAATACCGAGCAAATTGCAGCTAACCTGGACCTACTTGAGGAAGCTAGAGATATTTCCAGACTCCAAGTTGCCGCTCGGCATCAACAGGTGGCACGATTCTACAATTCTAAAGTCAAGAATAGACAATTCCGTCCAAGAGACTTAGTCCTTCGCCGAGTCTTTCGGAACATTGCAGAGCCGAGGGTTGGGGCACTTAGACCCAATTGGGAGGGGCTATACCCGGTGGTCCGATCGACCACGCCTGGCTCCTACCACTTAGAATATCTCGAAGGCCGTCAGCTCCCCCACCCCTAGAACGCCGAGCACCTAAAAGTCTACTACCCCTGATGTAATGGTCATTAAAAGCCCCAATAAGTATACATCTCTGAACGCCTAGCCTTTAAGGCTTTTAATAAAATTCATGTCTCTTCGTATCCAAATGAATTATCGACTAATAAAAACTTGTCTGTCACAAGCAGGGGCCGACTTAACGGACTGATCCCTTAAAGAAGGGGTTAGTACATTATCCCACGAAAGTTCGTCAAGGCATCCCTTCGGGGGAAAAGCCCATGGATGACCCAACTCCTTGACAAAGGAGTCGGCTCATCTTCCAATTAACGGATTTACTAAAAGCCACTTGGCCCTTATAATCTTAACATCATAAAATTCTACAAAACGGCCAAGGGGCCTTAATCCCTTGAGTATGAAAAACGGCCTTGAGGTTAGTCGAGCTGCTAAGGAATCGGTTCGACAATTAGCAACTTAACATCTAACAATCATCATTCAAAAAATCAATCATGATTAACATGCCCTCTCCTAAGAGTCAAAAAATATATCATCCACAAAATTATCATTAAAAAATATTATCTAAAAGAAATGTATAAAAAAGAACGCCTGAAGCTATTTGGTCGGAGGAGGAGGAGCTTGAGAGGAAGGGGCTTGATCCGGGCAGGCGTCATCAGCTAGCTTCTCCCCTACGTCTTCGGGTAGTAGAGGCTACAGGTTGAGGTTCGGATAGAGTTCCTGGACCACGTCGATGCAAGCATCGAAGCCACAGTTATAAAACTTAGTGGCTTCGGCAGTCCTCTCCTCCAAGGACTTAAACACCTCCACTACAGCTGCCACTGCCAAGGCCAAAGAGGCTTCGTCTTCAACCCGTTGAGCCTCCTTCGCCAGGGTGACTGCTCGAGACTGCTCTTCCGTCGCCTCGGCTTTGGTCCATTCCAGCACATCCCCCAATCGGGCGTTCTCCTTCGCGAGCGAGTCGACATGGGCCCTGGCTCTGGACAATTCAGCTGTAGCAGCAGCGCAGCGGGCTTTAAAATCGCCGGCGACCCCTTTAGTTGTAGCTCGCGGGCCTTTCAATCGTCAAGCTGCCGGCGTAGTTCCGCATGCTCCATCCGGAGGTATTCAACCTCGTGTCGAAGGGTCTCATTCTCGCTCCTGAGGGTCCCTATCTCTGCCTCCTTTTGCGCCAGATCTCTCAACCTCTCTCGGGTGTAGAGGAGCCTCGGAATGAACTGAATCGAAGTAAGAGAATGAGCATACAAACGCAACAAAAGAAACCAATGGCAAGAAAGGTTAGTAAAAATACCCGGTAGAAGATGGAGGCCATGTCGTTGATGAAGGACTCATCTGACTTGTTGAGAAGGGCCACTATCTCCTCCTCTAGGGCATGTTTAACAGCCCAATGAACTAAGCACGGCATGTGATAACTTGGCTGAAACCTCTCCCCGCTAGTTCCAACCTGAGCCGACCCTGTCGCTCCCCCTGCTCTAGTCTTGCTACTTGCTGAAGCTTGAGCCTCAACCTCAAGGTCGTTCCCGGCTTCAGGAGGAGAAAGCATTGCGTCAGCCATCCGGATGGCCTCCTCCCGCTCCAAAGAAGATGGGATGGCAATGCAGGGTTCAAGGGCTGACAGAGGTGCATCAAGGACGCGAGGCGCAACGTCAGGAGGGGGGATAGGAGCCGAGGCAGCAGCTATAGTCAGAGTTGTAGTACCAGAAATTGAAGGTGCAGCTAGAGCTGCAGCAACAGAAATTGGAGTTATAGCTGAAGCTACAGCGACAGGAATTGGGGCCGAGGGGCCCCTACCATGAGGAGCTGTTTGCCTCCTCCGAATGGTTGTTTTTGTTTGTGGTTCGGCTCTCAGCATCTCCTAGACGGTCGGAGCAGCTTTCCTCTTCCGAGATCCAGAAGTCTTGGCCATGCCTACATACTTAATAACGAATCAATATCCAAGCAAAGAAATTCAATTCCTTCAAAGTAAAGGACGAAGAGAAACTCACAGAATGAAGTAGGGAGTGGCTTGGACTTGCAGAGCCCGAACCGATAAAGATTATCGGCAGTGATCAGGTCCGACCAGGAGCGTAGGTCTCCCGAACGCGCACTGGCCTTAGCGATCTAGTTCTTTTGACCCGAGGTGACAAGAGGTGAGCCCCTTGGGAAGTCTACAAAAATGAAAAGAAAGCTTTAGTCAGACCACAACTATCATGCCCTAAACCCAGAAATCGGGCTCACAAAATTCCCGATTGTCGAATCCAGTGTCGACAGCCTCCGTAGTATCCCATTCTAGGCTCCCAGTGCCCATTCGCCAGATCCCGATCCTAAGATCCTACAAGGAAGATTTTCCAATGTACATTTGTCTCATAAAAAGCATAACTACGAGTTTACCCAAATCACGAAGGCAACATCATCATCACATATCTACTCATATAAACATTTGAATACAATGCTGAAAGGAAAATATATATTTTAAAATCAAAGCTCCAGAAGTCAACTACATACTCTAAACTCCACGCTGCTGCAACCTAACGGCACCTGCGCTCATCTATCGTGCATAAGCTTATATAAAGCTTAGAGGGTGGTGAAAGTGTGTGCACAAGGTAAGTGTCAAATAAGCAATATCAAAGTAATCAGAGTAAGCAGAAATACTGACAAGCCCATAAATCATACGATATCAAAGTAATGCGAAAACATGCTGATAAGCCCATAAATACCATCATCCTTATCTAGGCTATGCAATGCAAAAATATAATAAACCAACATCATATACTGAGGAAGCAATATAGATTAGCTATACAATTGGGAGACATAGTAAGCCAAATATCATATACTGAGTCCACAAATACCATCAACCTTAATTATGTTATACAATATAGAAGCACAGTAAATGAAATGTTATGTGTTGAAGATGCAATGCGATGCAAATGAAATGACCAAGCTGGAGTGTGAAGTCGGGATGATAGTTAGTAGTATCGCAGGCTACGGGGTCCACCACAAGGGACTTCTATCCAAACATTCCCATACCTAAATTTGGATAGTTAGACTCATGTGGTAAACTCCTGATCTCAGGTTAGTCGCGCGCTCCAACCGAAATTCTGGCCATTGCGAAGATATACGTAATAAATAGTGCGCACCACCAACCCAAGTGGATAGTGAATGAATGAATGAGTATGCAACTCCTACTCAATAAGTCCACATATCAGTACAATTCTTCTCTGGAAAATCACTAGGGTCTATTACACTCCAAACCAGATTGTCGTCTCATCGCATACAACAAGGTGAGTGGAAGAGACCTCACTATCCGTCTGCCAATATCGGGCCCAACTCATCGATAAAGGACCCATTTCTTGAGCTGGTCAGACTCAGCCTAGCATTGCCTCCTCCTCTCAGGCAAGTAAGGTCGTACCCCCTTCCAACCGACCATGATACAATGGGAGACGCAGCCTAATGGTATACGACCCTCATGTGCTCATGCTTCCACTTGGTCTAGACGTTGGAGCAACCTCTGGAACCAAGAGGGTTCTGGGACTTTCACCCAGGGATATCTATAGCACCCCATGTGGAACAGATTTTTGGTGTCCCATCCGGCCATCCATGATATGCCTGTAGAGGCTACGGCCCTAATGTCTCTAGGGTGTATAATAATCACAACACACAATGCAAGATGCATGAGCCTTACAATCCAGTCATACATCAATCCTACACATACCGTGCACTCATGTGAGACAATATCCTCCTATCAAGGAGTCTCATAACAACCAGCACTATAGCATATGCAATGGTCAATCATATCTCATAATAAACATGCAGATGATGTGTATGGGCATGTATCATGATACCATGTTGTCACATACTCATAATCAGTATCAATAACCGGCATCGACAATCGACCTCGACAATGTGGACATTTAACCAACATTGCCCCCAAGGAATGGCCCACATAAAACCTAACATATAGTGGACCCATGGCATCACACAATGGCCAAATATACAACACCATAGGCCTCACTCAAGAGGTTAATACACATCATGATGGCCTTTCATATGAGCCTAACAGACATCACAATGGGCTCCATTGCTTGGCCCTCAAATGCATCACAATGGGCCTCATCACATAGGCCTCATATACATCACATTGGGCCTTAAACAGGGGCTGAATAGACATCACAATGGGCCTCAAATATGGGCCGCATATACATCACATTGGGCCTCAAACACGGGTCAAATGCACATTACAATGAGCCTTAAATACTAGTCGCATATGCATCTCATTGGGCCTCGACAATCGAAATCAGCCCCGACAATCGAAATCGGCCTCGACAATCGAAATCGAAATCGGCCTCAACAATCGGCCTTGATAATCGGAATCGGAATCAACAATCATAATTGGCCTCAATAATCGGCTTCAACAATCGGAATTGGAATTGGCCTCAACAATCGACCTCGATAATCAGAATCGGTATCGACAATTAGAATCGGCCTCGACAATCAGAATCAGAATTAACAATTAGAATCATCCTCGACAATCGGAATCAGAATCCGCCTTGATAATCGGCATCGACAATCGGAATCGAAATCGGCCTCGACAATCGAAATCAGAATCGGCCTCAATAATCGACCTGAATCAGCCTTGAAAATTGGCCTCGACAATCAGAATTAGAATCGGCCTAAACAATCAGTGTTGACAATTGGAATCGGTATTGACAATCGGAATCGACCTCAATAATCGACCTTGACAATCGGAATCGAAATCGGCTTCAACAATCGGCCTCGACAATCGGAATCAAAATCGGTCTTAATAATCGGCCTCGACAATCAGAATCGGAATCGACCTCAACAATCAGCCTCGACAGTCAGAATCAGAATCGGTCTAACAAAGGGCCTAAAGGAAGGTCACGATGTGGACATTTAACCATCATTGCCCATCAATGTGGACATTTAACTATCATTGTTCCCAAGGAGTGGCCCATATAAAGCCAAACATAAAGTGGGCCTATGGCCTCACATAAAGGCCTAATATACATCGCAATGAGCCTCATACAATGACTACATACTCATCATTATGGGCCACATCACATGGTCCTAATACACGTCATGCCTCATATACATCAAGTGGACCGCATTAATGGGCCTCTGTAGACACCCCACCCAGGCTAATCTTGATTCTGTTAAGACAATCTGAGAACCATGATCATATCCTAAACCTAACCCTAATCCTAACCTGAGCCATCATGAGTCATCATTCAATCAAACCATGTCAAATGATCCATTTCTCGGGTCATTTTCAAGTAACAATCGAGCCAATTTCGAGTCATTTTAAGCCGAATATCCAAAACGGACTTTGTTTCACTCTAAAGACCCAAAAAGGACCCACCGACAAAATTTCGAGGAAGCGTAGAAGTGGTAGTTTGACTACCGCCGGTGGTGAGTCAAACTACCGCTTCCTCTCAAAAAGCATCTGTTGAGCGACCACACGAGAATCGGACTCGGCCCGGGGCCAGGGCGGCGGTCGGCCTACCGCGCCGGCGGTGTCGGATCTACCGCCGGCGGTGATCAGGCTCTGCGCCGCGTCTTTGTCGGGCGAGGACAGTGTCCGGCGTCAAAGTCAACTCTTCCGAATTTACCCCTCCCATCTCTATTATTTACTGTTTTTAGATCCCCTTAGCTAATGAGAGCATGCCATGTGGCATCTCTCTCCTCTCCACCAACCACCATGTGCCACATCACCTTTACCCCCCTCTTGTCCTCTATTTACCAAAAAACCTGTGGAAAGGGCTATAAATAGCCCTCTCCCCTTTCATTTTCACCCATATGGAGGAGAGCCACCAAGAGAGGGAGAGAGTGAGAGAGAAAGAGTGAGAGGAAAAGAAAAGAAAAGAGAGAGAGAGAGAGTGAGGAAGAGAGTGAAGGAAGGGAAGGAGCTCCCAAGCCTTGAGCCCACATTTTCCGACCACCTCCTAGCCTTCATCTCAATCCTTCCAACCCCCCAAGCCTAGTCAAAATGATCATGGTTCAATCTACATCTTAGCTTCTTGAGAATCAAGTCAAAGATCCATTTGCATACAAGCATTCATCATGACATCCACTCCCTTCTCAACCCCCTTGCTTCTCTAGATTTCTAGCGGACGTATGCTCTGTGACTTGCCGTACATCGGATCTGTCACATCGAAATTCCTAGTGATCTAGTCCACTTTTCTTGTGTTTTTGCATAAGCATCATCACATCCGCCCTCTAGACACATTGTCGGATGTATGCTCTGTGGCTGCCTAGAAATCTCGGATCTTGCTTACATCAGAAATCCACATGTGACTAGTCCCATCATGATCGAAGCATCATCATTATCCCTTGAGATTATTTTACTACACTAAGTCGAGACCGTACATTTGTGCGGAGCGAGAGAGGAGTGCCTAACACCTTCCCTCTTTGTAACCGAGGGTCCCTTACCGGAATCCGGATCGTAGACCGAGTCAATCTAAGGTCGGAGGATTTTCGGATTTCTCCAACCTTACGTATTCCGTGGTTCTAGCCGTAGCCGCGGGATTCGAGATTATTCGGCTAGTGGCGACTCCAACAATCATAAATCGGCTTAATCACCCCAAAGGTAACACTACAACACACTTTTACCAAACAACGTGGGCCGATTTTCCGGTGTCTGAGAATGGCGACTCCATTTGGGAAGAGTCTACAAACGTACTAGGCGAGACCCAGGCCTCGACAACGCGTGGTATACTAATCTCGAGGATATTCATCGGCACATTCATACAAAAACAAAAAAAAAATCTCTTTGGCTTACACTTGCTTAGGTAAAGATCGAACCATGGCCACTCGATCCCGTGCGGCCATGACTTCTCAAGCAACCCATGAAGAAGAGCGGCACCCCAACCGGCTCTGAAATATCGCACCTGCACCGCACCGCACCCACACCCATATCTACACCGTACCCTCACCAATAGCTCAAGCGACGGAGTTCTTGCCAATGTCACCACACAAGAGCTACTACTTCGAACAATGCGAGAGCTCTTGCTTCGCCTAGTGCCGAGTGCCACCTTGAATACACGGATAACCTTGACCTAGTGTGCAAAGCATGACTCACTCCCTCAAACTCCTTTTGCCTTCTCTCTCATTCCTCCGGCCAAATCTGTGCTCCCTCCCCGGAAGAATCGGCACAAGATCAACAACGGCAAGCAATTGGGAGCGACCCCTCCCCACATCTCTACTCGACACATCACAACAATCCGGTCCACGGCACATACAAATCACGGGCAAGAATTGGCGGATGCCCATGAAGGGGCCGGTTTCGAGTCGGACTCACTCCCCCTAACGGGAGTAACGTCCGGGTGGCGGATACCCCGGGCGGGAGCCATTTCCAAACATCCCATCCTCCTCAGAAAGGGAGTGGTGTTCAATTCAGACTACCTCCGCCGCAGGAGTCCACCTTCTTTCCATCAAACCCCATTTTGGATCCATATGAAGAAGAAGCGGCACAAGCCCTACGACAAGGGGCAAGATGCCGCATGACAAAGTAAGTCGAGAGATCGAGGAGTTACGAGAGCAATTACAAATGATGCAAAGACTTCAAAGACAACAAGGAGTGGATCACCCATCCACTAAGTTCGGGGACCTCTGTCCCTTCCCGGAGGCCTTCGGGTACCTCCAAATTTTGAGATACCAAAGTTCAAAAGGTATGACGGTAGTGGGTGCCCCACGGCACATCTAAAAGCCTTTTGTGGGGAGCTCAATGCGATAGCGAGGAATGATGGGGCTTTAATAAGACTTTTCGAGAAATCCTAAAGGGTGGCGCTCGGATTGGTACACCTCACTAGATAGCCACCAAATCGGAACACAGGAAAAACTTTCCCAAGCATTCGTGTGAGGTTCTCATACAACTGAACATGGCTCCAAGGAGAGCGACTTGGCGCACTGAGGCAAAAAAGCGATGAATCTTTATCGGCATACGTGGGACGATGGCGAGCTATGGCGGCTCGAATGAGAAACCCCATCGATGACGAAGAGCGGATATCCATGATTGTGCATTCGGCCACATCCCGACATTCGGGATATCGATCTCGTATCCGTCGTAAACTTCTCCCAACTCATCGAAGCCGGAGAACAAGTAGAAGCGGGGATCGGGTGGAACTATTTCCCCATGGCCACATCGGACCCCCTCAATTAAAAGAAACAAAGTCGAGGAAAACACTGTTGGGCACGGGAATGGAAACAGCCCTGCTCCCATGCAGCGTGCTATTGAAGTTAACAACATCATCGCTAACACTCAAGGCAACCCGGTATGCTCCACCACTAGAGCCACGGCGGAGACGAGGCGTGTACCGGCCACAACAGAATGGCGGTACCAACCCCAGCCAAACCCAACAAGGATATCGAACACGGTTATCTCAACGGCAATCACTGTGACCTGGGGAAATGCGCGAGGACCATACAAGCAAGGAATGTTAGGGAGGAAGTTCACTCGTTGGCACAATCATACTGACCAAGTGCTAACAATGCTCATACAAAAGCAGCTGTTAACACCCCTCCGGCCTCGACTTCCACCTAATCCCTTGCCTCACTGGATTCTGATGAAAATCGATCTTGTGCATATCATCAAGCTCACTGGCCATCTAACGGATCATGCTGCTTCGCTTTGAAACATGCGGTCCAAGATTTGATCGAAAGCAGAAGATTGCGATCACCCCACAGGCCAGTAATACAGTTCAAGCCAATATTCTCCAAAATCCCCTGCCCTCGCATCAGGCAGGACCCAGCACATCTAGCACCTCTACCGTCAATCACATTGAAGGAGGTCAACCCACACATGCTCATCCACATCATTCCATCCAAGCAATCATGCCCGACACAGCCAATCGGACATGGGGACACCAGCAAGCACCATCGCCTGGACCACTGGTGTCCCTTGAAGCAGCACCAGCTATTCAACCTCTCATATTTCTTGAAGCAGCGCCAGCACTTCAGTCTCTCGAGACTTTGGAAACAACACCCAACAGGTCATACCCTCAGAACCTCGCCCTCCAAGGGGCACATTCAACCCCATCCTCGGCATATCCAAAAAGGTTGAATTCTGAACCCGTCATTCTCCCGATAGGTCTCCCTGACCTAACCCTGCTAACCTTGCAAGGGGCACCCTCAGTTCATACCCCGCAATTCCTGATGCCTCACCAACTAGCACATACCCAAAGAATCCCTCCCACACATCAAAGGAAAGAGGAAAGATCCATGGCCACAACTAATCGAACTTGGCGGCACCTCGAGAGATACCCTTGAGTCTACCACAAAGCTTGCTCCGGTAATAACCCCTCGGCTTCAAGAACCATTGGCATACTTGGAAGGAAGAGCGGTTCCTTCCTATAACCAGCAGTCCCATGGCATTATCGAGAATGTGATGAGGTGGGTAACAATGGGAGATACCTCGGGAGAGATAATCGAACCCAAAAGAAACTCGGGGAATTTTATCGGGAACTACCCAGCCAAAGCGACACTTGCTTATGATATAGCGGCCCAACTCAAAACCATTCTGCACAAATATCCATCGGGAACTCCTATGTACGTCAAGGTCGCATCGAGAGATCTTTGCGAAGACCTTGAATGATGCTCATATCTCTCTGATGTACCTCTGAAATGGTGGCAAGCATGATTGGCCAACTTCTCGCACCACAAGCCATCACCTTCTCAGATGATGAGCTACCACGAGGGTCGCGAACATGGCGATCACTAAACATAGTGGCCCACCACAAGAATTTCAAGATCCCACTAGTGCTCATTGATAATGGATCAAGTCTCAACGTTTGCCCTTGAGAATTTGTTGAACGGTTAGGGATAGAACCATCCTCCTTCGGACCCGGCACCATGAGTGTCGAGCCTTCGATAATTCCCGAGAAGGCAAGTAGGCGGAAATTGATCTAGAATTACAAATTGGACCGGACATGACCCTTGTCACATTCCGGGTCATCGATATTCTGCCTCATTTAACCTTCTCTTGGGGCGGCCATGGCTCCATCTTTGTTGGAGCCATCCCATCTACCCTCCACCAAAGGGTTAAATTCCCTTCGGGAAATCGGATCATTTCAATCTTGGTGAGCAGAAACCATCCTCCGGTGACGGTCGGTATTCGAAAGCCCGACATTCCGGTGATTGACATTCGGCATATAGAAGGCGATATTCCATATCACGGCTTTGAATTCGAAAAAGTGAGCAGCTATCGCTAATCCTCGCCCTCTAGGCTGCTTGAATACGTCATTCCCCCTGTGCGAGCGATTGATCTAAATTACCGTCAGAGTTCCATGAAAAAGGTATGGTAGTAAGACCGACACACACTGCCAATGTACGAGAGACGGGGCCCGGGATATCAACCGGCACTTAGGAAGATCGAGGCTAAAAGGCCAAAAAGGGTCAACTGTTTAAATGCACACCCATCGAGTTTGTTAAAAATTTGGGACGAGTTCATGAGGCAAAATGGTATCTCGGAGGACCAATTTCAAGCACTTAGATTCACAAAACGGACTAGACATGAGTCTATCGGCCACCAATAAGGTGGGATCGGATCCTTAGGATGCCGGAGGAGCACACGAGGCCGGGGCGGAGAACCCCGGATCCATCGCATGAAACTAGGGGCATGGAAACGAGTCCATCGACAAATGACTCAAAGCGAGAATGTCCTTTGCGAGGCAATGTAGACCAAAACGGGGGACACCCATTCGGGGAATACGGGCGAAGCGGCCCATCCTTTGGGTTGACAAAGGTAAGTGGCTTGCTCTAGATTGGACGAATGTTCAAATCCGTCCCGAGAATCAGAAGAACAAGAGGAACTTCAACTCACTGGGCACAGAGGTCGAAACGATTCGACTCGAGCCCGGCCCGGCGGATATCATGGTCATCAAGACAGATGACCCACAGGAACAGACAAGGCAGATCAGCAAGATCGACAGGGGAAAAGAGCCGGGATGGTCGGCCATCCCCAAACAATTGAATCGGCTAGCAAACCACTCGCTAGCATCGACTCAAAAAAAAACGCCAATGTAGATAACAATTGGTATCTAGAACTAGGACAAGACCAATCATGGTTTGCAACAGATCATCATTCGGGATATCTTGGCGACAAAAAAAATCAAAAAATCTTTCAAACACAAAAACATCAAAAAATCTTTCAAATACAAAAACATCACATATTTCTCAAAATCACAAAACATCAAAAAACTTCCAAAATACAAAAACAATAGAAAATTGTTCAAAAATCACTGTGCCAAACAATTCTCATGACAAGCACGAGTTTGAAGTCGACTCATATGATTTCGATCTAGAGTTGGACTTGAACTCATGGGTTTGGATGAAGCTCCGGATGAGGGAAATGATGATACCGCTCTCGAATTCGAGGATTCCCTCGAAAAATTCGAAACAAAGGCCAATGTTGTAGCAGATGACTTCGAAATTGTGAACTTAGGGTCGGTGGAATCCCCCAGGGAAGTACGTATCGGGAAATCGCTTCCCCCAGAATACAAACAGAAGATGATGGAGTTTCTGAAGCCGAGGTTGTCCAACTTTGCTTTCTCCTACGAGGACATGCCAGGGCTCGATGAAAAGTTGGTGGTGCATCATCTGCCGACCAAGCCAGAAATGAAGCCAGTCAAGCAAAAGCTGCGAAGGATGAAGCCAGAATGGGCCTTGAAAATCCGTGATGAAATCATCAAGCAATACAATGCGGGATTTCTGGTAGTCTCCAACTATCCGGAATGGCTCGCAAATATCGTACCAGTTCCCAAAAAAGATGGGAAAGTCAGAATGTGCATCGACTTTAGGGACCTCAACAAAGCAAGCCCTAAAGATGACTTCCCTTTGCCTCATATCGACACACTGGTAGATAATACTGCTGGACACAAGATCTTCTCCTTCATGGACGGTTTCTCGGTTATAATCAGATCAAGATGGCCGTCGAAGACCGTGAAAAGACCTCCTTCATCACGCCATGGGGAACTTTACGTTATCGGGTCATGCCCTTCGGATTGAAAAATGCGGGAGCTACATATCGGTGAGCCATATTTGCCTTGTTTCATGACATGATAAACAAGGAAATGGAAGTTTATGTGGACGACATGATTGTCAAATCTCGCACGATCGAAGGACACTTTGAAGATCTCAAAAAGCTCTTCGACAAGCTGGAAAAGTTCAAGCTCCGCCTCAATCCACAAAAATGTGTCTTCGGTGCAATGGAGAGCAAGCTTTAGGCTTCATTGTCGGCGAAAGACGGTATCGGGGTGGATGAAAACAAAACCAAAGCTATCATCAAGATGCCACCACCCAAGGCGAGAAAGAAATTCGGGGCTTCCTCGGGCGAATCAATATATCGGCCGATTCATCGCACAACTCACTCCGGTCTGCGAACCCATATTCAAGCATTACGAAAAGAACTCTCCAAAAGAATGGAATGACGGCGCAGCGGCCTTCGATAAAATCAAAGATATTTGCTAAGTCCTCCGGTGCTCGTGCCGCCTACTCCCGGGTAGGCCACTACATTGTATATCTCTGTCGCGGCGGAAGCAATCGGATCGTCCTCGGCCAACACGACGATACGGGAAGAAAGAGCAAGCGATCTACTATCTAAGCCGACGGTTTACAAGCTACGAAGCCAAATATTCCGGCTTAGAAAAAACATGCCTCGCCCTAGTTTGGGCAACACAACGGCTAAGGCAATACATGATCGCTCACCGATACTCTTGCTCGCCGCATGGATCCGTTGAAGTACTTGTTCGAAAAACCCGGTGACGGGCGGGGATCGCAAAATGGCGACTCTTGCTTTACGAGTTTGACATCACATATGTCACTCGAGAGAAGGCAATCAAGAGGCAAGCAGCGGCCGATCATTTAGCGACACACTCCTGCCCGGAGCTACCAACCTCGAAGACCTTCTTCCCCGAGCGAGGACATCCTCGGATCGAGGGAGAAGAGGAAAGAAAGCGGGAGAATGGACACTCTTCTTCGACGGGCTGCAAACGCGAAAGGGAGTGGAGTAGGCGCCATACTCTACTCCCAGAAGACGTCCCGGTTCCTATATCCGGAAGACTAGCATTCCAGTGCACCAACAATGTGGTGAATATGAGGCATGCATCGCCGGTCTAAGAGAAGCCATCATCCTCAACATAAAGAGGTTACGAGTCTTCGGAGGTCGCGACTCGTCGTCAACGAGATAAATGGCGATTGGAAGACCGAGGATGAGAAGGCGATTCCTTATCATGTCTATCTGGAAAACTTGATCGAGGAGTTCGAAGAGATCACATTCTCTTACATGCCTCGGGTCAAGAATCGGTTGCGGACGCTGCGGCTACCCTCGCTTCAATCTTTGGAAATCCCCAAAGGAGTTCTTTGAATGGGAACTCCTTGTCGAACTCAAGAGGAACACGCATTACGCCTCCAAATCGAAGAAGCAGAGCACTGCCCCAAATGATCGGCCATGGTACACGAGACATCAAAAAATACCTCGAACATCGAAGTACCGGAAGGAGCGGCTCGGCGATCGACGTACAATACAAAGATTAGCGGCTCGGTTCGTGATCTTTGGGGTATCCTCTACAAGCGATCCTTGACCAAGTCCTCCTCATTTGTGTCGACGAGACAGAGGCGGCCCAGATTATGTCGAGAAATCCACGAAGGACTATGCGGCCCGCATATGAACGGGCACATGATGGCAAAAAGATCCTACGACTCGGCTACTGCTTGGCTTACAATGGAGACGGTTGCTGCAAGCACGTCGGGAGATGCTTGAGTGTCGGGAACATGCAAACCGGATCCATGCGCACCTTAGAACTCTGACTTGCGGCACCATGGCCCTTCTCGTATGGGGACTCGACATCATAGGTAAGATCAGCCCTAAAGCTTCAAACGGACATGAATACATCTGGTGGCAGTAGATTACTTCACTAAATGGATAGAAGCAGCATCCTACACCACCATCACAGCATCTCATGTGGTCAAATTCATGAAGAACAACATCATTAGCCGATATGGGGTCCCTCAAGCCATTATCACTGATAACGGAACTCCGTTCGTCAATAAAAGGATGGGCGATTTCCTCGACAAGTTTAAAATTCAACGCCATCGATCGAGCCCCTACCGCCCTCAGATGAATGGTGGGGTAGAAGCCGCAAACAAAACTATCATCCGCATACTCGAAAAAATGGTGAAGACATATCGTGACTGGTCAGAAATGCTTCCTTATGCACTCTGGGCTTATCGCACGTCTGTACGGTCTGCTACAGGCGCAACTCCATATGGGCTCGTTTACGGAATGGAGCAGTACTACCGGTCGAAATTGAATCCCATCACTGCGGATACTGCTTGGAAAGTGAAGTCGAGGAAGGCGGTGGCAACAAGCGGTACGATCAGCGCATCGGGATGAGAAGCGCATGCGGGCGCTAAACCACTCCCAATGCTATCAAAGAAGGATCGCTCGAGCTTACAACAAGAGAGTCCGGAAGAGAAGTTTCAAAGTCGGTGACATGATCATGAAACGTATCCTGCCGCCGCATTTGCCAGATCCCAGAGGAAAATTCAAACCATTGTGGGACGGACCACTTGGTCATTCGGGAAGTACTCCCGGGAGGTGCTCTTCGGCTCACCAATCCCCGAAAGGCGAGGATCTTCCCAGGAGCCCATCAACGCCAAACAATGTGAAAATCTATCACGGGTAACCCTACCTAACCTTGTCAATGATTACAATCGAAAAATTTGTATCTCTCACCTCCTTATCGAGAAAATAAAGCGTATATATCCACCAATTACCCTTTTAGAAATACCCATCATGTCTCAAAAAAAAAAAAAAAAAAAAAAGCAAAAAAAAAAAAAAGAAGAAAAGACAAAGAGAAATCTCAAAAAAAAAAAAGGAAACAAAAAAGAAACCTCAAAAAAAAAAAAAAAAAGAGGAAAAGGCAAAAAGAAGACCCATAAAGAAAATAAAGAAACCCATCTCGCATCCCTAGTAATCTATCCTATACCCCAAATAATTTCAAGCGACTTATGATTGTGATCGAGAGACAGAGAGGCGGTAGTGCCAATCGGCCGGCTATGACGGAAGTTCCCTGTCACTCCTAGCACTTCAACAAAACCAAAAAAAAAGAGAATAAAGACATGCCTAAGCGAAAGGGCGAGTTGAAAACCTAAAAAAGCGACTCGAGTAAAACGCGGGCATGTAGCGGACTTGGTGAAAACACGAAAGGGCGCCAAGGGTAAAATAGCATGAAATTTGCCAAAGGCGAGGCAAGATCAAAACCCGGGACGTAGTGAAAATCGAGAGGACACTACGGGCAAAAATGTGAGGAAGAACGGACGTAGTGAAAACACGAAAGGGCGCTACGGGTAAAAATGGCAAGAAAAAAAAAAATGAAATAAAAGTGCGAGAACGAGAAGAAGCGAGGCGACAAATGACACAACAAGATACAAAGAAGGATCAACTTGGATCGGTACTCCATCGAGATCTTTGTTCAAATCCGAGGATGCAATCCAGGACACCGTCTCGAAACCAAGACCCCAAGAGCACGGTCTAGAATCTGTACACAACGTGGTGAGCCCAGATTCGATCCCTATCATCCAAAGTACAAATCAAACATGAGTAAACATGGCACGAGCAAAATATTTCATTTTCTTAAATCATTTCGCAAATACTTGTCTTTCCCTTTATAACAAAAATCCTCTGTGCATACAAAATAAGTAGTCAATCAACAACGAAAAAAGCTGCAGGTAAGCCCCTACCTCTCATATGCCAACAATCTCTCCCTGAGCCTCTCTATCTCCATGCGCAGGTAGAAGATCTCATCCCTATCCAGACGATGTGACACAAGCATACTCTCATCGTATCGCCGCTCTACGGCTAATCGGCGGGCCATGTCCTCACACGAGTGGCGAAGCACAGCAATCTCACTAATCAGATGACCAGTGTGTGTAGCTAGCAGGAATGAAGGATCAATGAAGGGCCGCTCCTCAAAAGCCTCGAAAGAATCAATAACACGGGAGGAAGATGTAGCGGTGTCACCTATCATGTCACGATCGGCGGCCTCGTACGCTAAATGCCGGCCACTGGAACACGACGATACAACGGCGCTCTGCTACCCATCGGCGGTATGGTGCGTCGCCATAGGAGGAGCCCAAGACTCGAGACTGGAGCGTCCCATCCAAAGAACCACGGGGGAAACCCGGACTCGCCTATACAAGGATGTCAAATCGGATGGAAGAGACGAATGTCCAAATCCGAGAAAAGGCGAACTGCGGGATATCTGCCAGAAACCAAGCGGCGAAGGAAGCGTATGGGATGATAGGAGCGGCATCCCCGAAGGCCGGAGTAACGATAAAGGAGTGCGAGCCGCACTACGGATCGGGGCGCTCGGCAAAGCCAAGTAGCCTCCCGGTGATCTCCCACCCTCGAAGCTCGAGAAAACATGCGGCGTACAATGACTCGTGGCCTCGACACCACACGGAAGGTCGTCGAGCAACAAGCGCGACACGTCATTACGACGAGAATCGGGAAATACAAGCACGGGAGTCATGTACAAGTGTTCCCATAACCATACGGGAGAAGCTTAAATTAAGCCCAAATTTCAAAAAAATGGGATGCATGAGAAGGTGACGAAAGAGCGAAAGTACTGAAGAAACGAGCGGCGGCCTGCGAGGATGCGGGTATGCCCGAGGAACACTCGGTCAACCCCAAGAAAAGCTCGGCCGGCACGGCCAGAAATGATGCTCTGCGACAAAGAACGCATCGGAAGACGTCTAGCAAAACTACCGGCGACGATCGTCTCCATCACGAAAAAAGCGGCTCGGCCGAGGTGCAAAATATCGGTGCATTCGGGCCTTGAAGGCGACGATCGGATCCGGGCCTCCCACGGCCGGTAGAGCGACGGTCATATAAAATCTCCGGAGAAAGCTCACCAACCCCGCCCTCTGCGGTAGGAAGATCAACGGGAAATCAGAACCGGGCAACGGATCGGAAGGGCGGCAGGCTCGACAAAGGAATGTACGCCTCTCGAGACAAAAGAAGGCACGGGGACGCGCAAACTCCTCCGGCGATGGACCCGACTCCCGGATCATTGAAGGAAAACGAGGTTCAGGGATGGTACCCAGTCATACAATGCCGCACTCAGCAGTCGCCAATCTAAGCGGACTCGGTGAAAGTGGAGAACCTCTCGAAAGCCCAAGGAGTCCAACTCGAAGATCTCGGACTCAGTCAAACTGTCAATCCAAATATGTAATCGCTCAGAACAGGTGTCACGCGGCTGCAGTCGACAAGTCCGAACAGGCACACCCTCAACAATCTGAATCCCGGGGCCACCAATGGGTCATCAAAAAGTGGCATACCCTCATCTAAAGATCGATCTCGTGGTGGAGGAAAAAGCCGAGACGCGCCCATCGCATCTCGCGGTGTATCCTGAAAAGCCTCGACGGGAGGACACGAGTCCCAGAGCAAGCGCTACGTCGGGAGGTGTACGAAATGAAGAAGCCCCAATAGGCTGACCTACGGTGCATCCCGGTGGCACATAGGAGCTACATCTGTACGACGCCGGGGGGCGGCCCGACCAGACCATCACCTCGAAATATGTGCGAAATATGCCCAAGCCGCTGTCGAAAGTCCATCATCTACCAAAGCAAACTATCTAAAACATCGAGAAGCCCATCATCCACTAAAAATCGATGATCATAGCCATCGACCACCATCCAGAGCCAACCATCCATCCCAGCAACCATCAACCATCCCATCCATAGCAACCATCCCATCCAGCCATCCCTCCATCAAGCAAGCCATCCACACCATCCATAGCACCATCCCATCCATGCCATCCATAGCCATCCCTCCATCCAAGCCATCCACACCATCCATAGCAACCATCCCATCCATGCCATCCATGCCATCCATAGCCATCCCTCCATCAACCAAGCCATCCACACCATCCATAGCAACCATCCCATCCATGCCATCCATAGCCATCCCTCCATCAAGCAAGCCATCCACACCACCCATAGCAATCATCCCATTCATGCCATCCAAAGCCATCCCTCCATCAAGCAAACCATCGACCCCATCAGCCCATCAGTAGGGAAGAAGATCCAAGCCATCAATGGTGCTCACTCCTTCAAAAGGACCCATCAATTCTTCATCTACCCCCATAAAATCCTCATCATTTATGGAGCCAACTACCTTCTCACCACCCATAAACACACCCAAATCATCATTATGATTAGCCATGATGAGTCAGAAAAGGAGAAAGGAACAAAGGAGGGATGAGGACAAAGAAGAAAGGACAAAATGGAGACAAAAGGATGATCGGAAACGGACGGACGAGAATCTTGGGAGGAAGGGACAAAAAGAATGAACGAGGGAAGAACGAGGGCTTCTTTGGAAAAAAAAAAGATGGACGGAGGCGTGTCGGATTACCGCTAGCGGTACTCGAATCCGTTTGAAACAGAACTGTCATCCTTGAATCAACTGCGGACACTGACGGAGCGAGACGAACGGGCAAAATGTCAGCGGGCGGTAGTCCGATTACCGCCGGCGGTAGTCCGTTGCCGGCGGCGTCCGCCATTGCCGCCCGACCAGTTCAGAGAGAAATTTTGGACGGATCTATTAGGATGGTATAAAATAAGTAATTTGCTCCTATGTGCGCAATTGGATAAGTGCGGTTGTGAAAGCAAAAGACAATGCCAAACAAAGCGAAATTTTATATCAAATGAAGGAGATTATACGGACCGATGAACTAATCATCATCAGGAAAATAGGTGTCACTATCCTTCTTATGAAAATGTGGACCCAAGATCCCTCCTCCGCCAAAGCGGGCACCACCACCGGAGCATAACGGGTGAAGAATCGGACCCATGCCGTCTTGCTCGCTCCAAGAGCTATACTCTCTGCGGGTCAACAAAGTGGCGGCTTCATAACCCTCAAAGCGACAACTAGCTCCCTTTGTGGCACGAGATCTCCAATCAGATGGTCCGGATGGTGGACTAAGCGGGACAAAGAGTGCCGGTCGAGTTACTAAAAAAAGTCTCTCTCCCGGATACCATTTGGTCACCGCGGATCCTCCGGGATGCGGCCGTCGTCGAGAAGCACGAAAAGCCTCTGTGCACCGGGAGTAAGAGCTGCGTTCGGCGAAGATATGGTCGGGTATGAAGCGCAAAAAGAAAGGGGTAAAAGTGTGACAGACATGCGAAAGCAACATATGGGCAATACAGGGCAAGACGGATCGCTCACATCGTCAGGAACGAGGGCATCAACATTCGACCTCCAAGCAAGATCAGAAAACAAACGTGTACGGCTGCGGTTATCCTTGTACCACAGCATCATGCGCGGGAATGGAGGTGAATGATTAATCAAAGTGGGTGCCAGGTGAGGAAAGTGGTCAAAAAAGCAAACCTGCGTTACACCAAAATTAAGAAGAGACACACAGACCATCCTCAAGGAAAAGATGAGAAAAGATCTCGAGAAAGTACCTCAATGGTGGGTAAAAACCGGTCGAGGAGCGGCGATGCGCGGCCCGGCCTTATCCAACCCCTCATACAAGTGCGCCAAAAAGTGCATTCGGTTATACGGCATGGGAAAAGTAATGTACGCCAAGCGATAACAAACGGGAACTCACTAATTCATTCCCATGGCGAGAAGATCATCGCTCCCATGGTATATAAAATCGGGGCCGAGCTTTTATCACGGTGCGGCTTCGGTCTCGAGGATACGCTGGCGAAATTCGAGGAAAGCCACAAAAGTTTAAATCGATGGCCCGAAAAGTGCTGTGGCATACGGCATCATCCTAATAGCTCCATCCGGTCATCCTCGGTAGGTCTTGGAAGGTCCTCCTCAAAGGGCACTGAGAACCACCATCATATCTAAGTCCCAGTGCATGTATATGTCATATGGGGTGATCCCCCACTCTCAGAAGAACAGCTGGAATGTATGTGTCTCGGGGTGCCATCGCTCTGCCAAGGCGGATAAGAGCGACATGTTCGTCTTGCTCGAGACGAACCGGAAAAAAGATCTTGCAAAAGGAGTACGCTCCGAGAACCTCAAAGAACAAAGGTGAGGATCGTAAAACCGGTCGGGCCAATGACTCCTAACCCCACGCCCTCTAAGAATCGCGGGCGCACCACCTTCCAGAGCTACATCGAAAGATGCCGGCCCTCCGTGACACGAAACATGGGTCGGTCGAATCTTTGAGACGGACCGGCATCATTCTACCTCGACGGGGCATCTTGCACAGGCAAAACCTACGAGGTAAGTTTTATGTCAAGCTCACACCTCAAAAGATCCATCTCGAAAGCCCACTTTCGAGGAAAAGGCCAAAACACAAAAAAAAAGAGGATCCATGATAAAAGGTCCATCTAGGAAGCCCATGTTCACAAACCCACTTTGAAAGAACACTGTTTTCCAAAATGACCCATTCCAAATCCTTCAGAAGCGTTGTCACTTGAGAATCAAAGGCCCACTCGAAAATCAAGGCTGTTTCAAAAAAAAAAAGAAGAAAAGGGGGAGGCCATTTCAGCAAATCCATCCATGATCCGTCATCCATTCATTCATACAAGATCTAGACCAATGGTCCAGATCATCCATCATTCATTCATTCGTACAAGATCTAAATCAATGGTCCAGATCATCCATCATCCATCCATTCACACATGATCTAGATCAATGGTCCAGATCACCCATCATCCATCCATTCACACATGATCTAGATCAACGGTCCAGATCACCCATCATCCATCCATTCACACATGATCTAGATCACGGTCCAGATCACCCATCATCCATCCATTCACACATGATCTAGATCAACGGTCCATCACCCATCATCCATCCATTCACACATGATCTAGATCAGCGGTCCGGATCACCCATCATCCATCCATTCACACATGATCTAGATCAACGGTCCGGATCATCCATCCATTCACACATGATCTAGATCAACGGTCCGGATCACCCATCATCCATCCATTCACACATGATCTAGATCAACGGTCCAGATCACCCATCATCCATCCATTCACACATGATCTAGATCAGCGGTCCGAGATCACCCATCATCCATCATCCGTTCCATGATCTAGATCAACGGTCCGGATCATCCATCATTCATCCGTTCATACATGATCTAGATTAATGGTCCGGATCATCCACCATTCCATCCGTCCATACATGATCCAGATTAATGGTCCAGATCATCCACCATCCATCCATCCATACATGATCCAGATTAATGGTCCAGATCATCCACCATCCATCCATCCATACATGATCCAGATTAATGGTCCAGATCACCCATCATCCATCCATTCATACATGACCCAAATCCATGGTCCAGATCATTCATCCACCCATCCAATGGTCCGGATCATCCAAAAATAATAAAAAAAAAAATAAAAATCGGATCAAATAAAAGGTGGGGCCCCCTTTTTTATCACACCCCACTCGACAAAAAAAAAAAATAATAAAAAAAAATAAAAAAAAAAAATATGTCGACCAAGCAACATGAATAAAATATATATATCTGCAAGATCGATGGTCTAGATTTCATCAAAAGCGATCAACGGTCTGATCATGACCCTTTCCAAAACCAAAAAAAAAAAAAAAGAGAAAGATTGTAAGAGCCCCTCAAGAGGATGGTCCACCAAGAACTAAGGAGAATCGATGGCCGAGAATACACGAAATCAAAGAAAATACAAGAAAAAATGAGCTCCGGGGACCACGAGATCGTCCACTGGACGATCAGCAGCAGAGCTAAATGGGAGGAAGATTGCGGCGGACGGACCAAGCAAAAAAAACGGACGGCCCGGTCCATCAGCCAGCCCGTGATAGCAGGAATACTGGCCAGCGGCGATCAAGCCGCCCGTAGACAATCGACATAGGGCGGCGTCTTGTCCCCATGCCCGCCTCCGTGTGCCGGTCCTCCCTTTGGGCCAGGTGGACAAAAATCAAAAAATTTCTTAAAATAAACTTGTTTCTTCTAAGGTTCAAAAAGGGTCTTGAAATTCCAAAAAATAAACCTCGATTCTCTAAACCTCCAAAATGTCTAGAAAATTCTTAAAATAAATTTGGTCCTACGAATTTTCAAAAAGGGTCCCAAAAATTTCTAACAATAGATCTCGGTATTTCAAAACCTTGGAAGAACCCTAGAGAATTTTGAAAATAAACCTTTGTTCCAAAAACTCTCGAAAAAAAAAAAATCCCGAAAAAAAAAAAAAAAAAAAAAAAAAAATCCCAAAAATCAAAAATCCCAAAAAATCCCAAAATTCAAAAAAAAAAAAAAAATCCAAAAATTCCCAAAAATCCCCAAGATCTAAAAAAAAAAAAAAAAAAAAAAAAAAAAAAAAAAAAAAAAAAAAATTCCAAAAAATCCCTAAAAATCCCAAAAATCCCAAAAAACAATCCCAAAAAATTCCAAAAATCCCAAAATTCCCAAAAATTCCAAAAAAAAAAAAAAAAAAAACTCAAAAGCTTTTTTAAAAAAAAAAAATTCCACAAAACATCGAATTTTCAAAAAATCTCAAAATACCAAAAAAAAATTCTAAAATAAATCCCAGGCCCAAAAGGTTTGCTTCTTCTAAAAACATTAGCCCCATTAATTTATTAGTGGAGGCCATCGACTTTTACAAATAAAAAAAAACATTAGCCCCATTAATTTATTAGTGGAGGCCATCGACTTGCAAATAAAAGCCGTTAGCCCCATCGACTCACTAGTGGAGGCAAGCATGGCATTTACTTAACTTGCGAAAATAAAAACCGAGCACGACGCCCACCGCGAGATCGAACGGATATTTTCCGAAAAAAAAAAAAAAAAAAAAAAAAAAAAAAAAAAAAAAAAAAAAGTTTCAAATAAAATCCTCAAGGAGCCTAGCTCCAAAGGGGATAGTTTTCAAAAAATGCGCGCGTCACGCGATACTCTTGAGAATCTTTCATATTCTCCGGTTGCGGACGGTCTGGCTTGATTAAATAAGACCGATCTCTTAGGTTTCCCGAAGGACGATCGAGTCGTACATGATATATGTACGATTGGCGAGATCTCTATGGCGGGTAGTCGTACAAATGCTTAGTAGGATGAGTGGATCTATCTTTGGAAAGAACAATCAAACTCGAAGTGAAGACGATCCATTGTAACCAAAGTGTCGGACTCGGCGGATTGCATGGCAAGCAGTTACTGCACATACCTAGTCAGGAATATTTGCAAAATTTGATCGAGTCCAAGTCGGCGTAGTGAGTTCCCCGTAAGGCCGCACCACGCGCGCGGGCGACTAACCACTTTGACGATCAAATGGAACGAACATTCTAGGGTGATTACATAGCAAAGGAACGACAGACCTACGATGCGGGAATCCTCGTAAAGCGCGACAAATGCGCGAGAGGCCCTTACTTTCGGACTTACCCTCGATGCGTAAACAATCCGATGTGAAGAGGTTGTGATTGGTGATCCGTAAAGCGCGACAAATGCGCGGGAGACAATCACAACGTTTTCCTCAACCCTCGTGATATGTGCGAGTCTCTTTTTCCAAACGGTCGATGATGATCTGATGGTAGCAATAGATTTGAATCGCTACCCTTCATTCGACCGGAAGGGTGGGGTGTCCACTTGCTTTGACCTTCGGTTGCTCGCATGACCTCGGTCAAAGAGGGGCATCTGTAGACACCCCACCCAGGCTAATCTTGATTTTGTTAAGACAATCGAGAACCATGATCATATCTAAACCTAACCTAATCTAACACGAGCCATCATGAGTCATCATTCAATCAAACCATGTCAAGCTGATCCATTTCTCGGGTCATTTTCAAGTAACAATCGAGCCAATTTGAGTCATTTTAAGCGAATATCCAAAACGGACTTTGTTTCACTCTAAAGACCCAAAAAAGGACCCCAGAGCAAAATTTCGAGGAAAGCGTCCGAAGTGGTAGTTTGACTACCGCCGTGGTAGTCAAACTAACGCTTCCTCTCAAAAAGCATCTGTTGAGCCGACCACACGAGAATCGGACTCGGCCGGGGCCCAGGCGGCAGTCGGCCTACCGCCGGCGGTAATCGGATTACCGCCGGCGGTGATCGGAGTACCGCCGCGTCTTTGTCGGACGAGACATTTGTCCCGGCGTCAAAGTCAACTCTTCTGGAATTTACCCCTCCCATCTCTATTATTTACTGTTTTACCGATCCCTTAGCTAATGAGAGCATGCCATGTGGCATCTCTCTCCTCTCCACCAACCACCATGTGCCACATCACCTTTACCCCCCTCTTATCCTCTATTTACCAAAAAACCTGTGGAAAGGGCTATAAATAGCCCTCTCCCCTTTCATTTTCACCCATATGGAGGAGAGCCACCAAGAGAGGGAGAGAGTGAGAGAGAAAGAGTGAGAGGAAAAGAAAAGAAAAAGAGAGAGAGAGAGAGGGAGGAAGAGAGTGAAGGAAGGGAAGGAGCTCCCAAGCCTTCAAGCCCACATTTTCCAGCCACCTCCTAGCCTTCATCTCAATCCTTCCAACCCCCAAGCCTAGTCCAAAATGATCATGGTTCAATCTACATCTTAGCCTCTTCAAGAATCAAGTCAAAGATCCATTTGCATACAAGCATTCATCATGACATCCACTCCTTCTCAACCCCCTTGCTTCTCTAGATTTCTAGCGGACGTATGCTCGTGACTTGCCGTACATCGGATCTGTCACATCGAAATTCTAGTGATCTAGTCCACTTTTCTTGTGTTTTTGCATAAGCATCATCACATCCGCCCTCTAGACACATTGTCGGATGTATGCTCTGTGGCTGTCGAAATCTCGGATCTTGCTTTACATCAGAAATCCACATGTGACTAGTCCCATCATGATCGAAGCATCATCATTATCCCTTGAGATTATTTTACTACACTAAGTCGAGGCCGTACATTTGTGTGCGAGGAGAGAGAGGAGTGCCTAACACCTTCCCTCTTTGTGTAGGGTCCCTTACCAGGAATCCGGATCGTAGACCGGGAGTCAATCTAAGGTCGGAGGATTTTCGGATTTCTCCAACCTTACGTATTCCGTGGTTCTAGCCGACCGCGGGATTCTGAGATTATTCGGCTAGTGGCGACTCCAACAATCATAAATTAGCTTAATCACCCCCAAAGGTAACACTACAACACACTTTTACCAAACAACGTGGACGCCCGATTTTCCAGTGTCTACAGCCTCATATACACAACAGGTGGGCCTAGTACATGGGCCTCAAATACATAACATGTGGGCCCTACACATAGATCTCATATGCATCAAATGGGCCACGTATCTGGGCTTCGAATATATCAAATGGGCCACGCGTCATGAGCATAATATATATCACAATGGGCCTTGCCCATAGGCCTCAAATGCATCACAATGGGCCTTGCCCATGGGCCTCAAATTCAAGCAGGTGGGCCCCATCCTATGGGCCTTAAATACAGGGCAGGTAGGCCCTATCACATGGGCCTCAAAATACAAGGTAGGTAGGCCCTAACATATGGTCCTCAAATAAACATCATGATGGGCCTCATGTATGGGCCACAACAATGGGCCCCAAGTGGGCTTGGACCACACCAAAAATCATTTCAATAGTTGTAGGTGTAACATGTGTATCACTGTACACTATCATTCTATGGGGCACATGGCAAACTAATGATGATTAGAATTGTCCAAACATTGTCTATGCAAATCAGCATTGTCCAAACATTGGACATGTAAATTAGTACCGTCCAAACATTGTCCAACACTGTCCAGCACAATCTGGACAGTGTTGATGAAATAAATACATCATAGTGGTCCCATGCAGGCAAAATAGGTGGACGGCTTAGATCAAAAACACATCAAAGGTGGGTCCACCACTGGCTGAACACATAAATTGAGGTGGGGCCCCACACGTGTGGATGCAAGGCATCCATCAAGGTGGGCCCACATCCGTGTATATGGATGGACAGATTGGATGGAAAATACATCACGGTTGGCCCCACAGTAGGTGGATTCACACGTGGGGTCACCAGATATGTGTAATATATATATATATATATATATATATATATATATATATATATATATATATATATATATATATATATATTATTTAGGATCCAGGCTTACTAGCCACTGTCTAGATGGACGGTCTGGACATACATTACATGGGTCCCACCGTCCTGTGTATGGACGGTGAGGATATGAAATATTTACATTAAGGTGGATCCTTAATGGACGGTTGGATCACATACATCGTGATGGGCCCACAGAACTGCTGACGCCTATAGCAGTTATATGGCTGGCGGGGCCCACCATCCAGATGATGGACGGTAGGATATAACGCATGCATCATGGTGGGGTCCACACACGTGGTCCACCAGTAAAAAAAATGGGCGAATGTTTTGGATCTCAGCCCCACTGCTAACGTCAATATACCAGCTATATATAATATTATATAATATTTTAAATCAGTAGGTGGGTCCCACGTGGGGCCCACTAGATATGTATGTATGTGTGTATATATATATATATATATATATATATATATATATATATATATATATATATATATATCATATACATATATTATATTATATAATATTTTATATATACCTGTATATATTTATTACTAATATATCAAATGCTTGCAGCTAACGTCCAGAGCATGGACACTTGCCTGACAGACGGTGTAAATGGGGTCCATGTGCCACGTGGATGGCCTGGATCAAGCACGGACATCAAGGTGGTCCCATGTCCAGACTATCTGGACGATGGGGATGAAAACACTTACATCATGGTGAGCGTCCACGTCCAACTTGTCTGGACGATGGACGGTGTACTCCACCTAAGATTTGAATCTGCCTCATTCTCCCCAGGGCTGGATGGATGGTGGATATCACACCTGCATCACAGCAGGTCCACTGTCTTGAACGGTCAGGGGTAAAATAGATACATCGTGTGGGGCCCTTGGATGGCAGGGATAAAACACATATATCACGTGGGCCCCTTAGATGGAGGGTGTAGATACAACACACACGTCATGGTCGGTCCCACGTCATCTGGACGGTCTGGATCAGACACGCCAGTAGGTGGGTTTCCACTTGGACAGCGATGTGGCCCACAAAATGGACAGCGTGGATCACCCATCAAGGTGGGCCACACGGCATAAGAGAGAGAGAGAGAGAGAGAGAGAGAGAGAGAGAGAGAGAGAGAGAGAGATCAGTGAGATAGAGGGAGGGACCCCGCCACTATGGGCCCTCCCTATATGATGCATGCATCAAGTGGGTCCCAAATCATGTGGACCCTACATCAAAATCAAATGAAATGAACACCTACCTTTGATCTCCTCTTCCTCCTTCCGCCAATGCGATCTAAAGCTCCAAGGGGTGTGATTCAACGGTCGAGATATATGGACTTTAGATGGTGGAGATGGGAGGTAAGAAGGTGGGCCACACAAAGCTCTCCTCTCCTTGGAAGCCATGGACGTCCACTCTCCCATGGCTGCTTGAGAGATGGAGTTTTGAAAGAGAGAGAGAGAGAGAGAGAGAGAGAGAGAGAGAGAGAGAGAGAGAGGATGGGATGTAAGAGAGGGATGGGTGAGTGAGTGATGGGTGATGGGGAGAGTTGACTTTAGGGTACTTGTGTAAGAGAGAGGTAAGGGTTACTTGTACTTTTGGATGGGATGTAATACTTGACATTTGATGTGATGTGATGTGATTGATGGGATTGATTTAACATGTTCTCTTGGGTTTGTAAATGTGCGGTGTTTCCTTGAACTGAACACGGGCTTACGTCTCCTAGCCCGGGTATCGTCTTGGCGTGTAATATATGGCGTCGAAACCGCAGCGACGGCGCAGTCGTCAGGGTACAAATCTCGGGTTAAGTCGACTCAAATTGATAGGGTACAACTCAGGATCGCGCGTAAATGCCGGTTACAAGTCGCGGGTTGTCGAAATTTGACAGAGAGGACCGCGAAGCATACAAAACGGTACGAGATAGGATACAAGTCTTACAACAACAAATGAGGAAGCATCGCGAGAAGACTGTTCAAGACCTGACTTGGAGACTTGAATCCGGTAGGAACCCAAGTCCTTAGGTTCCCGAACTCTGATGACGACGCCTCCCACTAGCCCAAAGCCCAAAACCACTTGTTCTTTCAATCCTTATTAGAGGATGGAAGTTGCAAGACTAGCCCCGAACCCTTTCTGTCATGAGTCGCAAAGTAATACCACGGCTCTTGGCTATCATGCTTGACCAAGTATAAGCTTATCATCTCCTTTGGTGTCAACTCCGGGTTCTCGAATTGGCGCCAGATGATGTAAGAAGATATCAATACCCTCCAAGCATTGTGGGTAAATTGGCCTGGAGCCAGTCTCAAGTAGGCTGTCAGGGCTCAGAAGAAGGGTTGTATGGGAAGTCGCAGCCCACATTGTAGTGCGTAGAGGAAAATCGCAACTTCTCCTTCGGTAGGAGCTTCAGTGGTATCGAGGGGCTCTAGCACCCATATCTGCACGGAGTCCAGGATTTCAAACTCCGATCGGATCCATCCCATTTGAGACTCAACTAGTACAGAGCCTCCTGGGATGGTTTTTGTAACCCGTCCGCTCCCAGGCATCTCTACATCGCCCGCCGTCAAGTCTTGGGAGGCTCGGGAGGTTTTCTTCCTGCCTGTGCGATGTGTCCGAGTCCCCACCTCTTTGTCCCTCCTAGGCAGAGGGAAGAGGGGTACTGCTTCAAGGGGGCCTTCGGAGGCCCCTCTTCTATTATCCGAGCTCCCTGACTCAGAGTCATCATTAAGGTCGTAATCGCCTCAGACCATATTTGAATTGTCCGACATCCCGCAGAGGTGAAGGAAAGTGGTAAACCATGAACGAAAGGGAGGACTCACCGAGCAGTCACCAGGAATTGCTTCTGCCGGAAACTAGGGTCAGTCGGAATCGCCTTCGCCGGAAATCGCCTCCTCAGGTAGCCCACAGCAACACGGATTCAAAATACAAAAATAGGAAGCATCCCAGGCATTGGGGTTTATATAACCAGTGGAAGATTCCCGTATTAATGGCATGATATGATGACCGCAGCCGAACCGTCGTGAGCCGACTTCGGAATACATGTGGCCAAATGTCACTGGCCCAAGCACTACCAGGTCGTGTGCCTCTGACATCGGGCGACGAGCTCTGAGCAATGAAAATGTCGCTCAGCCATCTTCCATGGCTTACATGGCAATCCCTCATAGGTTCTATGATTATTCGAATCCCAACCGTTGCTACGCGGCCGTTCGAGGATAACCCGCAGATGGGAACCCCGAGGACGTATCCTTTTGGATATAAAAACAATGATTATAACCCCATGCGTCAGAGGGAGACCACTGATCTTCCGCATATACTTACTCTCTAAGTCCATGTCCGAACTCGAAGAGTAGGGGGCTTTTGTTATGGGAAAACCAGAGATACATCAGAGCCGAGGTCTGAGATAAGTCAGAGCTGATTCAGGGCGTAAAACCAAGCTCTGGGGTTGTATAGGCGAAGGATGATCATCTGATTTGATGACCATAATGTTCCGAGGCCCCAGACAGTATGACCCGAGGATGAGTTGGTACGTTCAAAGGTCAGAGCGGAATCCTGTAAAGCTCCGAGGTTGAAGGTGTCGGCTCGGAGTTAAGCACTCGGACTAAGATCCACTAATGAAGAAGGTTATGAAGTGTCCCACTATCATACGATCAATGACGGTTACTCAACTGCCCACTTCTTCACGACTATACTATAACTGGGTGGCCGGATCACCTGCATGATGGGGTAAATGCCTTAAGACGCGCTGAACTATCCGAACATGCCCATTCAAAGCATCAGGGTATATATATATCATCTTGTGAGAAAGAAACAAGTACGCAATATCTCACACTCTCCCTCTACAAAACAATTTAGACCCAAATTCACTTGACCTGACTTAGGCATCGAAGTCCCCTGTTTAAGTCAGGGTCTCCTTTGCTCACCGTTGTTATGCAGGTTCAAGACTTTGAAGCAACTCGGAGTTCAGTGATCCAAGCGGAGAGTCATCCAGATTTTGTTAGCAACACATATGTTATTATTATTCACGCCGTCCATTCGTTTTTTCAACTCACTTTCAGCATGAGCAGAAAATCAAAGCATATGAATTAGGTGAACCACACTACAGAAAAATTGCAGGAATGATGATGTTCACAGTTGAATTCTTCCCAAGGCCCACAATGATTTTGTTTATATATATATATATATATATATATATATATATATATATATATATATATATATATATATATATATATATATATATATATATATATATATGAGAAATGCTCACACATGACTAGTTGGACACTACGTTTTGGTCCAACTAGCTTGGCATTTAATGCCGAGAGAGGGGGCGTTTGCTTTACCTCAGCTTTTTAGGAGGTTTTTTTTAGAATGATTCCCAGCTTGGGTGGGCCCTGCTGTGGTGTTAATGGAAAATCCACCTTGACCATCATGTATGTCAACCCACGTTAGGCATAGGAACCAAAATTCAACTCCATCCATGGTGCAAGTGGACCGCACAATTATAAATAGTGTACAAAAAAAGCTTACCTTTCAAAATAATTCCTTTGATGAGGCACACTTAAATCAAGTATGACCCTGAATTTTGAGTTCTACATCTAACCTTTAGTGTGGCATCTAATGGTTGGAGTTGATTTCATTTACTCATAATTGTGAGTCTTATAAAAATCAGAGGTTGACATCTCTCCCCCTACTGTTCTATTGGTGTGGCCTACCTGAATCAAAAATCAGTTTGATATTTTGTATCAAGACGTAGAATGAGATGACACATCTGACGGTCGGATTTGATGTCACATGCACATCACGATATCACATGGACCCAATAAAAATAAGGTTATGCATTCCTCTTATGTCGTTAAGCTTCTTCTGTATCATTACAGAAAAAAGTGACGATTAGATTTCTTTTTAAAAAGAGTGGATTAAGTGCGAACCCTTACTCATGCACAGTTTGGCCCTGATCATGCCACCCACATTGATATAGGTATTATATATCCACACAGTTCATTGGTTTTTTCAACTCATTTCAGAACATTAATCCAAAAAATGAAGCAGTTATAAATCTCAAGTGGTCCACACCATAGGAAATAGTGGATATTGAACTCTTACCATTAAAAATTTCCTAGGGCCCACTGTAATTTTTTACTTGCCAACCAACTTATTGATAAGTTCACAAAGACCTTGATGAAGTACATTAAAAATTACAAAAAAACAAATTTCAACTTGATTCAAAACTGTTGGCCCACAAAAAAATTTTAATGGCTAATCACCACAGTTTTTGTGGTGTGGCCCACCAGAGAATTTTATCTACTTCATTTTTAGAATCATGTCCAATTATGAGCTGAAAATATGGATGTTGGGCATGGATATACAATAAGTATATAGGGTAGGCTCGAGGGTTAGGGATGCACAGTACTGCGTGAGGACAGGCTGCACCTAATCCACTCCCACTTTTTTGGGAATATGCACCTTTTCTCTCAAAATACGAAGAAGTTCAACAACAGGAGAAAAAGCCGACTTTGATTTTTGACATGGCCCAACAAGTCGTATATATATAAGATCGACTCCAAGTCATATATATATAAGATCGACTCCGACCATTCTAACCTCACTGTAGGTCTTGAGTAGAAATATAAGGCAGACTTGTAATTCAAATGAGCCACACCAATAGAACATTTGAGGTAGAAATGTCCACCTTTGATTTTTACAGACCCCGATCATTAATATGTGAAATCCATTCCAACCATTAGATACGATGGAAAATTCTAAGTGTGGGACCGAAAAATAAGATCCACACGTGATTGAAGTGGGCCTCACTAAATGAATCATTTTGGAGGGTGAGATTTTTCAGCACAGTATTTCTAATTGTGCAGTCGACTTGAACCATGGATGGAGTTGATTTTTGGTTCCTATGTCTGACATAGGTTGACATACATGATGGTCAAGATGGATTTTCCATTAACACCACAGTGGACCCACCCAAGCTGGGGATATTCTCAAACAACCTCTTAAAAAGCTAAGGTGAAGCAAACGCCCCCTCTCCACATTAAATGCCAAGCTAGTTGGAACAAAACGCAGCGTCCAACAAGTTATGTGTGAGAATCTCTCTCTCTCTCTCTCTCTCTCTCTCTATATATATATATATATATATATATATATATATATATATATATATATATGAGAAAAGGTACTATGCGCTCGAGCTCACGCTAAGCTCCCATGAGGTCGAGCTGTGTGGGCCCCACCGTGATGCATGTTGACCATCAACACCGTGCATTTGATGGGTCCCCTTTAAATTATGGGATATCCCAAAAATCAGCCGTATAGGGAACTCAGGTGGGCCATACCATCTAAAATCATGTGAAGACATGCCAAAAACATATAAAAGCACTTGGCGGGGCCCACCTGGAATTTGCATGTGTCTGAAACTTGGTCTGAACCCTCATCCAAGTGGGACACACATAATGGATGGGCTGGATTTGCAAACCACATCTTGGTGGGGCCCAAAAAATGATTATGAATGTTTTAATGGTGCACGACCCCTCTCAACTTCTGTATATGGTGTGGCCCACAGAAGTAACGTATTAACTTAATTTTTGATACCTAGGCCCATGATGGAATGGTGCATCTAACTGATGGGGTAGATGTTCGAAATGCATCACCGTGGGCCCACACAGCTCGACCTCATGGGATGTTCCCATTCACTCGAGCGCATAGTACCTTTTCCATATATATATATATATATATATATATATATATATATATATATATATATATATATATATATATATATATATATATATATGGAAAAGGTATTATACGCTCGAGCTCATGATAAACTCCCATGAGGTCTAGCTGATGGGTCCCCTTTAAATTATGGGATATCCCAAAAATCAGCCGTATACGGAACTCAGGTGGGTCATACCATCTAAAATCATGTGAAGACATGCCAAAAACATATAAAAGCACTTGGTGGGGCCCACCTGGGTTTTGAATGCTATTGAAACTTAGTCTGAACCGTCATCCAAGTGGGACACACATAATGGATGGGCTGGATTTGCAAACCACATCTCGGTGGGCCCAAAAAAATTATTATTAATGTTTTAATGGTGCACAGCCCCTCTCAACTTTTGTATGTGGTGTGGCCCACACAAGTCATGGATTGACTTGATTTTTGAGACCTAGGCCCACGATGGAATGATGCATCTGACTAATGGGGTAGATGTTTGAAACGCATCACGGTGGGGCCCACACAGCTCGACCTCATGGGATGTTTCCATCAGCTCGAGGGCATAGTACCTTTTCCCATATATATATATATATATATATATATATATATATATATATATATTCATCGGACCTGTTCATAAGATCACAGTAAAATACAGATATCAACCTGATCCAAAACTTATGGCCTATAGGATGTTTTCAATGGTAGGAATTCAATTCCCACTGTTTCCTCCAGTGTGGTCCACTTGAGCTTTAGATGTGCTTTAATTTTGGTCTCATGCTCTAAAATAAGCTGAAAAAACGGATGGACAGAGTAGATAAAATACATACATCACAGTGGGCCATATAAAGTTTACTCACCACACTACAGCGACGTGGGCGAGTTACTACACAGTCCGCGTCCTTCTTGTCAAACATTACGTACGCTGACCTGGAAAACCGCCGTAGAAGAGAACCTTCTTTATTTCGTTGACCAACAGACGAGGAATTGAAAACGAAAAGCAAGTTTTGCTGGAAACATTGACCAAATCGTTGACATCCGTTTACATACTCGTTGGTTGTACCCATCTTTGCGTGGGGACGCGGATTTCCTGCAAAAGCCTTTTGCACGAGGTTCCTGCGCTTGAAACCTCAGTGGGCCCACAGTGACGTTTGTGATAAATCTACTTCATTCATCCATTTTTTGAGAACGTTTTAGGACATGGGACCAAAAATGATCTAGATCCCATACTCAAGTAGTCTGAAAACTTGAGGATTGAATGTCCACGGTTGAAATATTCATACAGATGGCATGTAAACATCACTATAGATCCTGGGGAGGCTTCAACGGTGGGGAGGCTTCAACGGTAGGAATTTCCCTACCTACCTTTTCCTTTAGTGCAGCTCACTTTAGTTTTGGATCCTTCTCAATTTTGGTCTCAAGATCTAAAATCATTTCACAAAACTGATGGACAGGATAGATTTCTTGTAAACATCATGGTGGGTCCCACCTAGGGATATGGGCAGTCGGGTAGAATTTGTTTAAAAAAAAAAAAAAAAAACTTTTAAGTATATATATATATATAATTTTACTCGAGTTGAGTTGAGCTGAGCTCAAGTTCAAGTTTTGAGTCCAATCGAGTTGAAATGCACCCAACTTGAACTTAGCTTGAACTCAACTTGAACTTCAGAAAATTAGCTTGACATGACCCGAGTCGGCCATTCAAGCCGAATCAATCCGAGCTGACTCGAGCCGAGTCGAGCGAGCTTTTCAAGTTAGCTTGACTTATGTACAACCTTACTTGGGACGGGTGGTGGAAGTATCAATCGCCCTACGCCGCAATCAAATCGGACTAGGATTATTGACTAGCGAGACTCTCTAATGAAGTGACGACACCAAGTTATGTGGACCAACTAAGATATATGTATTGCATGTATCCGCAACGTCTATCCATTTTGAGATATCATTTTAAGGTATGAGCCAAAAAATGAGACATATCCAAAGCTTTAGTGGACCCACTATAGAAATCAACAGTAAGATTAATGTACACCGTTGAAAATTTTCTAAGGCCCACCATGATATTTTTTCAAAATCTAACTAGTTCAAAAGTTAACAAAGACATTAAGGAAGGGAAAACACAAATATCAGCTTGATCGAAAACTTTTGTAGCCTTTAGAAGTTTTTAACAATGGTGTCACTCTCCCCACTGTTTTCTATGGTGGGGTCCACTGGAGCTTTGGATGTGACTCATTCTCTAGATCTTACCCTAAAATGATCTCTCCATATGGATGGACGGCGTGGATGTAGAACATATATCATAGTGGGGCCCACATTACTTGGTGACGTGTAGCACTTTCGCTACTCAACCTGTTAGTAGCCAATCGGCGTCCAATCAAATCCCACTATATGCGGAAGCTGATTGGATGCCCAAACCATCCATCCATTTTACCAGCTTGTATTAAGGCTTGAGACGAAAAATAAGACATATCTAACGATCAAGTGAACCACACTATAAAAAGTAGTGGAGATTGAACGTCTACCATTGAAACCCTTTTAGGGTCACATAAGTTTCGGATCAATATGAAATTTGTTTTTTCTCTTCATCCATGCATTTTTGACCTTATTAACATATTGGATGAAAAATAAACGTTATGGTGGGCCTACAAATTTTTTAACAGGAAAATCATTATCCTCATTACTATTTTTAGTGTGGTCCATTTGAGCGGATATAATTCATTTTTCTTCTATTACTTTAACATGATCTCCAAAAATGAATGAACAGTGTGGATATAATAAATACATCATTTTTGTGCCACGTAACTTTGATCTCTTCTCCTTTGAAACGAAGGAGCGTCTGCCCTTGTTTTCCACGACACGAATCTACATCAGCTATATACCTGGTGTGGATGCACTAGCCAATCCGCTTTCGTTACATGCCGGCCATCATCCCTGCTACGGCGGGATGCGGATTTCATGTTGCCCAGGGAACCCAGGTGGGGCCCACTGTGATGTTTGTGAGAAATCCTTTCTGTTCATCCATTTTGTGAGTTTATTTGAGGGCATGATGCCAAAAATGAACCGTTTCCAAAACTCAAGTAGGCCAAAAATGTGATAATTTAACATCCACAGTTGAAATATTCGTGAGCAATGAGTCTTTTGAATCATGTTAATATTTGTGTTTTCAGTTAATCCCAGTAGGAATGAAGTTATTAACGGTATGGATGGCATGTAAACATCACTCTCAAACCCAGGTAGGTTTCGACCGGCCCACTTTGAGCTTTGGATACTGTTTATTCTTGGCATCATGACCTGAAATGAACTCACACAAGGGATGGAAGGGTACGATTTCTCACAAACATCACAGTCGGCCCCACCTGGGTTCCGAGGTAGGAACTTCCAAAAGGCTTTAGCAGGAAATCCGGGTCCGATACGGCGGGTGCAGTACCAGAAGCCAATTGACTAGAGCTCCTGTATTGAGGTAAGTAAGTTTTGTGGGTCTGATCATGACGTATGTGTTATATCCAAACCGTCTATCCATTTTACAAGCTAGTCGTAAGGCCTGAGACTAGAAATAAGACAGATCTAACCATCAAGTAGACCACACTACAAAAAGTTGTGGGGGATTGAACGTCTACCATTGAAACCCTTTTTGGGGTTCCAGAAGTTTTAGATCAATACGAAATTTGTTTTTCCTCTTCATTCAGGTCTTTGTGACCTTATGAACAGATTGGATGGAAAATATACATTAGGGTGGGCCCTACAAATTGTTAAACGGTGAAAATCATCATCTCCACTGCTATTTGTGGTGTGGTCCAGATGATATTGGATATTATTTATTTTTTTGAATAATACTCTAAAATGATCTCTAAAAATATACAAAGGGTGTAGATATAATAAATACATCACCGCGGGGCCATGTAACTTTGATCTATTTGAACCGTTCGCACAACTCGAAGCTCGAGGAGCGTCAGTGCTCGTCTTCGCACGCTGTAGTACCTAATCCGTACACTGAGATGTGCTCGGAAACTGATTGGGTACTCCCCTGCCACCTCCCAATGGCTGCTGGTCGGTGCCCTGTCGACCCACTATGTTCATCCGTTCCGTCCATCTATTTTTTTTTAAGATCATTTTAGGCATGAGACAAAAAACATGAGGTATACTCTAAACTCAAGTTGACCACGTTACAGAAACAGTGTTGAATAAACACATATCATTAAAAAAATTTGGGAGCCATAAAAGTTTTGGATCAAGCTGATCATTGTTTTTTCCCTTCATTTGGGTCTGTATGACCTAATAAATAGAGTGGATGTTAAATAAACAGTACAGTGGGCCTTAGGAGGATTTTAATGGTGGATATCCAATTAATATTGTTTTCCTGTGGTGTGGTCCACCTGAGTTTTATATCCCCTAATTTTTGGGATAAAGCCATAAAATGATACGTAATAATGTATAAACGGCATGGATGAAACACATACATCATGATGGGGCCCACAAAGCACCGACCATCAGCCAACGGGCTAGTGGCAGGGGAGTAGCCAATCCGTTCCCCGCTCGCGCTATTCCTACAACTAACCGATGGGCACATAGGAATAACGTGCATGAGATCCATACCGTCCATCAGGTGCGTTGCCTCATGCCCACCAATTGTTGAGTGTGGGGGCACTGTGATTTATTTAAGTCATCCAATCCGTTCATCTTATGGGAATCATGAAGAAGACAGGACATTCCAAATGACAGTGTTCCAAAAGTTAGGTGGGCCTCAACACATCAATTAAAAATTTTAGGCATAATTTTACAGTCTTATGGTAAGGCCCACCTGAGTTTTGGGTTAATGCCAAGCAAAAAGCGGCACTTGATGGACGGTGTGGATCTTATGCACCATGAAGTTGTTCACCCCACGATAGTAGCAAACTCTTGCAAGACCATAGTAGTCAGGACTCAGGCCTTCTAGTAGTAACACTACTCTTGCCTGACTATAGTAGGATCACTCGTGAATTCATGCATTAGTTACTAAAGTGAAAAGAAAAATAATTAAATAAATCTCTAAAATAAAATAACTCATCAATTTAGCAGAGGGAAGGAGGAAAAAAAAAAACAAAAAAAATTCAAGAAGAAGAAGAATTAGAAAAAAGAAAGAAAGAACGCATCTCGAGACTCAATCAACCTAACAGTGGATTGAATGGCTTTCACAGGGAAGGATCAACGGCAGTTCTCGGCGTAGTTGCAAGTTTTATTTTTTATTTTTTATTCACTTGAGATGGTTATAACATCACAGGTTATAGCCATCTCAAGTGATAGTTGATATAGCACTAGTTCAAGCAGTCACATCAGGGGAATCATAGCCGTCCATCACGGTCCAGTCTCCAAATCATGTCCCTCTGAAAGTGTCCCATACAAATCACTCTGCCTGTTTTCCAATTGCTGCATCAAGTGGGTCCGGACTAATATGGCCCAAGAGATTGAACTGCTCCTCCTCCTGCTCTTCCTTATGCTCACTGCGGTCATCGAGAGACCCTTCAGGTAAAGGGAAATTAAGCTTGGCACGAGGGCCATGTAACCTGATGGCAGCTTTATCGTAAGCTCGAGCAGCATCCTCTGCCGTTTCAAACGTCCCAAGCCAGTCTCTGGCCCCTTTGTTACGGTTCCTAATCTCAGCCACCCATTTTCCCCACGGCCTCTGTCGAACCCCCCGATACTTCTTCTTCTCAACCTTTTCCTGTTCTGCTCCAGAAGTAAAGTATTCACAACCCAAGCAGTCATCGACACCGCACAATCGGCATTGGTCCGTGCTTGCGACTAGCAGGGCCTGACTCTGCTCGGTGTGACTTGGAGCGGAAGTTTCCGTAAGTAGAGGAAATGTGAGCTCGTTCTCACCCCCACCGCCATACAGTACGTGGACTAACGAGGCCACTATGATCGACGTCTCTTCCTCGGGGCTAGGGATTGGCCCAATCTGACCTCTGCTCGACTCTCCTGGCTCTCCTGGATTTCCTTTCCTTTTGGAAGTTTCCTGCCGTGGGTAGGATTCTGCCATCTTGGCATTCAGCTCCGAAGGAACTGGGGACTTTTTCTTGCAAGCCTTTTTATTATGAAGAATAAGCACGTGAAACAGCGTGAAAATGTGCGTTCGCCGTAACAAAGACAGGAAGAGAGCAGGGTCGTCGTTGAGGAAACTAATGACGTGTCGTCACGTGACTGAGATCACGTGACGCTGAGTTGCCCGTGTACGTAAATCAAGTTGGGACACTGAGCGGGCCCCAAGACCGTCCGCACATTTTTATGCGGGCGCAGATTAGCTACTGAACACTTCGGTAGCGATGTTGCTACTGAATTGATGTGGTCGCGTTTCATTGGCGCAAAACTTGGGGCTCGGTTCCGTCATAAAAAAGAAACGCCGTTACTGGTCACGTTTGTACTCGACCACAGAAAAGCCTTATTTTCTTTACTTTATATTTTCCATCAGTGCTCTCTTCCTTTCTTTCTGTTTTACTTGTGATGGACACATCTCGAGCTTCAGTATTTCTCCTGATAAAAGAATACAATAAAGTGCCTTCCACAAGTTGAGGATAGATGTGGCTGATTAGCTATGAAATTACCAGTGGCCGTAGCTTCAAAATCATACATCCGCTTGAAATTCAAATATCAAACCGAGCAAATTCGAAGTACTGAAAAATCATGACCCTAATTATCAAAAGAAAATCCCTAACTCCTGAAAGATTTGGGAAGAAAAGATAAATTAGAATTTACTGTGTCGCGCGCAGAAAAACGAGAGGAAGAGAGCCATCTTGCGGAGGGAGAAATGAAGAACCTCAGTTGGGTTGTACCGAGTGAACTTTGTTGGCCCCATCCTGAGTCTACGTGGATTATCCACGCCGTCCATCCGTTTTTACAATTAATTGGAGCGATTGAGCCCAAATTTAAAGTATATCCATATCTCAAGTGGACCATACCATCAGAAACAATGGGAATAATGATTTCCACCATTGAAATCTTTTTAGGTCTACAGTAATGTTTATTTGTCATCCAACCTATTCAAAAGATCACACAGACGTGAATTAAAAGAAATCATTAATATCAGCTTGATCCAAAACTCAGTACCCAATCTGCTTTCCGTGAATCAAAGCAAAATAAGGATGCTTCCAAGGCCGAATATAAACGTGGCCAATAATTAATCAGCTTTTTTTTTTTTGACAGAGGAGCATTAAATGCTTTTAACTGAGACCAACTTTTGCGCCAATGAAATGTGACCACATCACTTCCATGGCAACATCGCTTCTGAAGTGTTCAGTAGCGAATCTGCACCCCATTTATGCGTGGTACTAATGTGTTCCATGTTGGTTATAGCATGTCCGACGACAATGGGGCCGCCGGTTTTTTTAGACCATAGTGCTCATTACGGTGGTCGTGAAAGTCATTATAAGGGATAGCGACCATTACCCATAAAGGTTGAAAATGGCCTAAATCTTTTTTTTTTTTTTTTTTTTTTTTTTTTTTTTTCGTTCCAAAAACTCTCCTATATCATTTTACAATAGATTTCGATCACTTTTACTATAGTTTTTTGTTGGGGTCAAAATCTGGACTACCCTCCGTTCAATGTCGCGGACCTTCTACGAACCCTGGTCCCGTGCAAAAGGGTGAGCAAAGGAGACCCTGGCTCAGCCGGGAGACCCTCCGATGCCTAAGTCAGGCTAGGGAATCTGGATCTAAGTCGAATGTAGAGAGGGGTGGGAGATATTGCATACATTAGTAATGGGGTCCCCTCGTATTTATACCTGTGGGTTGGATGATACACATCCGGTATTCTCAGCATGATTCACTCAATCAGTGAGATATCGTGATCGTGGAGATATTATCCGCAATCTTTGGATCATGCGGCGTATCGTGTCTTAAAGGTGCATATTCTTGGGCGAGATCTTCGGTCACACCCGCATCCAGGTTAATCTCCAGGCTTGGCATAAGGGGTATCCTCACCAGGGCTCTGCCTCAGCCTTGGCGTATGAAGTATCCTTACCCAGGCTAAGCCTCGACCTAGGGGCTCAACCTCAGCCTTGGCATACGGAGTATCCTTACACGAGTTAGGCCTCAGCCTAGGGGCTCAGCCTCGGCCTCAGCATACGAAGTATCCGCACTCTGACTTGGCCTCAGATCGTGCAGACCTAAGGCCGAGTACTAGCAATCGGAGTCTTTCGATAAATCACTGAGGTCGGAGTTCGCTGAATGGAGTTGAGGACGAGGGTCAGAGCTCGACTCAGTCATCCTTCTTCGGATGAGGACGAAGGTTCGGGTCGGCCATTCAGGATTGCAGTTTTGAGTCATGATTCATTAGTGGGGAGCTTGTCTCATCTAGCCTATGGTCATTACTTAGGGATCGGCTCATACTTGATGTGGAATCCTCCTCCCGAGGCCGGCCCCGATTATCCTTGTTCAGATTTCTCCATAACAGTTTTTAATATTAAAATCATAAATTAAAGTAATTTGAGCGAATAAAAGCTTCGATTGTCTTTATTTTTTTCAAAAAATTGAAAAAATAATATTTATGCTTTTTTTTCTTATTTATAGTTTTAATGCTTAATTGTGATGTGTGAACATTAGATACATATAATCATGTTCACAAATCCACTAGATAGTCCGATTCAACACTCTCACCAAAGAGTGGACTGTTACACTACCATAAACATATTCAAAACAAAAAATGAATATATATTTGAAATATTTACATTATTCTTGATTTTCTAAATATTTTTTCAGAATTTTTCGGGCAAAGAAAAAAAAATCAACCATTACAGTGGTTGTTGATGTCGAAATCTGGTCCGCACTCCTCTTGATCTCGTCCGCTCAGCGTAATCACCAAGCCCGAAACCTGCGCACCAACGATGAACAAAGGAGACCCTAGCTAGGTCGGGGGACCCTCTGATGCCTAAGTCAGGACACAGGAATCTGGGTCTAGATGTAGAGTTGAGAGAAGAGTATTCGATATCATGTACCTATAGACATGAGGTGATGGGTTATTTATACCTAACGGCTGAATGGTCCGGATCCAACAATCTTGGCACGATCAGGGGGATTCCCGGATCGTGGAGATATGGTACGCGATCTGTAGATCTTGCGGGGTGCCAAGCGCGTAATATGTATAACCGGATGAAGTTTTCGGCCATGTATTAGTCGTGGCAGTTGCCTCATTTGGCGCATGAAGCCCTGATGCCTGCTCGGCTCGGCTCGTTTACGTAATCATCCTTGGTTCACGATTCATTGGACTCGAACGATACATAGGTCCGAATTGATATTTCGGATGTAACCCCGAGGCGAAAGCTTTGCTATAGATGGGATTGGGCTTTGTGTCTGATCGGATAGCAGAGTCTATCCCGACCTATAGTCTGAAGTGAAGGCCTTTTGAATGTTACGCCTCTGCAGAACGCTTCAAGTTGGATCAGACAAATGAGGCCTCAGGCGTCGAGAATGCTAGTTGGCTAAGTCTGACACTCCGTGCTCGGATCTTAAGCGGGCTCGGATCTTCCCATAACAGAAGCCCCCTACTCTTCGAGTTTACTTGTGAACTCGGAGAGTAATCAAGTCAGAAGTTTTCCGCCCATGCCGCAGTAATGAGGCCTTCAAGATCAAAGTGTCACATCTTGGGATTTCGCGCATGCGGACTATCCTTGAGCGGACGCGTGGCGATGGTTACGATCTCGGATAACTGTTCGCCTATGAGAGGCTTCCACCTAAGCCCGAGGAGAGGTGTATAAGATGTCTTCCCTTGCTCGGGTGTCGCTTCGGCCGCCGCACACGCGACAAACGAGGCAAAAGGCGTTACGCCCAACAGAGTTCGAGCCAATGAAACCCCACCATGTATATTCTAAAGTCGGCTCGCATCAGCTCGACTACAGACATTAATGTTCACCAATTAATGCTGAGATTCTCTGGAGCTTATATAAACCCCGTTCGAAGGCTACCGCTCATTTTTGTTTCCTGTGTTCAATTTGCTACCGAAGGGGGTGATTTCCGGCAAAGGCGATTCCGGCTGATCTTCACTTCCTGGTGGGAGCGATTTTCGGCTAGTGCTCAGTGAGTCCCACCTTTAACCATTCTTCCTTCTCTTTGAAAGATGTCTTCTGACCTGGAGACGGTCCGTGGTTTCGACGAAGACTCTGAGTCAGAGGGTTCCGATAGTGAGAGGAGGGCCTTCGAAGGTCCACTTAATGTTGTCCCCCTACATCCTCCTCCCCAAAGACGAAAGGAGGCAAGGGCTCAGACCCACCGAGCCCGTGAGAAGAGGGCCGTACGACCCCCTAGGGCCGCGGTTGCCGTGACCCGAGAGATGCCACCAAGTGGCCGAGCCTCTGAGGTAGTGTCAGGGGGCTCCGTGATAATAGAGTCTCAAATTGACTGGATCCATTCGAAGTTTCAAATTCCTAACTCCGTCCGGATCAGGGCTCTGGAACCCACTGATGCAGCTGGCGCCCCTGCGGACGGGGAGATTGCCATTTTCTTATGCGCCCTGCAGTGCAGGCTCCGCCTCCCCATGCACCCCTTCATCCGAGCTTTGGCTACTTACCTAGGGCTGGCGCCTGGGTAGTTCACCCCTAACGCCTGGAGGATATTAATTTCTGCCTTCATCATCTGGTGCCAAGTCGGGAACCCAGAGCTGACCCCCGCGGAGCTGATGAGTCTGTACCAGGCTAAGCATGACAGCAATGAGTCATGGTACTATTTCGCGACCAGAGGCAGTAAGGGGTCAGGGCTGGTCTTGGATCTTCCGACTTCAAATAAGGACTGGAAGAAGAAGTGGTTCTGGGCAGCGTGCGAATGGGAGGCGCCGGCTGAGGAGATGAGGGCTCTGACGTATCGAGTCCCTACCAAATTTACAACTCTAGGTCAGATTATGCATCCTTTACTTTATTACGTAGCCTTCTCACTTTGGCGTGGACTTACAGTCTTTCTTTCTTTTTCCGCAGTTTTTACGAGGAACCTGCCTTTCCTCTCCTCCGATCAAAAGAATCAGATAGCCAAAGTCAGGGCAAGTTCGGGGGAACTTCGCTCCTGGTCGGGTTTAATTACGGCCTCCAACCTTCACCGGTCCGGTCTCTGCAAGTCGCAACATCTTCCTACATCCTTCAGTAAGTTGCGGTTTATTCGCCTCTTAATGAATTTGATGCCGCTTGTTGCGTTGCTGATTTATTGCTTCTCATGCAGGTATGGCCGAGGCATCTAGATCCCGGAAGAGAAAAGCAGCGGCACCCTCAGCCGAGGATATGTTGAGGACCGATCTGAAGATGAAGATCACTCGGAAGAAGTCGGTCGCACATGCCAAGGGGGGCGCGTCCGGATCTGCTCCGACCGTAGCTGCTCAGGATACAACACCGGCCTCCGCTGTCCTTCCTTTGCCCGCTGCTTCCACTGCGATTGCCGGCCTTACCCCAGGGCTTGCCGATCTGACCCCAGCAAATGACACTCCGATCTCAACGACCAGGGCAATTACTCCTGTTTCAACGACCGGGGCAGCTGTTCTTACTTCAATGACTGGGGCAGCTGCTTTTGTCCCAACGACTGGGGCAGCCGCTCTTGTTCCAACGACTAGGGCAGCTGCCCTTTCCGCTCCTGCTATCGCACCGACGGAGGTTCAACCCGCCATTCCCTTGGTAGCCATCCCATCATCGTCTGATCGTGAAGAAGCCATTCGGATGGCTGATGCCATAATTGATCCTTCTGTCGAAGAGACGGAAGCTGAACGCAATGTAGAGGACGAGGACCAGCCTTCTGCTGATAGTCGGATCGGAGATGAAGAGGCAGGGGGCTCTGCTCAAGTGGGAACGAGCGGAAAAGGTTCGAACCGGGCTACCACTTAGCCTGCTTGGTGCCCTGGGCAACTAAGCATGCCACGGAAGAGAGCATTGCTCAAACTCTTGGAAAGTCGGATACTTCCTTTCTAAATGACCTAGCCTCCGTGTTCTACACGGTAACTTTCTCCACCTCTCTAGTTGACTTACAACTTATTATTTCTGGGTACTTAATAGTTTTATTCTTTGTTCAGTCTGTCGCGAAGCTACTTTCGGTTCGCGAGAATATACGGGAGCTTCAAAGGAGAGATGCCGAAGTAGAGAACCTCCGGGCCGAGGCAGGTGCCATGCGGGAGGAGATTACTTCTCTCCGAGCTGAGCAGGACAAGTTGTGGCAACAGCTCGTCGATGGAAGGAGCAAGGAGCTACACTTGCAGGGACTGGTGGATCGGCTTGAAACAGAGGGGGCCCGACTCCAGGAGGTCGTTAAGGACCTTGAGGCCAGGGGTGATGCGGCAAAGACCAAACTGACCCGTGCCAGGGCCCTTGCTGATTCCCTCGCCGAGGAAAATACCCGACTGGGTGAATCTTTGGAGCGGGCTAAGGTCGAGGCTGCCGAAGAGAAGGGTCGTGCTATTACTCAGGCAGTAGAAGCTCAGAGGGCTGAAAATGAGGCTTCCTTGAGTGCCGCAATCTCCGCGGTGGTGGAAGCGTATAAAACCTCGAAGGAGAGGGATGCTGAAGCCGCGAAGTTTTATGATCACGGATATTACGAGTGTCTCGTCGCGGTCCAAAATTTGTACCCTGACCTTGATTTCGACTCTCTGCTGCCCGAGGACATTGGGGGAGAAGCCCCCAAATCAACCCGCCTGGAACAAGCCCCTAGCTCCCAAGTACCCCAACTTTGTGAAGGATTCTCTCTTTTTTTTTGGGCCAACTATGGTCGGTCTGTAATCATTTTGTTAACTCTGGATTCTATTATCCAACCCTCTGGGAGGGCTCTTTAATGCTAATTGAGCCCGTATTTTGTTCGTAATTGATCTTCAATTTTGTTGTTAGTTTTATCTAAGTAGCTTAGATAGCTGAGTCGATTTTTTGTGTCCGAGTGGAAATTGATCCGACTCCACTGCTGAGGAGTCGGATCGCCTCTTGGTTTTTCTCCTCAATTAAGGGGAGATGCCTTTGTAGAAATTGGTCTGACCCCACTGTTGGGGAGTCGGATCGCCTCTTGGCTTTTCTCCCCAATTAAGGGGAGATGCCTTTGTAGAAGTTGGTCCGACTCCACTGCTGGGGAGTCGGATCGCCTCTTGGCTTTTCTCCCCGGTTAAGGGGAGATGCCTTTGTAGAAGTTGGTCCGACTCCACTGTTGGGGAGTCAGATCGCCTCTTAGCTTTTCTCCCCAGTTAAGGGGAGATACCTTTGTAGAAATTGGTCCGACCCCACTGTTGGGGAGTCGGATCGCCTCTTGGCTTTTCTCTCCGGTTAAGGGGAGATGCCTTTGTAGAAATTAGTCCATTTATGCAAAAGTGGAGAACTTTATTAAGAGCCTTAAAGGCTAGTCGCTTGAAGGCATACATTTATTCATGGCCTTAAAGGCTTGCCGCTCGGAGGTCTCTTCATTAGGGGTAATACACCTTTAAGTATTCGGCGTTCCACGGGTGAGGGAGTTGACAACCTTCGAGTCTTGTTTGAGGGTTGGCCAAAAATACCCTTGACGGAGTATCTTTAAAGCCAGGGCTCGGCTCTCGGAATGGTTTCCGCAGATCCCCTCGTGGACTTCTCGGATCACATAATCGGCTTCGTCTGATTGGGGACATCTAAGGTATGGCTGAGAATGCCCCTTCTTATATAAAACTCCGTCCAGTATGACGTATCGGGCTGCCCGGACCCTTAATCTCCTCGCCTCCAGCTTATCCGAGGGCACCTCACCGGATGAAAGGTAATTGAAAATTGGGTCCATCCAGCTCGGAATAGCATTCACAGGATTGACCTTCTCCGACTGGCCGATGTTCGGATATTCGATGAATTCGACGAGGACGAACCGCGGGATTTTTCCTTCAAAGGTCGAGGCAAGTCTTGCAAGGGCGTCAGCCTATGAATTTTCTGCTCTGGGAATCTGCCGGATCGTGCAACTCCGAAATTTCTCAATTAATTTCCTTGCTTCGCTGAGGTAGGCGATCATCCTAGTTTCCTTGGCCTCGTACTCCGAAGAGATGTGATTCACCACCAGTTGTGAATCGCTTCGGACTTGAAGGGTTTGGACTCCCAGACTTGCCGCTAACTTCAACCCGGCTAACAATGCCTCATATTCCGCTTCATTGTTTGACGTTTTGAATCCGAGCCTGATTGCGTATTGGATTGTCGTGGAATCGGGTGCAACCAGGACGATCCCGGCTCCTGCCCCCTTGACGTTGGATGACCCATCGACGTAGAGAACCCATCCTGGATCCGCCTCGGCCTCTTGATTGTTCAGAGGGACAGGCGGAGTCATTTCGACCTCCGTGTTTGACTCCTCCGCACTTGGGGTCGTAAACTCAGCGATGAAGTCAACCACGGCCTGACCCTTAATTGCTGTCTTTGGACGAAATTAGATGTCGAACTCTCAGAGCTCAATTGCCTACTTAGTCATCCTACCTGACACCTCGGGCCTTTGGAGAACTTGTCTCAGGGGAGAGTTGGTCAATATGATGATGGAATGGGCCTGGAAATATGGCCGCAATCTCCGAGCCGAGACTACAAGGCAGAGAGCCAGCTTTTCCAGGGATGGATATCTCATCTCGGTGGGTACCATGGCCTTGCTCACATAATACACGGGGTATTATTTGCCTCCAACTTCTCTGATTAGAGCCGAGCTGATGGCTGAGGTCGAGACCGCGAGGTAGAGGAATAGGGGCTCTCTTTCTTCAGGTTTAGATAACAGAGGAGCTGAACCCAAGTATTGTTTCAATTGCTGGGCCTGTTCGCACTCTGGCGTCCATTCTGCCTTCTTATGACCCTTTAACTGTTGAAAGAAGGGGAGGCATTTATCAGTTGCTCTGAAAATGAAGCGTCCAAGCGTAGCAACCCTTCCCGTGAGGCATTGTATTTCCTTTATAGTCTGAGGTGAGTTCGTGTCGAGGAGAGCCTTGATCTTATCAGGGTTGGCCTCGATTCCTCGCTGACTGACTTGAAACCCAAGGAACTTTCCAGATTCGACTCCGAACACACATTTAGTAGGGTTCAATTTCATCTGATATTCTCGGAGGACACTGAACGTATCTCCGAGGTCTGCGAGGTGATCGGATGCTTTGATACTTTTCACTAACATGTCGTCAACGTAGACCTCCATAGTGCGTCCGATTTGCTTAGCGAACATTTGATTCACCAATCTCTGATATGTTGCCCCAGCGTTCTTCAGGCCAAAAGGCATGACCCGGTAACAGTAGAGCCCCTTGTCTATGACAAAGGTGGTCTTTTGCCTATCTGGGGGATGCATGGCGACTGGTTATACCCGGAATAGGCATCCAGGAATAAGAGCAACTCATGTCCAGCAGTGTTGTCCACTAGTTGATCAATCCGGGGTAATGGAAAGTTATCCTTAGGACATGCCTTGTTCAGATCTGAGTAATTTACACAGACTCACCACTTTCCATTGGATTTTTTGACAAGCACAACGTTTGCTATCCAGTTGAGGTAATATACTTCTTCTATGAAACCCGCATTGAGCAGGACGGAGACCTCCTCGGCAATAGCTTCATATCATTCAACGTCGAACGGCCTTCTCTTTTGCTTTACTGGCTTATAGTCTGGATCCACATTTAGTCTGTGAACCATGACATCAGGAGAGATTCCTGGCATATCAGCATGTGACCATGCAAAGACATCTCGGTGTTGCTTTAAGAAGGCCAACATCGCAGCTCGATGCTCAGGATTTAATGACGATCCGAGCTGAACAGTTTTGCTTGGGTCATCTACGTCGAGAGGCACCTTCTCTAGTTCTTCCACTGGTGAGTTCTCCACAGGTCCTCGGGGGTCCAAGGCGTTGATGGTGAGAGTTTGCTTGACTGCTCCTTTTTTGAATGCTATGGCGTAACACCTTCGAGCTTCTCGTTGGTCGCCTTGGAGATAACTGATTCCGCCTTCAGCTGGGAACTTCATCATCAGGTGATAGGTCGAGACAACCGCTCTCATTGCATTGAGGGAGGGTCGACCCAGGATGATATTGTGCACCGATGGCACATTGACAACCAAGAAATTCACCAAGACGGTGACTTGATGTTGTCCTTCCCCCGCCGTAACCGGGAGGGAAATGGCTCCTTCGGAGATTACTCTCTCTCCAGCAAAGCTATGCAAGGGAGTCTTCACGGGTCGGAGTCGCGACCGTGAAATTCTCATCCTTTCGAAGTGTGACGCCCCGGTCACTGCTTCATGTGGGCGGGCACACATGTAGGCGAGCCCCCAAGTGCGGCCGACATGAGCTCTTGTGTGGCCATGGCAGTGCTTGTCAGGCCGGGCGAGCCACTTGTTGCGATTGGATCCGTAGCGTAAGTTGTCCCACATCGGAAGAGTTGTCTAGAGTTGTGGTGGTTATATGTTGGGTTCCTCCCTTAACAGATATGACGCGTTCCTGCGGGGAACAAAACCACCACTGCGTACTCTGATGATGCCAGTTGGCTTGGACAATATCATGGACGGGTAGGTGCTGTGTGGGCGGGACCACGGGAGCACCGGATCTGGGCGAGCTACCAGTATCCTTACCCCAAATGACGCGTTTTAAAGCCGTGAGCTTCGGCAAAGCGGACAATATCATGTGCTGTGGGGGTGGGCCTTACACGAAGGCCTCAGAATATATTACATCAGCCGAGCTTCCCGTGTCGACCAAAATGCAATACTCCTTATGATTCGCTATAGTCACGGTGACCACTAGCGCGTCGTCATGCGGATGTTGGATTTCGAGCGCATCGTCTTCCGTGAAGGTTAGACTGCATGGACTGACTCGGAGCTCCTTGGTGGGCCGCTCTGCGAGATGAACGTAATGTCCTGGGTCGGACCTCCGGGAATAAGTCTTCCGGGCCCTGTTAGAGTCCCCTCCCCCGGCCGAGCCCCCGAATATTATGCGGATTTCAACAGGCTCTTCCGTGGGATTATTAGGCTGTTCTTGCAGTCATTCTTCCCTCCGAGCGGACCTCTCCTTTTTGGTGTAACGTCGCAGATGTCCCTTGCGGATGAAGGACTCGATTTCATCCTTGAGGTCTATGCAATAGTCCGTATCGTGGCCGTGATCTCGGTGGAAACGACAGAACTTATGCTTGTCTCGGTGTTCCGAATCAGCCCTCATGCAGACTGGCCAATTGAGCCGCTTGTCTTCCTGAATGTCCAACAGGATCTGCTCGGCGGGCGTGTTGAGAGGAGTGTAGGAACGAAATTTCCCCTCCAGCTTCTGACTCGGTTGATGATCGCGGGGAATGCGGTCGTTCGCTCCTTTGGACGGCTGTGATTCTTCGTTCCTAGGCCTCTTCCCCTTATTGGCTGGATAGGTTACTTCTATCTCTTTGCGAGCATTAGTGAACTCCTCAGCATTGGTGTATTTCTGAGCTTTTACCGCGAAGTCCGCGAACGTTCTTGGTGGGTTCTTCCCGATGGAGAAAGTAAACCACCCTTCCTTTAGACCGCTGAGTATTGCGGCCAGTGCCATTTTATCATCGTAGTCTTCGACTTGCAGCGCTTCCTCATTGAAACGGGCGACGTAATCTTTCAGTGATTCTTTCGGCCCTTGCTTAATAGTAAGCAGGTGGGTATTGGGTTTTCAGCTTCTCTTACCGCTTATGAATTGGGTAAGGAATAGCCGACTTAATTCTGTGAAGGAGTCGACAAAGTTGGATTTGAGCTATCGGTACCAACTCCAAGCGGATCCCGCAAGGGTTATTGAAAACCCTCTGCACATCATTGCATCCATTGCCGTCTGGATTTGCATCCAGGATCGATAGGCTTCCAAATGCTCGGACGGGTCCCCGGTTCCCGAGTACTGAATGACGGAAAGAATTCGAAACCTCTGAGGCATCACCTCCTCCATGATGATGGAAGTGAAGGGGGGCTCGGTCTCTTCCATCATGGCTTGGACTGTAGCGGGAATCGTTGACAGTTGCTGCTTCTTTTCCAAAGTCCGTAGCTTGTCGTTGAATTCCGCGAACCGGGCTTCCTAGGGATCCGTATTCTCTGCGACTATCTCTGGAGCATCTCCTATTTCGAGAGTCCTTCTCTCCCTCCTCTGCTCCAACCGATGACGGAGATCCGTAGGCGCTAGAGCCGAGGTGATCGAACGGTTCGTGGGCGCCCGAGTGGCGGTGTTCCGTGATGAGACTCTAGCTTGCACAGGAGGATTCTGACCCGAGAGCGGCACCCGAGATTGTTGGGGCGCCTCGTGCCTCACACTCCCTGGTACAGAGCGAGTCTCTACGCACAGACCGGCCAGCTCGGGATCAGGATTCCCCTGAATCGGGTGTAGTTGTGGATCCCTTTGCTGCTTCATTCTATTCGCTTCATCGCGCAGGGCCTGAATTTCATTATGCATGGCTCGATACTTGCTCGCTCGGTTGCGAGAGCGCTATGAAGGACCTGGTGCGGACTCAACATGAAGGGGTGAAGAAGATCGCGTTTGCTCATTTGGCTCAGGTTCCGCAGCCACTGCTTTCTTCTTCCTCGCCATTGGATTTGAAGGACGGGAATTTGACTTTTCGTACCAATTCCCACAGACGGTGCCAAAAAATGTTGATGTCGAAATCTGATCCGCTCTCCTCTTGATCTCGTCCGCTCAGCGTAATCACCAAGCCTTAAACCTACGCACCAACGATGAACAAAGGAGACCCTGGCTAGGCCGGGGGACCCTCCGATGCCTAAGTCAAGACACAGGAATCTGGGTTTAGATGTTGGGTTAAGAGAAGAGTATTCGATATCGCGTACCTGTAGACATGGGGTGATGGGTTATTTATACCTAACGGCTGAATGGTCCGGATCCGACAATCTTGCCACGATCAGGGGGATTCCCGGATCGTAGAGATATGGTACGCGATTTGTACATCGTGCAGCGTGCCAAGCGCGTAATATGTATAACTGGACGAAGTTTTCGACCATGTATTAGTCGTGGCAGTTGCCTCATTTGGCGCATGAAGCCCTGATGCCTGCTCGGCTCGGCTCGTTTACGTAATCATCCTTGGTTCACGATTCATTGGACTCGAACGATACATAGGTCTGAACTGATATTTCGGATGTGACCCCGAGGCGAAAGCTTTGCTATAGATGAGATTGGGCTTTGTGTCCGATCGGATAGCAGAGTCTATCCCGACCTATAGTCCGAAGTGAAGGCCTTTTGAATGTTACGCCTCTACGGAATGCTTCAAGTCGGATTAGACAAACGAGGCCTCGGGCGTCGAGAATGCTAGTTGGCTCAGTCTGGCGCTCCGTGCTCGGATCTTAAGCGGGCTCGGATCTTCCCATAACAGTGGTTGTAACAGTTATTACATCCTCATATCAACCGTTACAGCCAATACCTGTATCAGTAATGGTGGTGACCGTTACAACCACCGTTACTGATACGGAATATCTTACGTGGGACTGTTAGCACTGGGCACAGGTTCCTGTTAAAGACTTTTGTAGGAAGTTTCTACATTGGGAACCCAGGTGGGACACGCTGTGATGGTTGTAAGAAATCATTTTAAGATGTGACATCAAAATGAGCCGGATCCAATACTCAAGTGGGCAAAAAACTTGAGAATTGAACGTCTACGGTTGAAATATTCGTGGGGCCACAAAAGTGTTGAATCATGCTAATATTTATGTTTTTAATTCATCACAGTAGGAATGACGTTATGAACAGTATGAATGGCATGTAAACGTCACTGTTGATGGAAGTTTCAACAGAAGGAATTTCCTTAACTACCTTTTCTTTTAATACAACCCACTTGAGTCTCGATCCTGCTTACTTTTGATCTCATTTGTTAAAATGAGCTCACAAAACGGATGGACAGTGTGGATTTCTCGTAAATATCATGGTGGGCCCCACCTAGGTTTATAGCACATGAACTTACCGTGGAAGGCTTCGACAAGAAATCCACGTATGGCGGATGCCTTTAACATGGAGTTCCTGTACAAGGATATTAGGTGGGGCCTACTAAAATGTATGTAAGAAATCCATTCCATCTATCCATTTTGCAAGATCATTTTAGCGTTATACCAAAAATGAGGTGGATACAAAACTCAAGTAGTTTACAGGAGAGGGAAAATTGGGGAGAGAAGTTCTTACAGTTGAAACCTTACTGGGCTCCACCTTGATGTTTATATGCTATCCAAACCGTTTATAAGGTCACTCCCAATGGGATGAAGTGAAAATACTAAAAATATAACTGATACAAAACTTTTATGGCCATAAGAAATCTTCAACGGTGCTCACTTAATTCCCATTGTTTCCTCTCATATGGCCCACTTGAGTGTTGTATACACCTCAATTTTTTGGTCAGAACATCCTAAAATAATCTCAAAAAACAGATGGACAGGTGGATTTCTCACAAACATCTCGGTGGGCCCACCCAGAACGTAGGAACTTACTGCGGATGCCTTTTGCAGAAAATCTGTGTCCCATGGAAACGGTGACAGCAGATAATAAAGGCTGAAAGTAAGGATGCGGATTTCCTCCGATAGGCTGGGAACCTAGGTGGGTCCCGCCGTTATGTTTGTGAGAAATCCACATTCTATCCGTTTGTGAGCTCATTTAATGACTTACAGACAAAAACGAGCTGGATCCAGTGCTCAAGTGGGCCGAAAATGTGAGGATTGAACTTCCACGGTTAAAATACTAGTGGGCCACGGAAGTTTTGAATCAGGATAATATTTGTGTTTTCAGTTCATCCTAGTATGAATGTTGTTATGAACGGTATGGATGGCATGTAAACATCACTGTCAACCTCAGGGAGGTTTCAACGGTAGGAATTTCCCTACCCACCTTTTCCTTTAGTGCGGCCCACTTGACCCTTGGATCCTGATCGCTTTTGGGCTCAAGTCCTACAATGAACTCACAAAACGGATGGACGGGATGGATGTCTCACTAACATCAAGGTGGGCCCCACCTAGGTTCCCAGCGCAGGAACTTCTTTCGCTGGAAATCGGTTTCCAAAAAGTAAAGTGTTCCGAAGAGGGGTGTCAATGGCCGGGCTCGAGCCTTAAAAAAACCGAAATTTTAAATACGGCCGGCTGGCCCGATCCGTTGACAGCCCTGGCATGTTTTCAAACTGCATTTCCGCACATTATTTTGGACGTCCAAATGATAATAGCTTTGGCTTCAAACATTGGTATGTATGCCCCCGCTCTCATGTTTTCATAAAATTCGCTCACCACCTACCCCGATTGCCGAATGGATCATCTCAATTCAACAGTAAACCCTAAAAATCATCCGGTCCGTGACTCAGGTGAGTGATACTAAAGGAAAAGTTGAGACATTATGTTGGACCCTAAGAAGTTTTTAATGGTGTACTTTTAATAACAACTGTTTCCTGTGGTGTGGTCCACCTGAAAATTTTATCTACTTCATTTTTTATCATACTCTAAAATAAGCTGGTAAAAGTGATGGATGATCCACGCATACATCAAGCTGACTCCCACCCAGCTAGATCGCATCCCACGGCAATATATATAGCCAATCTATATATCCGTTGTAATGGAGCCCTATATTGATGCTCTAGCACAAGAATAGGTGGATCTACTGGTCAGGTGGGCCACAGTTTTGCAAAGCAAATTTACTGCTCTGAAAATATTTTCCGATGAAGTTATCTACCCACTCACCTGTTTCCTATATTGGGCTCACATGCTGAATGGACGATATTTATTTTTGGGAAGACATGTGACAGGTCAGACCAATAGCTAATGGATCTCTCACATACACCAGCATTGCACGGGACTCGCATATGATGTGCAGCGAATACCAGAGCTTCACACCACGTTGGCACTTACCAATATTGCTACATCTGCGGCACATGTTTTAGGCTGTGGGTGCAAAGTTTCTGGAGCCTATATATATATATATATATATATATATATATATATATATATATATATATATATATATATATATATATATATATATAATGGTACAATGAGGTCGAGCCGTGCGGACCCACTGTGATGTGTGTCGAATAACTACCCCAATTAGTCAGATGCACCATTCAAGGTTGGGCCATGGGCTTAAAAATCGGGTTAATCCATAACTTGGGTGGACCAAACCACATACAACAGTTGAGAGGGGTTATCCTCCCATTAAAACAATCATAATCATTTATTATGTGCACCGAGATGTGGTTCACAAATCCAGACCTTCCATTGTGTGTGTCCCACTTGGATTAGGGGTTATACCAAGTTTCAGACGTATCCAAAACTCAGGTGGGCCCCGCCAAGTGATTTGATATGTTTTAGGCAAGTCTTAACATGGTTTTAGATGGTATGGCCCACCTGTGTTCTGTTAACGGCTGATTTTTGGGATATCTCATAACCTAAAAAGGGCCCATCAAATGTACGATGTTGATGCTAGACACACATCACAGTACGGCCCATACATCTCGACCTCATGGTACCATTTTCCATATAGGTTGAGCTATGCGGGCCCCACCGTGATGTGTGTCAATCGACTAGCAACATCATGCATTTGATGAGTACCCCTTAGGTTATGGGATATCTTAAGACTCAGCCGTACACATAACTCAAGTGGGTCATACCATCTAAAACCATGTGAAGACATCTTAAAACATATAAAATCACTTGGTGGGGCCATATGAGTTTTGGATGGGCTGAAACTTAGTCTAACCCATCCAAGTGGGACACACACAATGGATGGTTTGAATTTGTGAATGACATCTCAATGGGCCTAATAAATGATATATATATATATATATATATATATATATATATATATATATATATATATATATATATATATATATATATATACACGGAAAAAGTACAATGTGCTTGAGACAATAAGCTCCCATGAGGTCGAGCTATGTGGGCCCCACCGTGATGTGTTTCGACCATCAACACCGTGCATTTGATGGGTACCCTTTAAATTATGGGTATCTGAAAAATCAACCGTATACGGAACTCAGGTAGGCCATACCATCTAAAATTATGTGAAGACACCGTTAAAACATATAAAAGCACTCGCCTGAAACTTGGTCTGAACCCTCATCCAAGTGGGACACACATAATGGATGGGTTGGATTTGCAAAATACATCTCGATGGGCCCTAAAAAATGGTTATGAATGTTTTAATGGTGCACGGCCCCTCCCCACTTTTGTATGTGGTGTGGCCCACACAAGTCACGGATTGACTTGATTTTTGAGACCTAGGCCCACGATGGAATGGTGCATCTGACTGATGGGATAGATGTTCGAAACGCATCACGGTGGGGCCCACACAGCTCGACCTCATGGGGCGTTAAAATCAGCTCCGGCACATTGTACCTTTTCCCATATATATATATATATATATATATATATATATATGTGTGTGTGTGTGTGTGTGTGTGTGTGTGTGGGGCGGGGGGGAAGGTACTATGCGCTCCACCTGATGGGAACGTCACATGAGGTCGAGCTGTGTGGGCCCCACCATGATGCATTTCGAACATCTACCCCATCAGTCAGATGCACCATTCCATCATGGGCCTAGGTCTCAAAAATCAAGTCAATACGTTACTTGTGTGGGCCACACCATATACAGAAGTTGAGAGGGGCCGTGCACTATTAAAACATTCATAATCATATTTTGGGCCCCACCGAGATGTGGTTTGCAAATCCAGCCCATCCATTATGTGTGTCCCACTTGGATGAGGGTTCAGACCAAGTTTCAGACGCATGCAAATTTCAGGTGGGCCCCACCAAGTGCTTTTATATGTTTTTGGCATGTCTTCATATGATTTTAGATGATATGGCCCACCTGAGTTTCATATACGACTGATTTTTGGGATATCCCATAATTTATATGGGACCCATCAAATGCACGACGTTGATGGTCGACACGCATCACAGTGGGGCCCACACAGCTGGACCTCATGGGAGCTTATGGTGAGCTCGAGCACATGGCACCTTTTCCATATATATATATATATATATATATATATATATATATATATATATATATATATATATATATATATATATATATGAGAAATGCTTACACACACTAGTTGGACGCTGCATTGTGGTCCAACTAGCTTAGCATTTAATTAGAAAAAGTTTCTCTTAAATAGCGATACACACACCTAGTTTGCATTAATTAATGCTAAGAGAGAAGACACTTGCTTTACGTTAACTTTTATTGAGGTCTTTTGGAAATGATTCCGACTTGAGTGGCCCCACGGTAGTGTTAATGTAAAATCCACCCTTGCCATCACGTTTTCACCCCATGTTAGACCTACAAATCGAAAATCAACTCCATTCATGGTTCAAGTGGACTGCCCAGTTGAAAATAGTGAGCAAAAAAAAAAATCTCACCTTTCAAAATGATTCATTTGACTAGGTAAACTTAAATAAAGTATTTCTCTGATTTTTGAATTCTAGACATAACCTTTGGTATGGCATCTAATGATTGGAATGGATTTCACTTACTAATGAATGTGGGTCCTGTAAAAATTAAGGGTAGATGTCTCTCCTTCTATTGTTCTATTGGTGTGGCCTACTGGGATCAAAACTCAATCTCATATTTTGTCTCAAGCCTTAAAATAACATGACGCATCTGACGGTCGTAGTGGATCTCACATGCACATCACGATAGGCCAATAAAAATAAGGTTAGGAGTTTCTCTCATGCCGCAAAGGGTCAGCTTGGGCGGTAGGATTAGAAGGGATTAGGTGGGATGGGATTTAAAAAAATATAATTATGTCTCATGGCAGGGGTTGTCCCTATTACCATGGGATAAAATTAATGCCCTGCGTTGTTGATAATACGATGATACATTGAATGAATATACTCACCATCATTTGAAATTTTGAGAATAACACTCATGTGTTATATTTAAACTGTTCATTTGTTTTGTAACCTCATTTTATGACATGGATCTAAAAATGAGATAGATCCAAAACTTATGTAGCACCAAAGAAGTTTTTAACGGTAAGTATTCAATCCTCGTTGCTTTCTTTGGTGGAGTTCACTTGAGCATTAAATTTACCTGGATTTTTGGCCCATGTTCGAAAATAATCTCGATAAATGGGTGGATGGTGTGGATATAGCCCACACATCATGTTGAGACCTACACAACTTTCCAAACATTGAGTGAAATTGGTACAGGACCTAATGCAATTTCATTTAATGTAATTCCACGCATTTCCATTCTTCCCAAACATGGAGTGGAATTGGCACAGACCAGATGAATCCCATCCCCACGTAATCCCTTCTAATCCCACTGCCCAAACTGATCCTAAGCTTCTTGGGCGCGTTTGCAGATAAAAAGGGTCATATTGGAAAAAAAGAAAAAAAAAAAAAAGAAGAGTGGATTAAGTGCAGCCCTTTCCTCATGCAACAGAGTTCTTCCCTAATCATGTCAACCACCTTGATGTAGGTATTATATATCTATACTGTCCATTGGTTTTTTCAGCTCATTTTAGAACATTAATCAGAAAATGAAGCAATTATAAATCTGAAGTGATCCACACCATAAAAAATAGTGGATATTGAACTCTTACCATTAAAACTTTCTTAGGGCCCACCATAATTTTTTTACTTGGCACCCAACTTATTTAAAAGGTCACAATGACCTTGATAGAGTAAAATAAAAATAAAAATCAAATTTCAGCTTGATCAAAAACTTTTGGACCACAAAAAGTTTTTAACGGCCAATCACCACAGTTTTTGTGGTGTGGTCCACCTGAGAATTTTAGCTACTTCATTTTTCGAATCATGTCCTATCACAATCTTGAAAATATGGATGTAAGGGATGGATATACAATACTTATGTAAAGGTAGGCCCAGGGTCAGGAATGCACGGTACCGAGTGAGATCAGGTTGCACCTAATCCACTTCACTTTATTCGAAACACGCACATTTTGCATCGGAATCGGAAGAAGTTTAACAGCAATAGACAAAGCCAACCTTGATTTTTGATATGACCCACCTTGTCATTTATTTAAGATCCAATCCGACCATTAGATGTGCAATCTCATTGTAAGCCTAGACCCAAAATATAAGGCAGACTTGTAATTCAGGCAAGCCACACCAATAGAACACTTGAAGTAGAGATGTCTACCTTTGATTTTTATAGGAATCTAATTATGATTATGTAAAATTCACTCCAACCATTAGATGCGACAGCAAAGGTTAGGTGAGAGAACCAAAAATAAGGTCCACACCTGATTTAACTGAGCCTCATCAAACAAACCATTTTGGAGGGTGAGATTTTTCAGCACACTGTTTCCAATTGTGCAGTCCACCTGAACCACCGATGAGGTTGATTTTCAGTCCCTAAGTCTAACATAGATTGTCACACGTAATAGTCGAGTGGATTTTACATTAGCACCACAATAGGGCCCACCCAAGCTAATGACCATTTTGAAGCACATAATTGAAAGGTAACGTGAAACAAAGTCCTATCTCTCTAACATTAATTAGCATTAGTTAGACGGTCCAACTAAGTTGTGCGTGAGCATCTCTCTCTCTCTCTCTCTTTATATATATATATATATAATATGGCGAACGGATGAGTCCGTACCACGCCTTTAGTATTTTCGCTGGCGGAAAGTTGGTGAGTCAGCTGCTATTTTTACGAAAATACCCTTAGACAGTTAGGGTAAGCAGTTATAGAAGGAGGGGTATTTTAGTCTTTTTAGGTTCATCTGTACAACCCTAGGTCTAGTTTGCAAATTAAGGTTTCATTGCAGCGAATAAACTTTGTTGGTGAAACCTGCAGTCTATACGTCTCAAGAACCCATATATATATATATATATATATATATATATATATATATATATATATATATATATATATATGAAAAAGGTACAATGCCCTCCAGCTGATTTTAACACCCCATGAGGTTGAGCCGTGTGGGCCCCACCATGATGCGTTTCGAACATTTACCCCATCAGTCAGATGCACCATTCCATTGTGGGCCTAGGTCTCAAAAATCTCGTGACTTGTATGGACCACACCACATACAGAAGTGGGGAGGGGGCCGTGCACCATTAAAACATTCATAACCATTTTTTAGGGCCCACCGAGATGTATTTCGCAAATCCAGCCCATCCATTATGTGTGTCCCACTTGAATGAGGGTTCAGACCAAGTTTCAGGCACATGCAAAAGTCAGGTGGGCCCCACCAAGTGCTTTTATAGGTTTTAACGGTGTCTTCACATAATTTTAGATGGTATGGCCCACCTGAGTTCCATATACGGCTGATTTTTCGGATATCCCATAATTTAAAGGGTACCCATCAAATGCACGATGTTGATGGTCGAAACACATCACAGTGGGGCCCACAAAACTCGACCTCACGGGAGCTTGTAGTCAGCTCGAGTGCACTGTACCTTTTCCTATATATATATATATATATATATATATATATATATATATATATATATATATATATATATATATATATATATATATATATATATGTGTTGTTTATAGGTTCCATCCTCTATGTTAGGCCCAAAGGACTAAACTTGGCTACATCCACAACGGACACGGGCTACAGACACCACACGAAGTATGAAAGGGATCGGCTACTCCCCAGCCACTAGCCAATGGCTAGTGGTCGGTGGTGATATGTGGTCCCCACACCATGATATATGTGTTTCATCCACGCCTATGCCCATTCTTACGTATCATTTTATGGTATGAATTCGAAAAGGAGGTTGATCCAAATCTCAAGTGGACTGCATAGTGTTGATGGAATGCCCACCATTAAAAACTTCCCGGGGGCCACAAAAATTTTGAATCAAATTGATATATATTTTTCCCTTCATCTAAGTCTTTATAACCTAATCATTTATAACTCAGTCATTAGGTTAAATGTCAAATAACCATTACAGTGGCCCTAGGAGGTTTTTAATGGTGAAAAATCAATCACTAATATTTTCCAATGATGTGGTCCACCTGAGATTTAGATTTACCTCACTTTTAGCATCAAAACTTAAAATTATCTTTCAAAATGGATAGATGGCATGGATACAATGCATACATCATGGTGGGTCCACATAGCACCGATCACTAGCCACCTGGCTGATGGCCCCATTACTAGCCAAACTGTGACCCATGAAACGATAGGGATGCCAACCATAGGCTTTTGTGTTACACCACCATGTGTATTTTCATGGAACTGTTAATTAAGCATATAACTTTTTTTTTCCCAGTAAGATAAAATACAAACCTTAGCCGACCACGCCTTATGAGTTGGTGCAGGTAGTGCTGTACACGAGTAGAGTTAGCTTGGTAACTCGCTCGACTCGGCTCGGTTCGAAATTGAGTTCGAGCCGAGTTGGGTTGATTTTTTTAGCTCAAAAAAATTTTGAGCCAAGTTCGAGTTTGCTCGAGCTCGACTCAACTTGGATTGAACCCAACTCGAATCGAACTCGGATCGATTCAGTTCGGTGACTCAGTTACTTTGATATTGTTGTTGCTCACCAAGTGTTTGATGAAATGACTCAATGAAGTGTGGCTGGTGGCAAGAAAGGTATGTATATGAAACAAATACCATTTTTTTATCCTTGATTTTTATGTTGTTTACAGGGTGTTTGATGAAATACATGTAAATCCATTGTTGTTGTTTTACATATAGCAAGATTTTGGAAGTGCAGTTCATGTGTTTGTGAAAATATTGCACAAGCGAACTCGCTCGATCTTGACTTGAATTGGCCCGAGCTACTAACCAAACCGAGCTGAGTTGGCCAATTAGGCTTCAGGACCAAGCCGAGCCCAATCCAAGCTGAGGTCAACAAGTGGCTGAACCGAGTTGAGTCGTGCCAAGCTTGACTTGTGTACACTTCTAGGTGCAGGCCATTTGATTTTTTAGCATGACTAATTATCAACGGTATCTATTATGTATTATATATCCAAATAATGGTTTCCACGGGATCGACAAAGTGGATTTGTACACCTGAATGTGAATTGACTTGGGACCCACCATAATGACTGTGAGAAATCATCCCCGTCCATTTATTTATTTATTTATTTTTATTTAATTTTTTGCGACATCATATTACATTGGCTCAAAAGTGAGGCTTTGTAGCAGAGAAGCTTTCAACTGGACGCATTTGCATACCCACGTTTTAATTGTATCACATTTTGACTAATGTCCTGACATGATTTGTTATGGCGGCGCCGACCAACTTTTTAGCAGAGAAGCATTGTGCTTACGGGTCGTAGCGGGCAATCAGCGTCTGTTGACACATACGCCACCTCAGTATCAGTGGACGGCAACACGCGGACGCCACTTTGATATCGCTGGGCAGTGTAACATGGGACGCGAGTTGCGTCCTACCGTCCGGGCAGGGCCCTGAGTGATGTAAGTGTTTTATCCACGCAGTTCATCGCTATTCTTAGATCATTTTAAAATTTTATACAAAATTGAAACAGATCCACAGCTCCAGTGGACCACACCGGAGGAAGCTGCAGTGATAATGACACCCACTGTTGAAATTTTTCTAAGGGCCGTTGTGATGTTTTTTTTATCATCCAACCTATTAATAAGGTTATGTAGACGTGGATGAAGTGAAAAAACAAATATTAGCTTGATCCAAAACTTCTCTAGCTCCCAATAAATTTTTAATGGTAGAAATTAAATCCCCATTTTGTGGTCCAATTAAGCCCTTCACCGTGCTCAGTTTTTGGCTCATACTTTAAAATGATCCGAGAAAAGCGATTAACGGCTTGGATAAAACACTTACATCACGGTGAGCCCCACAGAATAGGATGCAATCCACGTCCACTAACGTGATGAGTAGCCAGACTCGCTACTGAAGTGACGTCACCAAGTTTTGTGAGCCCCACCATCGTGTATGTATTGTATCCACACCGTCCATCCATTTGGAGAGATCACTTTAGGGCATGATCCAAAGAATGAGGTAGATCCCAATCTAGAGTGGACCCCACCACAGAAAACGGTGGGGAGAGTGATGCCCAACGTTGAAACTTTCCTAAGGTCTACCGTGTGATATTTATTTGAGATCCAACATGTTAATTTATCATCGCCGACATGAAAGAAAAAACACAAATATAAGCTTGGCCGAAAACTTTTGTAGCCTTTAAAAGTTTTTAACAGTAGACGTCACTCTCCCCACCTTTTATGTGGCGGGGTCCACTCGAGCATTGGATCTTACTCATTATTTGGTTGATGGAGTGTGAATATAAAATATACATGATGGTGGGCCTACAGAACTCGGTGACATTACTTCAGTAGCGAGTCTTGCTGCTCAACGTTTTCGGTGGCTAATCCGCGTACCCTTATCACAAGCAGCTGTTACGGGGTTTGGAATATTTGGGAGTTCGGTCGCTCCACACGCTGCTCTCCATATCCACCGCACACGCAAGTACACGTGACAACTTTTAACATGTGTCTGACATCCGAACTGTGTATCAGATGGCCTCATCGTTTAGATCATACATCCAAGAAATAAGTTCAATAAACCTCTGATAATATACTATATTATCTTAAAATTTTCTAGATAATATACTATATTTGTAGCATAAATTGATTTTAATGGCTTAAATTTTGCCAATATGATATACGTAATGGGTTCCACCTGATAAATGGATCGGATTCTTTAAAACATGTAAAAATTTGGCACACTTTCCACATGCCATAAGAGTCGCAGTCATATAAACAAAGTAGCCTTGGGTCCTTGCTCTTGCTCCGCTGGTAGCCTCTTTAGGAGTTTTTGGGGTTCGAACCCATAGGTGATGAAATCCCACTACCCACTACGTACGGCGTGAGTATGTGGTGGTGTGTGTGCGTGTGTTCAAAAAAAAAAATTAAAAAAAAAATACGGTGGCCCTAATAATAACGTTTCAACGGTAAGCATTCAATCCCAGTATTTTTTACAGTGTGGCCTCTTATGTTTTGGATATGTATTTGTTTTTGGGCTTACATAATAAACTGAGGTGGAAAAACTGATGGACGGAGTAGATAATATTCGCATTGCAGTAGATCAAACAGAATTTCACTTTACATGGACTGGGTGTGTTACACGGAAACGGATTGGCTACTCCCCCTGACACCAACCCCGGAGCTGGTGGTCGGTGCTCTGTGGGCCCACCATGATGTATGTGTTTCATCCATTCCGTCCATCTATTTTTGTAGATCAATTTATGGTAGTACAAAAAAAAATGATGTATATCCCAGTCTCAAGTGGACCACATTACAAGAAACGGTTTTTAATGAACTTTGACCGCTAAAAACTTTTTGGGGGCCATAAAAGTATTGGATCAAGTTGATCTTTGTTTTATCCCTTCATCTAGATTTTTATGACCTAATCAGCGGATTGGATGTCAAATAAACAGTACATCGGGCCTTAGGAGGATTTAAATGATGGATATCCAATCACTATTTTTTGTCGTGTGGTATGATCTACTTGAGAATTATATCCCTCCCATTTTTTAGATAAAGACATATAATGATATTTAAAAATGGATAAACGGAATGGATGAAACACATACATCATAGTGGGGCCCACAGAGCACCAACCACCAGCTCCGGGGCTGGTGTCAGGGGAGTAGCCAATCCGTTTCCGTGTTACACGGAAGTAGCCTTTTTTTCTTCTTTTTTTTTTTTCAACCACCTGCAAATCAGCACTTTTATAGCTGCTCTTTATAACGGCGGTCAACGGAGAGCAGATTCAGACATGCGGCCAGGCTAACCAGAAACCTATTTATGGAGGGGGCCACCAACTTTCATAGTGTTGTTGGGTCTAGTATATGGTCAAAGAAATTATACCACATCACAACTTGACGTAACCAGCGTTAGCTCGTTTTGTGGAAAGTGACCGATAATAACTTCTTATGTACGGTCAGAAGCTAGGTAGGTCTCACCTTAATGCTCATGAGAAATCTATTGTATCCATTCATTTTTCTAGGTAAAAAAAAAAAAATGAGACAGATCAAAAACTGTAAAGTAGAACTCACGTTAGGAAAGAGTGCATAGAAAAATATCTACAGTTGAGGATGGGCCGGTTCATGGGCAGCAGAGCTGGATGCTGAGGTGCACGTAACCAAAGCTCGGTGGATCCCATACTATCTTGTAAGGGCTCAAGCTTTTAGAGAAATTAGTTGTTTGATATGATATCATAATGTAATTATTTGATATACATTGGAACACGATCATCTAACAATGTGTTCCAAAAATTGATAATGAACCAAAAGTCAATCGACCCTGCTGCAGAAATTATCGGAGATGGAAACGTAGACCATTGAAACCTTGCTGGAATCTACGTGATCGTCATGCCATACTACCCATTCATAAGGTGATTTCCGAGGGAAAACACAAATATCATCCGATCAAAAACTTCTGCTGGCTCCATTAAGGTTTCAATGGTGGACATTCAATCCCAACAGTTTCTTGTGGTGTGAGCCATTTGTGGTTTTGATTTACATCAGTTTTGTATTCACGTCCTAAAATGATCTAAAAAAACTGACGGACAGTGTAGATCTCACACGAACATAGCTGTGGGCCCCATTAAGCTTTGGATTACACTGGTTTCATGTTACAGTGGTTAGACCAAGTGGCTTCCCTTGGATTAGGCAAGAACTACTTAGTAATATCTAGAGTGGCCTAATGAAAAATAGTCACACGGGAAGATGCGGGTGGATGTGAAGAGGATAAAGCCTCTTTTACATTATTGAATTTCCAAATCGCTCTTTGACCCCTATGGCAGGCACCGGCGCACGGTACTACAACCTGTCGGAGATACCAGTTCTTCGTAGACTGAAACTCTATAAATTCCACACATGGCATATGTCGACTCAAATAAGGCACCGTCGCACGGAGCTTTTTGACTAAAACCTGTCAGAGCTACAGTTCTTGTAGACTGAAACCCTATAAATTTCACACATGTCATGTGTTAACTCAAATAAAACCTACGAGACCGTACAGCCGACGGAGGCTTGTTTGTTTGTGTAAAAAGTTCTTGTTATTCAACCTGTACGCCAACTGGGATTGAGCGTTGGGCTCAGTTTAGACCGAACAGCCACGACTCCAAGCATTAAGACAAGTAGATACGTTAGAAAACAGCCACAACTGAAATCGATCCTATACAACTGAGTTTCGATCCTATACAACTGAGTTCCAATCAAATCGGTTGCTTATATTCAACCACTTGTATATCGTTGCTTAAGATGATCAACGACAGTTAAATGGTGGAGTTTCAACATCTTGAGTCATTGTAACACATCCGCTGTATAGTAGCAAATTTGGACCGCTATGTTGTGTGTCTCTTAATTGTTCTGTGAAACCCACGGTCGCTATATAGGACCGGTATCGCCCTGATCTCAGTCATCATAGTGTACCGTGGTAATAATCGATACCAAGATCAACCTTTTGCCTTGGTCGATTCAATTTCCACATACTCACCGTGGCCATGTTGATGTACAAATTAAGCGGGAACAAATCAGTATCTCTCAGAATCACATCTTTGTCCTTCTCTGGAAATTTCAACAATCCACGGTCAATGTTATCAAGGACGACATTCTTTGAAATAACACACTCGTTGGTGGAATGAGAACGCATCCCGTGCCATTTGCAATACTCAACATTTTCTCACTTATTGATCAAGAGTATTTTGTGATTGTTGGGAACTTTAATAAACTCCCCTGCTAGTAATATCTCAAATATCTCATCAACATGGGTAATGTCAAAGGTGTATATTTTCTAAGCCTTTTGTGTAATTGGCGCAATTGTTTCTACTTTGACCAACACTAAACAGTGGCTTTGGATTAGGGAGGGATATGCTGAGTTTGATCACCGTTTTCCTCGGGGGATAACTACTCCGAATCCACGGAGCTCTCTAGACTCCTCACAGAGAGCTACGCTTAATCCACAAGAGATAAAAGCAGGAATAATTCCTAATAAATTCAAAATAACTTGATTGATGATATATATAATAATAATAATAATAAAAGAAATTACAACTATTTAAATAAGAACTCAACCCTACGATGGAGTTTTAGAATTAGATTCCAACTCAAACACCCTAAAACGTCACTTGCTATAAATAGTAAACTTCATATTTATAGGCGACCTCTATTCCTATTGGACTTCGTGGTTTTCGGTCAAAAATAGTAAGTGTTCAATTTGGCCCAAACACGTTATTCTCCTCACTTTTTAAAGCTCTTTTCATGTTGGGCATAACTTATACAACTCAAATTACCAAAGTTATACTTGAACTAAAACTTACTATTTATAGTAAAAATGAAACTAGACGGGACCTTTGACTGTCGATCTAATGGAATCTCGCAAATACGGCATGGGAATCCCGATGTAACGGGTTGGTTAGCTTAAGTAAGTCCTACCCCAAAATCATATATAATATGCCAAAAAATTCATCCCAAATTGTGAGATACAACTGATTTAAGGTTCTAACAGTCTGCATCGTTTCTGCCTCCGATCGGGCCTTCTTTGGTCCATCTTTGCCATGGAAGTGTATGTAACCCGCTCTACATTAGGCTTCATTGTCACTACCTTGGCAATCACAACTCATAATTAGGATCATGATAATATGTTTCAATTATTAAGTTCTTTTGCCTAACTCTTTCTTGAAGAAACTCCTCGTATCTGGAAACTTTCCTGATTAAATTATACAAATCTGTAAATTATTTTCTAATAAATTTCTTTTAAAGTTTGTATTTTAGGCCATCCTACGCAAGCTACACAAATTCAGCGTCGTTCGTGATGACCTTACACCGACTTTTCGCTCTTTTGAAATGGATGATGTAACTTTCATAAGATTCCCCAAGCAACTATCGGAAATGTGCAAGGTCAACCATGGTCATCTTCTTGTCCTTGGAAAAGAATTGAACATGAAATTTTTCCTTCATCTCCGGCCAGGTACAGACTTAATTTGGCAATAAGTTAAAGTACCGTATAAAGGCCACATCTATTAGCGAATGACCGAATAATTGCAATTTATGATATTCATTATTAGCCAATTCACCACACTGCATAGTGAATCGTCCAACGTGCTTGATGGTCGATTAACCAAGATCGCCTGAGAATAGAGAAAATTTTAGTTGATAGTTCCTTGGCTACGAGTGTTGTCGGTCAATCCATTTGGGATATAGCTTATGGTAAACCGGGATGGTGTTGTGGCCGATGACTTGGCTTGCCACCTCCTGGACCATTTGTGTTATTTATTCACGATCCACCCGCTGAGGTTCAACCATTGGTGGTGGATGAAAACCTACTTGGTTTTATCCCTCATGAAATAATGGATTTTTGAAAAAATGTTGGAAAGGTTGTCCTCCCAACATACCCTGATTTCAAACTTTAGGAATAAAATTCCTAACCTCCCGCTCTGGTCTCCTAAACTCGGTGTGCAGTGGAGCATTTCTCCCTTCCTAGGTTAGGATGAGAGGTGAGTTCCATTGTAGGGGAGGTATCGATGACGGCTAAACCACATTAGCGACAAAACTTCCTTTAGCATTATATTGTGTCACCATAGGTGCACTTTTGGTGATGATAGCCATCAATCGGTGTATGATCTCGATCTGGTTAGTCATCCATCTGTTTACAATCTCAATTTGAATACGGAATTGCTTGGCTTGGGCGTGTATAAACTTTGCCTATGCTATCCCATATTCTGAACGTGTTGAATACTCATTTGTACATCCCGGAGTCCAACCGTTATCTCTTTAAAAGATATAGTTCGAGAGGTCAATGTGCCCTCCGGGTTCATGGGACTGAGTGTTGGACTATTATTCAAATTCAATTATTCGAGGGCCACTTGAACTGGCACATCCTCAGTCGGAGGTGGTATGGTTGGTGTTGAGGGTTCGGCCCCAATAATTCAATTGCGTCTTCTATTCATATTTCTGATCGATTAAGTAGCAATGTCGCACCAATAAGTAAACTAGAGAGTGTCAAGAAATGTTGTTGTTATTTCAATCTCGGTCACATGATTAGTGCGGGTGTGCTAGAATTAAACGTGCGGCTCAATTCAAACTGAATAGCTACAACCCCAAGTGCCAAGATAGGCAAATATATAGGAAATCGACCGAATATAATCGAGTTCTGTCACGCCCCGAAATTCAGGTACTAAGTGTGCACCCTCAGACCTGAGTTCCGGTCCATGACTCGTACACTTAGTGTACTTAAATCAACGAGCCACATTATTTAATAGAGGCACAATATAATCTGAATTTATGTTCTCATTAACATCCATCAATATATTCATATAAACTTAATCCATTCACAAACATTCACCACCACACATTCATAATAATCAAGAATACATGCTAAAATATTTTTGTTCTCCAAATTAACACTTTTATTAAGTCATTAGAATTATCAAGTTATTCAAAATTTATAAAATCTAAATCAGAAGTCATTTTAAAATAGAAATAAAATAATAATATGAAACACATGTCCCATTTAATTATTTTACTGATCCAGCGAAGTAAGCTCGTCTTCAGTTAAATACGGCTATTGTTCCTTTGGATCATCCATTAGTTTGGCTTCATGTTCTTGCTCTTGAGTCGTATCTCCTTCAATTCCATCTGTACGGTTTTTTCATCAATAATACACACACGTAAAGCATAAAAATTAGAAATACAATACAAATAATGTAATTAATGCGAACGTTGTGAATGGTATTAATGATGCATCAAATGAGTATAAATAGAAACTGTTGATGCAAAAATCTGGTCCACCCTCTTCAGATCTTCGGGTACCTGCACAAGAAGAAGACAAAGGAGACCCTGGCTAGAGCAGGGGGCCCTCCGATGCCAAAGTCAGGCTAGGAATCTGGGTCTTACTGTATTGAGGGAGTCTGGGAGAGAATTTTTGCGTACCTTTTAGATGATGAAGGCTTCCCTTTATAGGTCTTTGGAGCGTTTAATCGTAGGAGGATTCTTCTCCCGATCTTGTGCAATCGAAAGAGGATTCTCTTCTAGGATCGCGGACAGGATGGCATCCGTCCGCGATCTTCGTCTAATCCCGCGAGCCGGGATCGGGGATCTTATCCCAAAATGTTCTGGGACGAAATCCGGGTTTGCATTGTCGTTTTGGCTAGTTCCGTTAAGAGGGTCGGCCCGATGCATCCTCGGACACTTGGTTCTTCGTCCGAGGCGAGTTAACTTTCGTCTTGGTTCATAGAGTTCTTAAACCCGCCTCGGATCCGACGTGCCCCGCCTCGGATCCGACGTAGTGCTTCCAAGCCGAGGCACGGATCCGAGTCTCCGGACTTAGTATTTTTGTCCCCAACAAGAAGCCCCTTACTCCGTGTGTCTCACGTGACACTCGGGAGTAACGAGTTGTGAGTCGGCTCATAACCCGGTCCGAGGCAATAAGTACATTTAATGCATCCCGTGTCTTTGTCTTTGATAGGAGACGATTCGGCCGACAACGCATGTGCCGGCAATCGTCAACTCGCTTATTCCGCCAATGAGGGTTAGACACGTAGCAAGGCGTTATTGTCATCGGTCGCCGATGCGCGCCACGTGTCGAGCCGGGAGTCGACGCAGCGTCGAATCATTTCCGCATTAATTGCCTCCGCCACATGGCAATCTTATAAAAGGGTAAGGGTCCCGCATTTCAAACTACTAATGCCATTCCTGCTTTTCATTTCTTTCTGAGCTCTTTTCGCCCTTTCTTCTTCTTTCATTCTTCTTTGTTGACTGTCGCACGGCTCTTCTTCGCCATTTCCGTTTTCCTCCCTCCTTCCGGTGAGTCTCTCCTTCCTTTTTATTTAGTGATAATGGCGGCTAGGGGTTCTCAAAGTCCCCAGGAAGGAGCTTCCGGAGATGAAGGCGAAGCGCAACGTTTTTGGAACGTTGCGGAATCGCCTTCTTTATTGACGGAAATGGCGGTTGATGCTAACGCTGCTTTTCTCTCTGAGAGGGTCACCGAAGCTTCTGCGGAGCGCCCTGCTTCCGTTGCTCCTTCTCGGGGTGGGTCGTCTTTAATAACCCGCCCGGGAAGGCCTAATCTTCCAAGGGATATGGAAGAAGAAGAAGAAGAAGAGGAGGAAGAGGAAGTAATAATCGCTGAAGGAACCTCTGCGTCGGTTCCTCGTCGATAAGTCGGCACATGCCGAGTCTGATGGAGAAGGGTCGGGGGATGACTTAAGCGGCCGGTTCCTTCGGTCTTAACCGAGGCGGACTTGGACAGATCCGAATCGGGTACCACATTCCCTAGTCGGTCATCACTTATCTCCCCCGTCCGAGAGCCTTGCCGGATCATCCTCCTCCTGGGGCGGTCGCGATTTACCAAGTCTCGATGCAATGCGGCTTGCGTCGCCCTTCAACCCATTGTCCGGGAGTTTTGTCTCGATTCGGATTGCACCGGGCAAATAGTTCCGAATGGGTAGAGGAACTTACTCGGGTAAAAAGGATCTTGTGGTGAGATGGAACAACATGCCGTTAACGATCGATTTAATTCCTTCATTTATACCAAGTGCGCGTGAATCCGAACTACCCCGGCTTTTACGTCTTCGCTGCTTGGCGGGGCGGAGGCGGCTCCCTAATAACTGACCCTCCCACTTCTAACAAACATTGGAGAGAGCGTTGGTTTTGGGCCTGTGGCCGTTGGGAGTCGGCTGAACCCGGGTCCTACGAGGCTCGTGTCCCTCGGTCGTTTCAAAGAGCAGGTGACTTGGCTCTTCTTCCACGCCCTTCATTATCTTTGCAATGTTCTGAGTCTGACGTGCTTGTGTTTGGCAGATATCCCGAAGAAGCGACAAAAGCTCGGCTCAAGTGCTGCAGCTCGGATCAAAGAATTGAGGACGTTGGATCCGCACGGATAGGTCCTGGAAAGTACTTTTACAGCCGGAGCGCCTCCATCTCGCAGGTCTAGACTCGGCTGTCACAGGTAATTGAAAATGCATCTTCATGCGCCTTTTGAATTTTTCCTGACTTGAATTTCTCTCTTTTTTTGTTTACTTTTAGACTTGCCTGAAGCTCGTCCCCATCTGCGGATTGTTCCCGAGCCAACCCCCTCTGAGGCAGCCCCTTCCGAGCCAACCCCCTCCGAACCAGTCCCTTCAAAGATGACCGGGGCTCGTCCTCCTCCTAGGATGATTTCGAAGTTGAAGGCTCCTCCACGATCAGTTCTCTGTCAGAGCCTCGGCCGCTGAAGAGACAGAGAGTGGTACGGAAGGAAAAAGAACCTGTGGGTTCTTCTGCTCCCCCTGTTGTCGTAATTTCTGACCCGGAGGAAAGGGTGGAAGTGACGGTGACCGCGGCCTCGGAACCTCAGGCGGCACCCGACTCGGAACACATTTCGACGGAGGTCCCGAGGCAGGAGGAAGAAGTTAGGGCCGCGTCTTCCAGAGGGGAGGAAGAGACGAGGAAAATTATCCTCGAGAGGGGAGGAGACGAGTCAAGAGGGGTCGTCCGTATTGCAGAAGGTGGTGTCGGGGATGGTTCCCTGGGCCTTAGCCCATGGGAGCGAGAAAGAGTTCATCGGCCTCTACAACGCTCCTTCGTCGCAAACCGTTGGACATGCAAGAAGGGTGCTTTTTGAACTCGCTCCTTGCTTGGTTAAGGCCGACAAAGAGTTATCTTCGACTCATCGCGAGACCCTTCGTCGGAAGCGAAGGGCGACGTGAAGAGGCCGAAACTCGGGCCGGCATTTTGATAGGGAGGCGGCCCTCGCCCGAAAAGGCAGCCGAAGACGCGAAAGGTAGGCGGCTTTCTCCAGAGAGCCCTTGAAGAAGCACAAGCCGAAGTCACTGTATCGGTTCTTCTTTCCAGAATGGTGAAGAAGAAACCCGACGAGCTCTTTCAGTCCATGCTTCTTCTTGCAGATGACTTAGCTCGAGCTAAGCATGAGGCGGCGGGGCTTATCCAAAGAAAGCCAACGAAAAGACTCGGGAGGCCGAGAAAGCTAGGGATCAAGCCGCCCAAGCATTTCTTGAATCCGAGGAGTTCGAGGATGAGAGGGATCGCTTGTTTCAAAGCGGATTTCTTGAATGTATTAAGGACATAAAGAAATCTTTTCCCGACCTTGATCTCTCGGAAATCGAAGGTGGAGCCTTAGAATCCGAGAATCCTGATCTTCTTCTTTGAAATCACGGTGTGGGAAGAGGTCGGCATTTGTGAGAATGCTTGGGGCCGTTTCGACTGGTGGACAAGAATGCAAGGGCCCCTTATATGTTTTTTGTTTTGTTTTTTTTTTTTTTTTTTTTTTGTTGTGCTCTCATGTTGTACTCGGATGTGGTTGATGAATGAAAGAAAATTTCTTTCTTGAAAGAAAACACTTTAGTTTTATTTGACTCGGCTTTGATCTTGCTTAGTTCAGAGTCTCTACATTGAGTACTGAGTTAAGGATAGTAAGTCTTGAGATGTTCAGCGTTCCACGGATGAGGCAGCGATTGTCCGTTTAGATCTTTCAGCCGATATGTCCCTGGTCGGATAGTGCCCGAGACGATGTAGGGCCCTTCCCAATTAGGTCCCAACGTGCCTGATCCAACTTCCTTGGTATTGGAAAATACTTTTCGGAGAACCATATCACCCATTCGAAATCTCCTGATTTTGACTCGGGAATTATAAAACCGAGTCACTTGTCGTTGCCGCGCCTCTGTGCGCAGCCGAGCCACTTCCCTTTGTTCGTCCAAAAGGTCGAGTCCGAGTGTAAGGAGTTCTTCATTTTCTTCCGTATTGAACGACGTGACCCGAGCCGTAGGTAATCCGATTTCGACGGGAGTGACGGCTTCCGAGCCATATGCGAGTGAAAAGGGAGTTTCTCCTGTGGCGGTTGGGCCGTGGTTCTGAGGCCCAAAGAATTTTCGGGAGCTCTTCCGCCCATGCTCCTTTGGCTCGGTCGAGCTTGGTCCGAAGATGTTGCTTGACAATCTTATTAACCGCCTCGACTTGCCCATTAGTTTGAGGGTGATGAGGTGAAGAATAGATGTTTCTGATTCTGAGGTTGTTGCACATATCGCGAAAACTCCTGTTGTCAAATTATCTTCCATTATCTGTAATAATGGTATGGGGTACCAGAACCAAGCAGATAATGTTTTTCCAGACGAACTCGGTGATCTTCTGCTCGGTTATTTTGGCTAATGGCTCGGCCTCGGCCTACTTCGTGAAATAATCCACAGCTACCACGGCGAACTTGGTTTGACCTTTTCCCATAGGGAGTGGACCTATGATGTCAATACCCCATTGTGCAAAGGGCCAAGGACCAGTCATTGGCGTTAGCGCTTCGGGGGCTCGTCTCGGGATTGCTGCGAATCGTTGACATTTGTCACATTTTTGGACGAGCGTGCGAGCGTCGTGTTGAATAGTGGGCCAGTAATATCCCTGTCGCAGAACCTTGTGGGCGAGAGACCTTCCTCCAGAGTGATTTCCGCAGATTCCTTCATGGACTTCACGTAATACGTAATTCGCCTCATCGGGTGTGAGGCACCGAAGCAACGGAGCGTAGTAACCTTTCTTATAGAGGGTATCGTTGAGTATGGTGTAGCGGGAGGCTCGGAACTTAAGTCGTCGAGCCTCGGCACGATCTTCAGGCAGTTCCCCCTTATCAAGGTATTGGCGGATTGGATCCATCCAGGATGGTTCCGAGTCGATGGCATTGACGGCCATAGTATTTGATTCATTTATGCTCGGTTTATCGACGTATTCGACGGGGACGGACCTGGGTATGTCATCTTCATCAGCAGAGGCGAGTTTTGCTAATAGGTCGGCTTTGCCATTTTCCGTACGAGGGATCCGAGTGACCTGACAAAGCTGAAATTCCTTGATAAGTTCTTTTGCTTTCTCCATGTACGCTCTTAACTGGTCTTTCCGTGTCTGGTATACACCGGTCACTTGATTGACGACCAATTGAGAATCGCTGAACACACTTAAGTGCGTGACTCTCATGCTAGCGGCGAGTCGGAGACCGAGTAACAATGCTTCATATTCCGCTGTATTGTTCGAGGCTTGGAATCCAAGTCGCAAGGCATACTGTATGTAGGTATGATCGGGGTTTCTAGTACAATCCCGCCCCACTTGCCTTCGAGTTGGAAGAGCCGTCGACAAACAGTTTCCAGGGAATAGGGCAGGGTAGGGTCGGGGAAGCGGTTGTTGTTGGAACTGCGACATCTGTTGGCATATCGTCGACGGGGATTTCAGTTGGTGGTGTTCCCTCGGCAATAAAATCAGCTACGGCTTGCCCTTTGATTGCTACCTTTGGTCTGTATTGAATGTCGAACTCACTCAGTTCGATAGCCCATTTCGTGAGTCGGCCGGAAGCTTCTGGTTTCTGCAATACCTGGCGAAGCGGGAGATCGGTCATCACGATGATGGTATGGGCATGGAAATACGGCCTGAGTCGGCGAGAGGAAGTTATTAGTGCCAAGGCTACTTTTTCCAAGCTTGGGTATCTTGTTTCCGCTGGCAATAACGCTTTGCTGACGTAATATACCGGCACTGCTTCAGATTCTCGTATCAAAGCCGAGCTAACGGCCCTCGGATCATCGCTAGATATAGCGATAGGGATTCGCCCGATTCGGGTTTTGATAAGAGAGGCGAGAACCGAGATATGATTTTAATTGTTGAAATGCCGCTTCGCATTCTTCTGTCCAACCCATTGTTTATCGTCCTTTCAACTGCTTGAAGAAAGGGAGACATTTATCCGTGGCTCTGGATAGGAACCGATTAAGTGCTGCGACCCGTCCAGTCAACCTTTGGATGTCTTTAATGGTTTTAGGGGATTCCATTTCGACCAAAGCTTTTATCTTCTCAGGGTTTGCCTCTATTCCTCGCTGACTAACCAAGAAACCGAGGAACTTTCCAGAGCCCACCCCAAAAGCACATTTATTCGGATTTAACTTCATCTGAAACTTCCGTAGGATGAGAAACATTTCTTCTAAATCACTTACATGATCCGTCGCGTGTATACTTTTGACGAGCATGTCGTCAATGTATACTTCCATGGTTCGGCCTATTAGCCGAGCAAAGATTTTGTTAACTAATCTTTGATACGTTGCACCGGCATTCTTCAAACCAAATGGCATCACTCGGTAACAATAAAGGCCTTTGTCGGTGACAAAGGTAGTTTTTGATTTATCTTTCTGATGCATTACAATTTGATTATACCCCGAATATGCATCCATGAAGCTAAGAAGCTCATATCCGGCGGTACTATCTACTAGTTGATTTATCCTCGGGAGCGGAAAGCTATCCTTCGGGCAGGCTTTATTTAGGTCAGTATAGTCGATACAGACTCGCCACTTCCCGTTGGGCTTTTTTACCAGCACGACATTCGCAACCCATTCTGGATAGTGTATTTCTTCTATGAAATTAGCCTGGAGGAGTTTGCTGACTTCTTCTTCAATAATGGCATATCGTTCGGGGCCGAGCGGTCGTCGCTTCTGTCGGATCGGTCGATATGACGGATCGACGTTGAGTCGGTGGGTCATCACTGATGGGTCGATCCCGGGCATATCGTCATGACACCGGGCGAATACATCGGCAGTACCTACGAGAGCAGGGCTATCAGCTTGTCTTTCAAGGGGGATGTAGAGACGAGCCAATTGCATCTTGTCTTGGATACATCCGTTTCGACCGGGGGACCGAGATGAGGTCTTCAACCGGTCGTCCTCGTTCGTGACTCTCGCCCAGGGGTCCAACGATTCGATCGTTGAAATGTCGATTGGATTTTTGTCGGCGGTTCCTTTCACGACTATCATGTAACAACGCCCGCATCTTCGCCGATCTCCTTTGACAACTCCTACTCCCGACTCACGGGAATTTTAGTGAGAGATGGTATGTGGATACCACTACTGAAGGAGGCTTAAAGAAGGTCGGCCGAGTATGGCGTTGTATATCGAAGGTTGATCGACGACCAAGAAATCCACCATCATCGTCTTCGATGTGGGTACCGCCGGCAGTGAGTGGCACGAGACAATTCCTTCAGCAATACTTGTCCCCGGAAAACCCGATTAACCGGGGTCGGTCCGAATCGGACGCAAAGATAGATCGTTCAATTCCCATTTTATCGAACGCCCGAGTAAATAATACATCTGCAGATGACCCCGTATCAACGAGTATCAGGAACACTTTCCGGTTAGCGATAGTCGAGTGATAATCGGTGCGTCATCGTGGGGTGATAGATACCTCGGCGTCTTCCTCTCGTGAACGAAAGACAATATTTTTCCCTTTTCTTCTCTTTTGGTGGCCGCCCTATAATCATAAGCTCGGCCTCGTCGACTAAGTTTTCTTGCATGGTTCCTTCTAGCATTGTTTGAGTCGCCCCACCTCGCGGACCACCGATAATTGTCCGGATTTCTTCCATCGGCCGACTCTCTGTCGGGCGTCCCTCGCTTCAGCCTTTAATCACATGTTCTTTGAGTCGGCCGTCCTTTATGAGTCGCTCGATTTCTTCTTTTAGATGACGGCAATCACTCGTGTTATGCCCATGATCACGGTGATAGTGGCGTATTTATCCTTGTCCGCCGATTAGGATTGCTTTTGAGCTTATTGGGGGTGAACGAAACCTTCGCTTTTGATTTCCATCAATACCGCTCCCGAGTTTTGTTCAGGGGGGTATATGTGGAAAAGTGCGATCTGGTCGTTTTCCTGATCTTCGCTCATTATGCGCTTGATCATCCTTACGTTTCTTTCCTCCGGTCGAGTCGGCTTCCTTTTTGACCGACTCTTTGACCGAAGTTTTAGTTTCACGCAGGATTCGCGTTTCTTCAGCGTTTGCATACTTATCCGACCGTGCCATAAACTCTGCCAGAGTATCGGGCGGAGTTTTGTCTAAAGATGCCAGGAATGGCTTATCTTTAACTCCTTGCATGAGCGCATTGAGAGCCGTTTCTTCCGAATGTTTCCGAACTTGAAGGGATTCGAAATTGAAGCGCTTGATATAATCTTTCAATAGCTCTCCCTGCTTTTGAACTATGTTGTTCAGATGTGCAGGGGGCTTTAACTTCTTCTTTCCGCCGATGAAGTTAGTGAGGAAGGCGTCGCTCAGCTCAGCGAATGAACTGATGGACTTTGGTTTCAGCTGTTTGAACCAGAGTCTAGCTACATCGGTCAATGTAAGAGAAAAGGCCCGACACATCACTGCATCCGAGGCGTCATGGAGCTCCATATATGTTCTGAAGCATTCGATATGCTCCGTTGGGTCGGTTTTGCCGGTGAAGGGAGTGATTTGAGGCAACCGAAACCTCTCGGGCAACCGAGCCGCCATTACCGAGTCCACAAAGGGGGACGCCTTTGCCTCGTATCTGGTTGGATGCATATTTCGACTATGCTTCATGTCCGCCATTTCTTTCGCCATTTCTTCCCGCACTTCTCTTTTAAAGTTTTGAATATCGGCTTTCCACGGTTCACTACTTTCTGCCGTGCCTTCTACGGGAGGTCGGATGCGCCTTCTTCGCTCTATTTCGTTCCGAAGGTCGGTTGGGGGCAAAGATGCATTGGCTGAATGAGCTGGAGTTGGCTTGGCCGGTTCAGGGACGCCTTGGAGTTGGCTCGGCCGAAAAGACTGCGGCGCAGAAAGTTGAGGATCAACCGCTGCAGTCGGTACGTGTGTCGTTTCCCCTTGAGGAGGTTGGGGTGGTTGCATTTGCTGCTGATACATTCGTTCTAACATCTGCTTCATCATATTCATATCGGATCGGATTTCTTGGACCTCCTGATCCAACCGCCTATCGTTCCGACCTCGCCGATTGTTGCTTGTTCCGGTCGCTCCTCGTTGGCGGTTGGTAGGTGGGTTCTGGCTCGCGGGATCGCGACCGGACCCGCGGCCCCGTAACCGCGATCTCATTTAGATCTTCTCGGGGACCGTCCTTCTAGTCATCACCATGGGATGCAACAAAGGAATATGGGATGGCTTTTCAGACGGTTCCCACAGCACGGCACGCCAACCGTTGATGCAAAAATCTGGTCCACCTCTTCGGATCTTCGGTACACTGCACAAGAAGAAGACAAAAGAGACCCGGCTAGAAGCAGGGGGCCCTCCGATGCCAAAGTCGCTAGGAATCCGGGTCTTACCGTATTGAGGGAGTCTGGGAGAGAATTTTTGCGTACCTTTAGATGATGAAGGCTTCCTTTATAGGCTGCTGGAGCGTTTAATCGTAGGAGGATTCTTTCTCCCGATCTTGTGCAATCGAAAGAGGATTCTCTTCCTAGGATCGTGGACACAGGATGGCATCCGTCCGCGATCTTCGTCTAATCCGCGAGCCGGGATCGGGGATCTTATCCCAAAATGTTGGGACGAAATCCGGTTTTCATGCTGTCTTTTGGCTAGTTCCGTTAAGAGGGTCGGCCCGATGCATCCTCGGATTACTGGTTCTTCGTCCGAGGCGAGTTAACTTTCGTCTTGGTTCATAGAGTTCTTAAACCTGCCTCGGATCCGACGTGCCCTGCCTCGGATCCGACGTAGTGCTTCCCAAGCCGAGGCACCAGATCCGAGTCTCTGGACTTAGTATTTTTGTCCCCAACAGAAACCATCCACTTACTTGAGTTGGATGTTGACAACCCGCATCTACACTCGGCAGACTTCTACCATTGTTAGGCATGGGCAAGGCCTGCATCCCCCCCATTGGGCAAGCTTCCATATATAGTGGGCTTTTCGTAGGTACAATGGGTTGTCCCCTAGGCAATCGTACAAAAGTGTTAACAATGCAAGACACAAATGTTTAATATATTAGAAATCATAATACAATTAATCATATCAACATAACAGTTTATTTTAATCATATGGAGAGGAAACATGTTGAGATTACTCACTTGATGATTTAGGGAGAAATCTGATGGAGTAGATCAGAGAATACATATAATCCTTATGCAGTACACTATAATATTAAAAAAATATATATCATGTTCATAAAGCCCTTGATTTGGCCATACATGGAACTAATGCTTAGGTTTTATAAAGTAATGTACCTAATGGATAGAGTTTCTCTTATGTATCCCAACCAAAAAGGGCAGGCTAGATATCTTATAAGATGATACACCAAATGGATGGCTTGAATCTTATAATAGTATGCTATGATGATACATATTTTAGCATGTGAATGTTTTATCCTAAACATGCAGGTGGCTTAGATAAGTTTTAACATATATCCGTATGGTATAAATATATTTTATATATATATATAACACATTTTTTATGTGAGTCCTACTACAATGATTTGGATCGACTGATTATATGGTTACCACTACTGTATTGACCATTGGAAAAAAAAAAAATCAATCCAATCTGAAACCTATGGGACCCGTAATAACCTAAAAGATTATCATACAACTACTATTGTTTTCCTACTGTATAGGCCAGACATATTTTGAATATTTCTTAAATTTACACTTCTAGCCCAAAGTAGTCTTTCAAATCAAATGGATGGAGTGGATACAATACATATATCACTATGGGTCCACAATCTCATGGCCCAAGATGGTCTCCAATTTTAGAAACCGCACTTGGTGTCAACGGTAGAACCAAACTTTTTATTTTTATTTATTTATTTATTTGAATGAATCTCATGATAATCTGAGCCATAGGTAAGATGAGTAATCCCCACATAAAGGGTGAGACCAAAAATCTCCTCGAAACAACACTTTTGTTGCCCACATAAATGCTCAATGGTTAACATTTAATTTTCACTATTTAAGGCATTGTGGTCCACATGAGTTTTCTTTCGAATAAAATTTTCAACCCCAAATCTCTTATTAAGTGACAAGATCAATAGACGGTATGGATTTGCCACTTACATCAAGACAACCCCGCATAGAAGGCCCACCAATCCAGATTAATTTCGGTACCGTAAATAGGTCAACTTTACTTTTACAATCGGGAGTGTTTTTACACCTATTTTATATTATTATAATTTTTTTCAGATGGTCCACACATAATATGTATGCATAAAATATATCCCATTCACCATTTTACCAACATCATTTTAGGACACTGGTAAAAAAAATGAGATAGATTTGTTATTCTGGTGGACCGAACCATCATGAACAATACTGATCATTCTTCCACAATTAAAACCTATACCTTCCTTATCTCGGTCCCTCCTAACTGTCTATCTAAGATCTGAGTCGTTCATTCGTGCCCCCAATTATTTTTCAATAGTCAAAATAATTAATATCTTCATCAGAAGTTCCTGTAGCCCCGATAGACCTTCCAACGGTGAATGTACCATAAATTCTATTTTGAATATTATGGCCTACCCAAATGTTGATTTTGCCTAATTTTTGGAGGTTTTCCATATTTTGGTCATCAAAATCTAATGGACCGAATTGATCAAGCCCTACATGCAATAATAAGCCTAACACGTAATTCAAGTAAAATACTCGTTTGATTTTATTACTTATTTACATGCATTAGGTGCTCCAAGGTGCATTATGTATATATGCACTTATTGATATATGTGCACATGCATTGTACCCATGGTAAATTCACACTGTCCATCATGCATGTCCAAAGCATAATAACATAAATAATAATAATAATAAAATTTTAAATTAAATACTAACCTTGCAAGCCTTTCTTCCTCTTTATCTATCTCTCTCCCCTATCTTTTCTCTTTTGATTTTTGTTTCTTTATGATCGAATGGAAGGTCCGCCCTTATAAAGAAAGGATAATCCCTCAAATGAAATGTCCGCCATTATCTTATGGGGAGGGTGGTTGCAACCAATTTCATCCCTTTAAAAAAATAATAATAATATTTAAAATTTAAGTAACCGTAAAATTTTGAGTTGTTACAAGTTCTAATAAGATTGGTCGCTTATTCAACCATTTGCATAGGGTTGTTTAAGATGATCAAGTGATAGTCAGAGGGTGGGGTTTGTCCTCTGAAAATGGGTCACACATCTGCCTTTTATATGAAAGAACTTTTTCTCTTCAGTACAGGGAAAAAAAAAATAATTCTTACAGTCAGCTGTAGAGAACAACTGCAGAATGCCTATTTGAATGGAAAACTTCACTTAATACTCAAACTGAATCTAGTGTATGAGCGTTTACTCAAATTACAGCTAACGACTACTTGATCTGCTATGGATTATACTAAGGAATGTAAATGACAGGTAAATGTAAATATTACACTAAAGAATGTAAATGACTGATAAAGATAAGAATTACACTAAGAAATATAAATAACTGATAATTGAAATATATACTTGGTTTGGTTTGGTATGAGATGATAATTTTTTACCGACTTCATTCACTACCAAAAAATTGGGTAAAGGATACAGACTATGGCGGCTTTTATTTATGGTTTAAAGTTGTAGCTATATTATTACGGTTTTAATCCGTAGCTAAAATTCATATAACCGTAGCTAAATCGGTCTAAAAAAACCCATGCGATATTTCATTATCGTGGGTCATTTTTTATCTCCCTCTCTCTCAAATATCCCTCCCACGCCCGAACGCGAATTGTTTCCTACCCCCGCCCAGACAGTAATCTGTCCGAGCAGGGCTCTATGGGGTCCACAGTGATGTAAGTGTTTTATCCACGCCGTTCATCATTTTTCGCAGATCATTTTAAGGTATAATGCAAAATATTATGAAGTTACAAGTCTTAAGTGGACCACAAAGTGGGGATTGAACTTCCACCATTAAAAAGTTCTTGGGAGCTGGAGAAGTTTTGGATCAAGCTTATATTTGTGTTTTCACTTCATCCATGTCTACATGACCTTATTAATAGGTTGGATGGTAAAAAAAACATAACAGGAGCCCTCATAAAGGTTTCAACGGTGGGTGTCATTATCACTGCAGCTTCCTTTAGTGTGGTCCACTGGAACTATGGACCTGCCTCTTTCTTTGGGTCATAATTTTAAATGGTCTAATAAAAGCGATTAACGGCGTGGATAAAACACTTACATCACTGTGGGCCCCACAGAGCCCTGCCCGGACTTATTACCGTCCGAGCGGGGGTAAGACGCAATTTGCGTCCCCCACGCCCTTCCCCTGCCTCCACCTCACCCCCACACCCTAGCCACACCTCCACCTCTCTCTCTCTCTGACGCAGGGGAGGACGTGAGGTCGAGCACTATCTTCCTTAAGAGGATAAGTATCCCGAATCCACGGAACTTCTCTAGACTCCTCACAAAGACTTCTCAAATCCACGAGGAAAGAAAGCATAAAATAGAAATAAATTCTAATAAATTCGAAATTGATTAATGACTGAATAAAAATGAGTTCACAACCCTTTAAATAGGGATACTAAGCAATGAGAAAGAAATCAGAATCAAACTACAACTAAAACTCTTAGAATTCGCGACTTACTATAAATAGTAAACTTACTATTTATAGACGGTCGTGATGTCTACTAGTGCGCAAGGTTTTCGGTCAAAAATAGTAAGTGTCCTATTTGGCTTCACAAAACCGTTCTCCTAATTATTCTAAGCTCTTTTCACGTTGGGCGCAACTCCTAAAGCCCAATGGATGAAGAGTTATAATCAAACTAAAACTTACTATTTATAGTAAAAACGAAATTAAAACAGGGAAATGACTGTCGATCCAGGGGTTTTTCGCAATTCCGGGCATCGCAACCCAACATAGCTGGGTTGGTTGGCCAAAGTAGCTTGTTCTACCCCAAAATCATATATTTTACATCAGGTAACTCATTCCGGATTGCGAGATACGCCTGATCTAAGGTCCGATGGTCCGGATCACTTTTGTCGTCGACCCAGCCTTTTCTTATCCATCTTGGCCATGAAACTGTCCACGACCCGCTCTACATCTCTCTCTCTCTCTCTCTCTCTCTCTCTCTCTCTCTCTCTCTCCGATTTTTCTCCTTTCAAGTTCCCTCTCTCGTTTCCATTTCTTTTCCCATTTTCTTATTCTAGGGTTATGATTTTTATTTTCCATTTCCGATCTTTTCTCCCTCTCCCTTCTACGTAAGAGGGAAAGCATCAGTGTTGACAGTGATTCCATCAATGGGGGCAATTCGAGTGTCAGCAGCAAGTTTGTAGACAGTGAACAATTTCAGAGGTAAGCAACTACAGGTTCCCTAGAAATGGATGTTTTCTTTTCTTTCATATCTTAGATTCTACTTGGGTTCTTGTAACCGTATATCAATCATCCCTGTTGTGGCTGCTACTTGGGTTTGGTCAACCCGAAAACTGATTGACCCAAATCGAGTTTAGGACAGGTGCCAAGGCCCTTGGCTCACATTCGGGTTAGAAAACGAAGACCCAACTTAAAATCAGGTTTGTTTCAGGAAAAGGTTGGGTTTGGAATAATCATGTGTATTCGGGTAGAATTGGTTCAGAACGGAGGATTTTGCATTGGCTTCAGTTTGGGCATCTTAGTTCAGTACAGAGGATTTTGCATTGGCTTCAGTTTTTGGGCTTCAGTTTTGCTGGTGCTATCATTGGAAAAGGAGGGGTGAATTCAAAGCAGATAGTTCGCCTCACAGGTGCCAAACTTGCCATCCGGGAGCATGAGACAGACCCCATCCTGAGGAACATTGAGCTTGAGGGGACCTTTGATCAGATCAAGCAGGCAAGTGCCATGGTGCGTGAGCTTATTGTCAACATCAGCTCGGCTGCAGCTCCAGCTACCCCAGCTAGTAATTACAAGACGAAGCTGTGTGAGAACTTATCAAAGGGATCGTGCACGTTTGGGGAACGGTGCCACTTAGCACATGGTGCAAGTGATTTGCGCAAGTCCTCAGTGCCAAGATCTATGGTTGGATGACCATCTGATCTTTGACTTAATGGATTGGAGTAAAGACATGTCGCTGCTGAACTTAAATGTTGGAAATTTTGAATGCGGGGCAGCAGGTGAATGGCCTGTTCCTCTGCTGAGATTGGCTTCTCCCTTTGCTGGGAGGGGTTGGATCAACTTGTGAACAGTAGATTGGTACCTCCCATGCAGCTTCAAAAGAAGGCGGCTCAGGCCTGCCTTGACTACCATCCTAGATGTTGCATAACATCATGTTGTCATTTGTGGTTCAGTGTTTGCTATATGAAGATTGGCCCATATGGATTAAAGTTCGTATATAGATAGTAAATAGAAGAGCAACGGCATTCATGTTCAAAAAAAAAAAAAAGTTTGGGCTTCAGTTTGGGCATCTCGATTGAAACTTAATTGTTCAAGTAAACTTGTTTCAAACCAGCTCTCAATGTTTGTTTTGATAGAGTGAGTGGTGTTTATAGCACTACAAACAATATATACTGTGTTTATAATTTGTAACCTTCAGTGCATTTTGTTGGCTTCCAGTCAGCGGCACTCATGGCTGTTGGACTTCTTCATGAAGGATCAACACATCCACTAACTATGAAAATTCTTCAAGTAGTGAGTTTATTTTATTTTTGTGCACTGGTTTTGGTTGTTGCTTATAATGTATTTGATGAAATGATTGTAATAAGCCCATCGAAATATATACATTGGCTAAAAATGACAAAATTTTGAGCCTCAGGTGGGTTATAAGCATAAGATTACAAGGAGGGAGAAGGGCGACAAGGTGACTTGTGTCCATTATGTAGATCTATAACTATGGTTTTTGCTCCTTTTTTTCGGTAGTGCAAATATACTCACCATTCTCCATAATGTCACACCCATGTGCAGAGGATCTAAACAGTGTGGCCACCTATTGAAAGCTTGGATCTCACACCCGTGTGCCATATTGGCACATATGCTTGAATCTGGATGAGTTGGGCTCTCTTCCCTGATTTTTATGGCTTTTATTTTATTTAGTTTAGAATTTATAGCTGATTGCATTGTTTTATTGTTAAATATAGGTAACCATTGAGGAAATTTCCGGCTTGATGTGACTTCAAGATTAACACTCAATTCTCTACATGTCTCTGCAGAAATTTATCAAGCAACAAGCTTACAGGATTCATCCCCTTACCGAGTGCTCTGTGGCTCTGTTCTAGCTGTTGCTGCAGAAGATGTTGTCACTTTATGGAACCCGGACACAAATGTTCTTGTAGCTGTTATTGGAGAGACTCTTACAGTGATTGTCTGAATATCATTATCTAATTGCAATCAACAGGGCAAGAGTGTTACTGAGTTTGCTTGTTTCAGTTATGATAGAAAGTGCTTACATCCCATTGCTTTTCTACAATTCTCCTAGTCCATTGATGGTGGCTCATATCTTTTTTCCTTTTGTACAGGTGGCAAGTGCCTTGTCCCGGTGGGTCTTGGAGATGATGATCAATGCACCCAAAATGACTTTACTGCATGGCGTGCCACATATGCGGAGAAGATGCAGCAGATCAAATATATAATACTGTATGGGACCAACCTTCCCGTGATGATTGTTTCTCAGGTGGACCATGATCTTGATGGACAATGGACAAAAGTATCCTCTGTCTCAGGGTGGATTGTTGACACACCTTACGGTAATAACCAAAACTATTCAGAAGCTTTTAGCATGGTTGCATTTGGTCACCTCTAAAATGAATCTATTACAGTTGTGAAATCTTATTCTTGCAAGTGTGCTCTCACTGAAGACCGACACTAAAATTTAGCTCCGTTGTTATCTTTCCTTAGTGTTGCTTCTCTAATATTCAATATGCTATGCACCTATCTTCTCCATCCTTCTAGTGGAACATTCCTATAAGAACATCTTTCCATACTGTTTTCTACTTCTTCTGCTTTTATTTATTTATGAACATTTGATATAAGAATATCAACTCCTGCATTCAGTCCTTTATGTGGCTTCTTTTTCTAGGTCCTTCTATTTCTTTAGAATAGGCTGGTCCAATCATCAAGTTGGCTATACTTTCTTTTAGCAGTCAATTGGTTCTTTAAGCCATTTATCTTGTGGTGCAGTATACCCTATGCTTCATCGTCTTGCTTCAATATATTCCCAAGTTGTGATTTGGAAACAGTTGATGCCACATACTATTTGTTGTGGTACATTCTTGTTAGTCATGTAAGTATCACTATTATTAGGTCCTGTTATGCCTTAATTATGTATGTGGTGTATTATTTATTTGATTGATATTGCTCTATTTTATAACATGGACTCTTTTCCAGTGAAGTCTGGAGTAGCACCAATAGGTAATCATAAGAGGGAAAGTAGACTTAGGTGGTTTGGCCATGTGCAATGGAGACTAGTTAGGAATGTGTTCATTCAAGTTGAAGGCTTTAAAAGGGCGAGGGGAAGGCCAAAAGCGATGTGGGTTAGAGGTGGTAAGAAAAGACTTCATGAATCTTGAGATGTAGGTTAAGATTCATATTAGAATTTTGAGACACAAGATGTGCCCAACCTCTACATGTCAATGGGCATCAATTTTGTTTTTGTTTTTTAAAAAGATGAAAAAAAAAAAAAAAAAGAAGCTTTCAGAAAAATCAGTCAGTTTGTGTTTGTTTGGTTATGAAATATGAATCTTGTTGTAGTCTCATTCTGTAATTCTTTTTGGTTATTAAAAAAAGTGTTAGCATGTTGATTTTATCAGGATCCCATATTTTTAACACATTGTCTGTGACTCTGTGTTTGAAACTAGCATATCTATGTTTAATTACATTGCTCAAATCAATCTAGAATCACTTTAGCTATGTGAAATTTTGGATTACATCAGACTAGAATCGATACGTAGAGAGCATGAGAGCAAGAAATCCATCCTCTACTTCCACTGCCCATATTTTCTTTGGTCATTTGTGACAGATGGAATTCTTATGTTATCAAGCTTGTCTTCAAATTTTCTATTTGCAAAGCATACTTATGATTCAGAGCATAGCATGTCTGATTTTCATAATTGCACTTTACAACTATCACAGAAACAAACTACACTCGTTTCAATTTTGGGTCTTTGACTTCTTTAGGGTTAATTTATAGTTTTAAAGACTTGACTCAAAATCGATTTAATAATAGCTGTTGATGACAAAATCAGGACCACCCGCCACTCCGTGCGATGCTCCTCCAATGAACCCTGGCCCTGCACAAAGGGTGAGCAAAGGAGACCCTGGATTAGCCGGGGGACCCTCCGATGCCTAAGTCAGGTCAAGGGAATCAGGGTCTAAGTTAAAACGTAGAGGGGGAGTGCAAGATTTTGCATATACTATGGAGTCCTCGCGTATTTATACCTGACTATTGAATGATCTGGGTCCGTTAATCATGGCATGATTTACTCATTCAAAGATATTCTCGGATCGTGGGGATATTATGTGTGATCTAAGGATCATATGTTGTACTATGCGCATCGTGCGTATCTGCGCCCGAAGTAATCGGCCACTTCTTCTTATAGTAGTTTCTAAGTTTAGCTTGGCGCATAATATACTCGTATCTTTCTCTGACCTCGGCCCGGGACATCCTCCTTCAGAAGGAGATAGGGATGAGGATGAGGGCGAGAGCTCGACCTCCTTTGAATGGAAGATGAAGATGAGGACGAACGAGATCTCGGCTCGGCTGTCCTCTCCCAAAGTATAGCTCGCCGATCCGACTGTCAACCTCGGAGTAGAAGCCCCCTTTGTAACTTGTTGAGGGCTTTCAATTTGTGCATCATGATGACTACTTGCTCACTCGACTGAGTAAGTATGATCTCAGCCCTTAGAATTATATAGATGGCTCGGATCTTCCCTTAACAATGTAGATGGCTCAGATCTTTCCATAACAGTAGCAAACTTACAATGTTCTCCATACTCTTATGGGATAGATTCTCGTGTATTCGTTCGTGTTGTTATGTAGGAAAAAATGGAAAATAAACTTAAGAAACTACGTCAAAGCCTTGTAATGCAGGGGCATTTTCACACCGGGCTTGGGTGGGGTATCCCGTGGGATGCGGGGACACACTCGGGGTGGGTGACCCATGTGATTTAAGGCCCACGGGGGAGGTCTCATGTTCGAGACTCCTCACCGAGGGTGATTAATGAGCGTTTCACACCGGGCTCGAGTGGGGTAGCCTGTGGAATGCGGGGTTAGATGTGGGGCTTGGGCTATGAGATAAAGAGATTAATTCGCCATACTCTAACAGTTCGAGCTTTTAGAGCAAGTAGTTAATTGTCCTGCATCACCTTGGTTTCAGGTAACTTAGTGTCGTTTTCTAAAACTATATCATTCATCTCTTAGTGAAATTGGTTCTTGTCAGCATACGAGAGACATTATTATTATAATTTGTACTACAATAGTGATAAATACCATTATTAAAAAAAAAAAAAAAAAAAAAAAAAAAACTTTAAAATATAGCCAATGGCTATGGCTATTAACCGTCGTATTTATCTAGAACCGTAGCTGTTGCTAACTTCAGCCTATTGCTACAGCTCTCGTTCTAGTTTTCACTACAAATATAATCCGTAGCTGTATGTACATTTGAGCTACGAAAAGTTTGGATACAGTTATGAATTCAATCCGTAGCTATATTTTTAAGACCTATGGCTACGATACCAACTGCTACGGATTATAACCCTAGCTACTATCCCGGCTTTTATCCTTAGCTTACTTTAATGGCCAATGCATGTCATGACACCTCCCCCTACTTGACTAATGCACATGCTAGACCGTTCCGCATCATCAATCCACCTCAACACCCCAAGCACCAATAGTAATTTGTAGAATTTTCACCTAGACTTTTCACTATCCAAGCCACCTCCCCTAATTCTCCTTACTTGCACCAATAGCATTTGCACAAAATGCCACATCATACATTTTTTCTATACAAGAGAGGGGTCTCTCTAGCCCTTCTTCCCTTGAAACACTTAAAAATTTTCAGAAATTATGAAAGAGAACAGTGAGCTGTGGGACCAAGCAGGTGGGCCAACCATCAAGCTTAGCAAGGATCCAAGCCATCCAACTAAGGTGGGTCATACTCTCCTCTCTCACTCTCTTTCCTTTCTCGTGGGTAAGGTGTGACACCTCTACGGGGCCCACCGAGAATAGTCACGCTGTCCACTGGCAGCATGTGAGGCCCACTAATAATGGGACCCACCCTTCCTTTCATAAGTTTAGATTTGTAGTACTTGGTCAATTTTCAGCAACCTGTCTTTTTGAGAATTTCATCGACTTTACGATCTCATGGAGGACCCCACCCACATCAGAATTAGCGCAACCACTTGGATCTTGTAGGTATCATACCAGAGTCCATGATTGGCCTCTTGGACAGCCCGTGGTGGGCCCCACATGAACTGGGTGCAACGTCCAAAAGTGGACAGAAACAAATAATGCAGATTTCGATCTATGCACAGTTTTTGCAACTACCCTACTTAGGCCTATCACCGCAGATTGCGCACACATGATCGAGCCCTGTCTTAGCGTTTTTGGATCCCATACTTGGGACTACATGGGGAACTTGATCGATCGTGGGATACGCCCAAAAATGACCCAAACCCATTTCTACACTGCACTTTCTGCACAGTTTTTCGGGAGCCTGTGTTTGGGCCCTTGCCATGATTTACCCACACATATTCAGTGGGGCCCACCTTATGGGTTTTGAAGCCCATACATAAGGCTACCAAAGGGTCACAACCCTTCACCAAATGTGAGCCCCACGTGATCACAAATCAGACCTAATAATAGACCCTACACATTTCTGCAACAAACTAAAACTTGGATATATATATATAGAGAAGCGCTCACCTGCGAACCAGTTCGTACGTAGTACGTACGAACTTTTTTGATGATCCATCATACGTGATGAATCTCGCAAATCTGAACCGTTCATGTGAAGCAGCACCTAGTGAAAACCCCTAGGACCAAGTTTTACTTTTATCTAAAACTTTTATCCATACCGTCCATAGCAAAGAGAAATTCAAATCAAGGAAAGAAGCTGTTTACATTTTTCACGGTCCACCAAAGTTTCAGATCAAAGTAAAAATTCATACTATGAGGTTTCATGAGGTTCTGCTTCAAGTGAACCGTTCAGATTTGCGAGATTCATCACGTATGATGGGTCATCAAAAAAGTTCGTACGTACTACGTACGAACTGGTTCGCAGGTGAGCGTTTTCCTATATATATATATATATATATATATCAAAACTTGCGTGGCCCACATCCGTGGGGTCCAGCACTTGTGTATGACTTCTGTTCGTCCATCTGAACCATGGACATGATCCGATGATCACGGTGGACCCGAAAATCAAGTGGGCCACCCCGTGGGCCTCATCCAACAGTTGAAAATCATCCTAAGCCACCATAATGTTTATTTTATCATCCAACGGCGGAAAATCCCTGACCTTTCAAATTTTTCTGATATATATACGGGGGAAAAGGTTCTATGCGGTCGAGCTCATGGAAACTTCCCATGAGGTCGAGCTGTGTGGGCCCCACCGTGATGTGTGTCGAACATCTACCCCATCAGTCAGATGCACCATTCCATGGTGGGCCTTGGGCTTAAAAATCAAGTCAATCCATGACTTGTGTGGGCCACATACAAAAGTTGAGAGGGGTTACCCTCCCATTAAAACATTCATAATCATTTGTTGAGCCCACCAAGATGTGGTTCACAAATCCAGCCCATCTATTATGTGTGTCCCACTTGGATGAGGGGTCAGACCAAGTTTCAAACGCATCCAAACTTCAGGTGGGCCCCACCAAGTGATTTTATATGTTTTACGCATGTATTCACATGATTTTAGATGATATCGCCCACCGAGTTCGGATCGACTTCCCATGAACAATGGCCTATGAGATAAGGATCTAAGGGGCATGGTACACTTGGTGCATAATGGCATAGCATATATGGTTTATATGATTTAGGTGTTCATTGCTTTTTTGTTGCAAAATTCATTTTAACAGTGGGCTTCTGTTATCCTTCCTTAAAGGTGTTCAGCTTAATCTTGATCTTGATCTCAACATTTCTAAGTTAGTGATTGAGGAGGATTGTTTCTTGATCATCATCGTTATCATCATCACTAATAAATAATTATAATCAATTAAAATGAGATGAACTCATTTTTAAGTGGCATCCAAAAAGGCTCTAAGATCGTTGGATTGTCTATGGAGAAAAGCTTAGCTTATGTTATTTCAAGGGTCTATTTGGATACCACCTCATAAGTAACATTTTTTGGCTTATGGTAGCAAAGAAGTTTTTCTTTTAAAGATAAGTTAGTTAGATAAGCACCATTTCAAAAATAACTTACTATCTTTTTGTTCTTTTTATTTTTTAACACATGCGCATACAAACGCCACACACTCACACCGCAGTGGGATTTCACCACCTATGGATACTTGAACCCTTGACCGGGTGTTGAAACTCCTGAGAGTCTACCATGGGAGGAAGAGTAAGGATCCAAATAACTTAATATCTTGACGGTACTTGTAACCATCGGCAAAAATTTATTGCCTTTTAATTCTCTCTCTCCACATAATGAAATGTCCATATCAATGGTGGCCCCCCATGATGGATGACCCACATCAAAGTGGGGCCCACATGATGGATGATCCAAAACAAAGGTGGGCTCCACATTTTGGCCAATGGACATTGAAGGTGGGCCCTACATGATGGACAATTAATATTTATGGTGGGTCCACATGATAGATGACACACATCAAGATGGGACCCACATAATGGGTGGTCCACATCAAAGGTTGGCCCCTAATGATGAATGGCCCACATCAAAGGCAAGCCTCGCATGATGAACAACCCATATTGACGGTGGCGCCCACACGTTGGACAATCCACATCAAAGGTGGGCTCCACAAGATGGGTAGTGGATATAATGGATGACCCTCATTAAGGTGAGCCCTACAAAATGGACTGTCTACAGCAAAAGGTGGCCCTTAATGATGAATGGCCCACATCAAAGATGGGGCCCACACAATAGACGGTCCACGTCAAAGGTAGGCTCCACATGATGGAAGATGGCTATTAAAGGTGGGCCCCACATGAGAAGAGTTCACATTAAAGGTTGCCCCCTAATGACAAATGACCCACATCCAATGTGGCCCCGCATAATGGACAGCCCACTTTGAATTAGAAGTTGGGCCCCATATAATGGATGGCCCACATTAAAGATGGGCCCTGCATGATGGATGGCCCACATCCAATGTCCAACATGATGAACGACCCACATCCAAGGTGGGGCCACATGATGGATAGCCCTCATCGAAGATGTGCCTACAAGGTGGATGGTCCGCAATGAAGGTAGGCCCCACACGATGGACAGTTCACATTGAAGATAGGACCAAGGTGGGCCCAACTTAAAAAGAATAATCCACAACAAAGGCTAGCTTCACCAAACAAAATTGACAGATTAGTAAATATGTGATCTTGGAAGCCCAATATACTTCTTTACTTTTTTGCTAGTAACCGTGTTGTTTATTAAACATACTTATTTGCTGAATAAGTAAAAAGATAAGTTACTTGAGGTGTAATTAACTTATGTAAAGTAACGATCCAAACGAGCCCTAAAGATCTCAACAAAGAAGATGGCTGCCCTGAAATTCAATGGTTTTTCTCCCACACGGCATAGTCATTGCCAGACGCAACGATATGAAAATCAGGTGGAACAAGATTACCGACATCATACCTCGACCCTATCTTGGCAATGATTTTCTCGTCGATCGCAGCTAAATAAAGATCGGCATCAGAGGCTATGACACGACAAGTGCTAGTCGGTCGAATCCCATTTTTAGACCTGATTGAAGCCAATCTGCCAATCTCTTCCTTCAGTCCCCAGGTGAAGAAGTGATCATAGAACTGCACAAGAAAAGAAAACATGATTTATTTCTTAATAACAAGTTAATAGAAGGACAGATCATGAGCCTTTGTTAGATATAGAAGTGAAATGGATGAGGAAACATGTGAAGTTTCATGTTCTATCACCATGTAACTTGCACGTGTTGCTGCCTATCTCAATTTTCATCGAATGGACCGCCACCATGAATGGATTTTGGCACCGAAATATCAACTTTTGAATGATCATAACTGTTTGATTAGGGACCTAATAGCTGACGCTTCAAATGTGCTAGGAAGGTAATTTTTTTTAGTCCATGTATGGCGGAGCATACCAGTTCAATTGTGCTTATAACCATCCAAATCTCAGTGGACACGTAATTTTATGGATACTTAGAGCAGGAGAAAAAAAAAAAAAAACACCATAACAACCGTAGATGATTAGAACTCACTATGGAAGGGATTCCTGGATGGGTGAGAACATAAACATATCCTTGCATGACTTTATCCGAAGGGAATGGCCATAACCGTTGTGTGGATCCTGTATCATGATTGTCGATGAATGTGACACTCTTTTCTGGCCGCAATCCAATCATTCCGGGCGGCCTCCCATCCACGTCCTTCATCCGCCACAATTCCCCTTGCACTGCAGCTTGGAGAACCCCTTTAGTTGTAAAATCAAAGGCTGTCGCAACCCCACCAGCAGTTTGAACCCAATCCACCAGCTCCTTCCTATGTGAATCCTGGTTATACTCTGGCTTCCCGTCTTTTCCATAAGCAAGACGGCTCCAGAACTCACCAACCACGAAAGCTGGTTTGGTCTGATCGATATAAACCTTAGCAATGTCTGCCCGATATCCTTTGGAAAAATCGAGGCGCCACCCATCAAAGCCGATATCATTCTTCAGCCAGTTCAACCAATCAGACAGCTCTCTTTGCACCCTTGCATTCGTGTGATCAATATCAGGGGCACCTCCAAAGCCAGCGCCGGTGTCGGGATTTCCTGTTCCATCGGAATAGGCAGTGTCATCGCTGCAAATTAAAGAAGGGCCCCAGTCGAGACGGTCGTCTTCTGTTCCACCTTCAAAGATGCACCATATCCCTCTGCCATCCTGCTTCTCGGCGCATCTATGGTTAATGACTATATCTGCAACACATTTGATCCCCTTATCATGCAATGCCGTTATCAATCGCTTCAATTCTTTCTCGTTTCCATATCTTGATGCATTGAGATCATATAGCCTTCCTGGAAGGTAACCTGAGGAAGGGAAAGGAACAAAGAAAAGCATGTGATGAGCCTCATCAGGACCTTAATCTTATACAGAAAGCGACCTTTTCATTAGCTTGTGTTTCGATGCATGACTGAATTCAATTGCAAAATTTGCTTGATAGAGATGAAAGGACCAATTATAGTTAGATGAAAGACCCAGAGGACCTGTTTGGCAAACAACTAACAATGAGTTCACTTCATTTATGTTAATTGTAATCATGTACTAGAGACGATATTCTTGATAAGCAACAATCAAGATCTCTACTAAGAGTGGTAATTAACCAAAATGAGATGAACTCATTTTTAGGCGTCTACCAAACAGGCCCTTACACTCATATAGGACCCAAAATGAAAGTATCTGAATTTGGGTTCGGAGTCTAGTTCCTTAATAGGAATGCTAAGAACGGTATTTACAATTTGGTCAGTTCCATTCTATTCGAACTAATTTATCAAAATTCAATTCAGTAGTGCATCCAAATGCAATCTTAATCATACAGTTCAAAGTTTGATTTAACAAAGTCAACTCCCATGCTACTAACATGAGACACCATGGGTAATAGAGATTAGCTAGTCATCTTAGGATCAGCTTTGAGCAGAAAGATAAAAATAATTTCAAGAATGGACTGGAAGGAATAAAGTGAGGTTGGGACATCATAAGGGCTAGAGACATTGGTGGCAAGAAGAAAGAAGAGATCTACTTGGTTACATCTTGTTCATTAGAAGATAAAAAGACAACCTTCTCTTTCATAGAAAATCTTAATTTGAGCATCTTTCAAACGACCGTGAATAAAACAGTTAAAGATTGCTAAAGATTTTTGAAATGTTGGACAAGCACCTCTTCCAATTGTTGTTTGTCCAGATAAACATGGGCTGCCTTCATCTTTTATCTTTTGATTAGAGTTTTTTTGTTCTATTTAATGCCTGTTTTAATAACACCTGTGGGAGTTATGCAGTCTCATTGGCAGTCCCCAGCAAGAATAAAGGAAGGCAGCAAGAATAAAGGAAGGTTTTATCAGGTTGGCCAACATAAAACTTTGACCACAACTTTTCTTGTTAATCCTGATGATTAATGATTGTTTGGTTGCCACTTAAATACGAGTTCATTTGACCTCATTTTTATGTGGCGACCAAACGGCCCGTAGTGTATTTTAACGAAAATTTCTAGTATTTAAGGGCAGTAGCCGTCCACTTAGTGTATAAAGTTACAAACTACTTAAAAATCTTTGTCCATTCCATGTCCTTCTCCGCAGCTGCTTCAACGTATTCTGTCAATCCTCTGCTCTTCAACATGTTGGCAAAGACACCCATGTTGGGTAATTCCAAATGGGCCGCTGGCTTTTCACTGCCCACTAATACTAGTTCTCTAAGCATTTACAAGCAACTACTCAAAACCCAGATGGCCCATCCACAGGCGAGCAGAGCATTAAGGTATTTGATTCATGTGCAGCAAGCGGAAACTTGTAGCTTCTTCTTTGGTGATTCTAACGGGACTAGTACTGTTGGACGTGGGCCAGTGGGGCCTACTGGTGAGCAATCACTAGTGGGTGGGTCCCACGGGCTTTGGCTTCTTACGGCCTTTTTCCTCTTCTGTTATATTTTAAATTCAATTTTGAATTTGATTTATGATAGGAGATAGGGATAAGACCGGATGATGTGGCCTTATCCCAATCCCACCCAAACTCTCCTTCTTCTGTTAGGGATGTGATCGGCTCATGTGGCCTTATCACAATCCCACTTAAACTCTCTTTCCTCTGTTATATAAGGAGTGCGCTTCTCTCATGAAAAGCAATCGATTCATACGAAACACGGTGAGAATATAGAGAGGAAGAGAGTATCCTATAGTCTGTTCATATTAGCTTGTCCTTAGGACGATCTGGTCCATCCATAGTAATACGGGGCCACTATATACCGTAGGATCAGAGGTGTGAAAAGTTCGATCTGCTCTAGTAGTAGATAGGCGGGCCATTGGAGCACTGTTCTTCAGCTTTGTAAGGGTTCCAAATTACGTGTAGACCGTCAGATCTTGAGGGCTCATCTTCCGCATTTACCAACAGTGGTATCAGAGCAATTTAACGGCGGATCTCCGATTATTTTCATCTAGAAAGGTAAGTGGCCCATCCTTTCTTTTAGATTGGAATCCATATTTTTTGAATGGTATTGCATCAGCATATGTATGGTAGATTACATTTAATATACAATACCTAGTTTGGATGGATTGGATCACTGGATCAGTGTTATTTTTTTTTTATATATAAAAATCATTGATTATGATCTAATGATCGGTCCAGATCCATTACTAATGGTCTGGATTACTGAACAGTGAGACCCATCTCTTTATGTGTTTTATTCACGTTGAAAGAGGATTACACCTCTTCACACCTTACAGTGATTAACGGAGGGACCCATCTGATTCCATAACCAATGTGGGGAGTGGATTGGGTGGTATACATTATATATAGTTGTTGTACACGTGATTTCTGTACACAAGAATGGCTAATGTACATCACAGCAGTAATCTTGTCTTTACTCTGACATCAGCCCCTAGTTTTTCGGTGGAGAATTTTGGTGGAAATTCTCTTGAGGGCGTGATAGTCTTGCGCTGTAACAGCGCATGCGGAAGATGTTGCTTCCGGTTGAAGGTCAAGGTGGGATACACCATGATAAATTGTCGATAAATCCACACCCTCCATTAGTTTTGTAAAATGATTTTAGGCCATGGCCCCGAATTTTAGGTGGATCTATGGAGTGGACGACCCACACTTGGAACAGAGAAAATGGGATAAAACCCATTAACGTAACAACATGTTCCTGGTTTTTCATGGAAAGATTCGGTTGAATTTGGGTTGGATAGGTAAGGTCCACTAATGATGCCTTCTCGAAGATCCACTCCAATCTTTATTTTCTCGGTATCATGTCATGATATGGAGTTTAAAATGAGGAAGATCCACTCATCTAGTGGACCACACCACAGTAAAAAAAAAAAAAAAAAAAAAAAGTGTTCAACGGCCGTTAATCAGTTTAATCCCATTGATGATTAGATTATTCCCTAGAACAACATGGATGCTGGATTAAACCCATCACCATACGACTACCATGTGTACAATATGGACGGTTCAAAATAATTCACAAAGGGCCAAAAACATCCCTGTTTAGATTAACGGTGAGACGCACTTGTTAAATGACGTATACAACCAAAACACGTCAAATATTTTATTCACTTGAAAGATATAAATTGTAAATACGTCAGCAACTCACAGGACTCATCACTAGATATGTGATGAATCCAAACCGTCCATCCATCTGGTGTATCACATGATTGGCTGTTGTACACGTGTACACATATTGTACATGATTGGCTGGTGTATCATGTGATTGGCTGGTGTACACATAGCTGCAAATCACGTGATTGGCTGGTGTATCATGTACAGTGACGTGTTGTATCAAGTACATGTGATGTACACGTATGATCTACATGTGACGTGCTAACACATGATTACTATTCACGTGATTGCTGCACATGTGTGATTTCTGTACATGTGTATACAGTGACGTGTGCACATGTGTGATTTCTGCATGTGTATACAGTGAAAACGTATACTGTACATGTGTGATTTCTATTCATCTAATGATTACTTTACACGTGTACACACCAAGTTTGTGTATATAAGTATTACTAACGTGTTGTAGTACACGTGATTGCTGTACACGTGATTGCTGTAACATAATCTTGATATGAAAACAGTGATCTCGTTGACGTGTACGTGTAATCTGTACATGTAATCTGTATACATTTACTGTTTCTACTATACACGTTTACTGTACAAGTTTACTGTTTCTACTGTGCACATGTTGTGGTGTACACGTGTTGTGGTGTTACCGTTCACGTGTTGGCTGATGTACACGTGCAGTAACTATGTTTTAGTTTTGCTAATTCCACATGTGTAGATCTGTTAAAAGATGAATGCAGATATTTGTTAAATTCATGTTTAATCTACAAAGCAGTAGTGTGGCCCACATATATATGATATGATATTGTTTTCTTTATAATATTATCTTCACTGTTGATCTAGAGATCATTAGTGAGCGAAGCGATCATCAACCATGATGATCAATGTTGATGAAAGGATCCATCATCAACAATGATCATTAACGGTAATGATCAGATCTATCACTAATGGTCGTGATCACAGATGAAGATAGAACTCTCCTGATATCTTAGCACTTTATTTTCTTTCTGATGATGTTTACATGTGTGAAATAATTAGGCTTGATGTGTTTAGATCTAAGCCCTACTTATTTTTCATTTGAACATATAGAAAAACTTAGTGCTAGAATCTTCCCTAAAACTAAAGGTTGTGCATAACCTGAGTGGGAGTTTAATCTCCACCACCAAATGACGCATGCAACCAAATAATGGAAGGTTGCATGTTATACAATTATAATTTTATAAAAGTACCAATTTCATCTTAATTTGAGAACTTGATTGTTCTACACCGCCCATTCGGGTATGTGGACTTTCAGATCTCGTTAAGATGTGTTGACTACTTTTATATTATGAAAATTTGTATAACACGTAGAAATGCTGATGATTAGTGTCAATACCTTAGATCTTAGCTAAGTAGTGATACTCATGCAATGTAGAGATGGCTACCAAAGCGTTGATCGCTGAACAACTGAAAGGACAACATTTCGACGGCAACAACTACGAAGACTGGTCCCGCGCGGTGCGATGCCTTCTGGACGAGGACGATATATCTCACACACTCGATGTAGTTCAAGAGGAACCCATCTTAGGTGAAAACGGAAATTTACAAGAACATAGGGTTGCGATGACTCGCTACAATAAGTGGCGAAAACAAAATCGTTCAGCCCGTAATGTTCTTCTTAGCACCATGCACAAAGAACTCATACCTACGTATGAAGTGCATGAAACCGCTAAGGGAATCTGGGAAGCACTGACAGATGCCTATGCTTGAAGTCAGATGCAAGAGTTAGGGCAATGAAATTGGAATTTCAGGAGTATAGGATGCCCGTCACGCCCCATCAAAGATCATATCCGTAAGGTGGAGCAAATGATAGGTGCCCTTAGGAATGTTGGGTGTAAATTGTGAAAATCAAAAGATTATAGCCATGCACCGTTCCTTGCCTGAATCTTGGGCCCAAATCAAAAGAATTCTGAACCATACTGATTCTATCACTACGTTCAGAGACTTTTGTGGCCACTTGGTACGTGAGGTTGAAATGAATGCAATTCAGCTAAGTTCGGCCAGGGCCTTTGTAGCAGAGACCCATAAGCGGAAAGCTAACAATAAACGGTCCAAAGCTCGCAAGAAGGCGAAGAAGAATAACCAAGAACGAAGACCACACACACTGCTCCAAATCTCAAGAAGGGAATGGAAAGAAGAAAAAAAAAAAGACAAATGTAGTCCGCTTTGTCTCGTGGAAATTTTAGCCATTATGCTCGACAGTGCGCCCATAAAAAACGGTAATTTCTCGGTCACTAGATACTTTGTATGTAGGCGTTTGTTGAAATCCTTTCCGTTGATACTATATCTAACGAGTGGATTTTGGATTCAAAGCAACAAAGCACGTGACAAGTAGTCGTCGAGGACTCGAGGAATTAGGCACTGTAGCCAAGGGGAGTTACAAGTGTACATGAGCAATAATCTTTGTTGAAGACGTACAAGGGATTGGCGTTTTCCATCTACGTACGCGCATAGGGCGAACAATCATACTCCGTGATATTCTATATGCACCGGGGATGCGTCGGAATTTAATTTCTGTTTCTAGGTTATTAGCTGATGGTTTTGATATTCGATTTTTCGGGACAAGAGTTTCTTTGAGACAGAATAACCTCATCTTTACATGGGGTAATTTAATTTCAAATTTATTTATTCTAGACGTAGAATGTGATAATGCATCTATTGCTTTGTCTGCTATGTCGAATGAAACTGTAGTATCTGAATCTCAAAAATGGCACGTGAGGTTAGGTCACATTGGAAAGGATCGTATGACAAGACTAGTACGTTCTGGTCTGTTAGACTCCTTATCCAAAGTTGATTTGCCATTTTGTGAACATTGTGTGTCCGGGAAGACTTCGAAGAAACCATTTCCCAAAGCGGCTAGGTCAAAGGGCACACTAGAGATAATCCATTCAGATATCTGTGGACCCTTTAATGTACATGCCAGAAACGGATGTCAATACTTTGTCACTTTCATTGACGATTACTCGCGCTATGGATATGTGTATCTCATCTCACACAAATCTGAGGCTTTTGATTGTTTTCTTAAATACAAAGCTGAGGTGGAAAATCAGCTTGAGAAAAAGATTAAAATCCTTCGATCTGATAGAGGTGGCGAGTATACATCTGAAACGTTTAAATCATACTGTGAAAATGTTGGCATTGTTCGGCAGTACACAATGGCTTACACACCACAGCAAAATGGTGTTGCAGAGAGAAGGAATAGGACATTATTGGACATGGTTAGATCGATGATGGCTCAAGCCAATCTCTCTATCACATTCTGGGGAGACGCACTGTTAACAGCCGTCTACGTCCTAAATAGAGTCCCATCCAAATCTATTCCTAAGACTCCATATGAGATGTGGTCTGGGAGGACTCCTTCTCTAGCCAACCTACGCCCTTGGGGATCTTTGGGATATGTTTTGCTACCTACTCCGCATAGAGGTAAACTTGATAGTAAAACCATTGAATGCGTGTTCATTAGGTACCCTATGCATTCAAAGGGATACATTCTAGTTTATGAGGATCATGGACGATGGATTGAGATAGAATCCCGAGACGTGACCTTCGTTGAAGATAGATACCCAAGCCGAGAGAAGCAAAAGGTTCCAATACAACTTTTTGAAATACCCGATGTATCTCAGGAGAGTGGGAATTCTGCTTTTCAAGATGATGATGCTCCTATAGTTCGTCAGGACAGTGGGAGGACATCTCGTGAGCTCTGAATTACGTCGAAGCGAAAGAGGATTGATTCCCCGAAGATACTTCGATATTGAGGGGCAAACATTCTCTTGTGTTGCAGTTGATGATGATGAACCTGATTCGTATCAGGATGCATTATTATCTTCTAACTCGGCCGATTGGGTGAATGCTATGGACGAAGAGATCGCTTCCATGAAGAAAAATAAAGTCTGAGAACTTGTTGATCTGCCTTCCAATCGCAAAGCGATTGGTAACAAATGGGTACTAAAGATCAAAAGAAAGGCAGATAGTACAGTGGACAAGTATAAAGCACGATTAGTTACTAAAGGTTTTACACAAAAAGAAGGCGTTGATTACGAGGAGACCTTTTCACCTGTTGCAAAGTTCTCCTCAATCCGCATGATCTTGTCCATTGTCGCAAGTTTAGACTTAGAGTTATATCAGATGGATGTAAAGACCGCATTCTTAAATGGTGACTTGGATGAAGAGATATACATGCAACAACCCATGGGTTATGTGGACAAAAAGTATCCAAAGAAAGTCTGCAAATTGTTGAAATCTATCTATGGGCTGAAGCAATCTTCAAGACAGTGGTACATGAGGTTCCACTTGGCCATCACCATTTTTGGATTCACAATGAGTGAAGAAGATCATTGTGTATACATGAAACGGTCTGGAAGATCTTTTCTGATATTATCTCTATATGTAGACGATATCCTGTTAGCTGGTAATGACATGCAATTGTTGACATTGACTAAAGATTGGCTATTCTCGAACTTTGAGATGAAAGACCTCGGTGAAGCCAACTTTATCCTTGGGGTAAAAATCATCAGGGATCGCCCAAAGAAATTTTTAGGTTTGTCTCAAGCAACCTATATACAAAAGATCTTAGAGCGGTTCAGGATGGAAAATTCAAAAGCTGTTGAAACCCTATGGATAAAGCTACCAAGTTAGACAGGAAATCATGTCCCCAGACTGAAGCTGAGAAATTGGCTATGTCCTCAGTACCTTATGCAAGCGCAGTAGGGAGCTTAATGTATGCTATGCTTTGCACCAGACCGGATATAAGCCATGCAGTTGGCATAGTCAGCCGTTATCAGAGTAACCCGGGACAGTCTCATTGGCAAGCCGTCAAACGTATATTCCGCTATCTCAGAGGAACAAAAGACCTAATGTTGTGTTATGAAGGCACAAGCCTCGAATTCAAAGGATATTCGATCTTTGCTTGGGGTAATGACGCCGATGAGGAAAGTCTACTTCGGGGTATGTGTTCTTACTTGGAGGAGGAGCTATCTCATGGTCGAGTAAAAACAGACATCCTGACTCTTTCATCTATGGAGGCCGAGTACATTGCATGTTGTGCGATTGATTCGGGAGTGTGTATGGGTTCGCAGATTTTTATTGAGTCTGGGTATTGTCATGCGAGTGTTCGTCACCTATATCGCTGAAGATAGACAATACTTCTACTATTGACTTGGCAAAGGACCCTAAACAGCACCAGAAATCTAAGCACATTGAGATCAAGTATCATTACGTCCGTGATCAAGTGAGAGATAAAAGGTCGCCTCATTTACTACATTCCTACCAAGGAGATGATGGCTGATCCCATGACAAAACCTACAGCTAGAGATCTATTTCAGGTTCACGTCAGGCAGATGGGATTGAGGAAAACTTGATTGATGTACTTATTTTGTAGTACCTTTGATCTTTCATTAATGAATAATACATTCCATTTATTCAGTATTGAACACTAATATAAACTAGGTAAGAAGATCATCAGCATTTACCTTGAGATCATGTAGGATTTCTATTTTTGTCGGCAGGCCGGTCACCCACTCGCACGGGTTGACCAACCTTGAATGTACAAGAGAGGTACATTTGGGGCTATGTTTATACATAGAGGTATAAACTTCCCTTTATTGTGAATAATAAAGGATGAGGATATGAGTGAGTCGTATCCGCCTACAATCTTATAAAGATTGTAGATGAGACCGATAAAGTCGAATAACATAATCGCACCATTCCTATACTTGCGATTAATGTTATGGCCTGAAATTAAAGCCAGGTTATGAGGTTATGAGATGAGTCATACCTCATGTAGAATAACCTGCGTATTGTAGACCCGACATACACCTAGTATTGTCTACTTTACGATGTGGATTGTAGCCACATGCAGGGACCCTTTACCTACAGATTGCTTTGATTCGATCTAATCATTGCAACGTGCGAGTAGCCAGTCCTGTAGGTGACTCTTTGTGTCCTTAGCTACCCTCCTCTTGTATATATGAGGATGAGATTGAGTGTCGCTACTTTAGTGTACAATGACGAAAGGTCCTTGATTGGCAGACTTCGGTTACGCTAGGAAAGCGGCTTGATTAATTCCAAATTACACATTTGCGTGGGGAAGATCCCATGACAGCTACACCAAGTTTCTAGAACTATAAATACGCACTTGAAGACTTATCCGCCGGCAGTATCGAGTTGTTTTTATTAGTCTTTTGCAAACAGTACTTTTCTTAAAAAGCATATATATAAATAAGTATTGCTTTGAATTGGTTTTAATCGAAGTTTGTGAAAAATCAAGTTTTCAAAATAACTCGATAAGTTGGATAAGTGCGTATGTTGGCCGAGTACTCCAGATCGGGAGTTAACTCCATCCGGTGTGGTCATGCGGACTAGGACAGGCATTGCAAAGCTTGGGTTATTGAGTACTAGTTAGGTGGTCACTGAGTACTTAAACACCTGTGAGAAGATTATGGTGATCCAGCTGGTCCCACGCCTCTGATTCTTTTGATCGCGATGTTTGGTATTTGATTGTTATAAGGCAAGTTAATTGGACAGATTTATGTGCCTATCCCACTATGTGATTGAGTGGGAGATGTTGGACGTGGGCCAGTGGGGCCTACTGGTGAGCAATCACTAGTGGGTGGGTCCCACGGGCTTTGGCTTCTTACGGCCTTTTTCCTCTTCTGTTATATTTTAAATTCAATTTTGAATTTGATTTATGATAGGAGATAGGGATAAGACCGGATGATGTGGCCTTATCCCAATCCCACCCAAACTCTCCTTCTTCTGTTAGGGATGTGATCGGCTCATGTGGCCTTATCACAATCCCACTTAAACTCTCTTTCCTCTGTTATATAAGGAGTGCGCTTCTCTCATGAAAAGCAATCGATTCATACGAAACACGGTGAGAATATAGAGAGGAAGAGAGTATCCTATAGTCTGTTCATATTAGCTTGTCCTTAGGACGATCTGGTCCATCCATAGTAATACGGGGCCACTATATACCGTAGGATCAGAGGTGTGAAAAGTTCGATCTGCTCTAGTAGTAGATAGGCGGGCCATTGGAGCACTGTTCTTCAGCTTTGTAAGGGTTCCAAATTACGTGTAGACCGTCAGATCTTGAGGGCTCATCTTCCGCATTTACCAACAAGTACTGTATAAATATATTACTTCATTATTTAGCTTATTAGCGCACTACAATATGTATCCAACCTGAAGCTTGTATGAGATGTCAAAGGATGTAGGCAAAAAACTCCATGTTATGGGTCAGCCTTAGTTAGCCCATAACACAGTATTGAAGAGATTAGCCCTTAATGATCCAACCCCAGCTGCCGGAATTATGTGATTCATTATTAGGGTTGTAAGTGGACCAGTCCTTGGATGGTCCAAGCCCCAATTTTGAGCCGATCGGGGTGGACCTACTCAAAATTTTGATATTGCTCAGTCCAGGCCTGCCCTAATCTTCCTCATCAAGGATTCCAAACTCTGTTTTCCTCTCCATATTTTCTAGGTAAGATCTTCCACATTTTGTTCCTCTCCGAGTCTCCACCACCATTTAATTAGAAGACTCCAGTTCTTATAGCTGGACATCATGGGACTGCGTTCGGTTGAATGTAGACTTCTCTATCTTTTCATAACCATCTATTCGTCCACTAGAAATTGAAATATCAAGATCATACTATCAGGATATTTGTGGGCCATGTTCCTTCCATGGTAGTGTATAAGAAACTTAGGGGCCTTGATTACTGAACTACTGGCCCTATGTATACTGTTCAAAGCCTCAAGTTGCAGATTGTATAATTCCTACACAAGGAAAAAAGCCACTGCTATACCCAAAAAACTTGCCTACCAAAGCCCTTATTCTGTTATTCCAGGAATGGTAATTTTAATATTTGCCAGTCAACCTGTAAGAAACTTGTCCCCACCAAGTTTTTTCGAGTTGAATCAAAAACTCGACCGGGTTGAGTTGAGTTTTTCCCAGCTTTCATTTCTTCTTTTTTAAAGCATTTGGTTGCACTAAATATCATAAAATTTCACAATATTTCATGACTAATCAGTCTAATACAATATACAATAGCATGAAATTTCATGACATTTGGTGCAGCCAATCACATCATTATGCATTCTATAATACATTTGTATACATGGAAATAATTATCAATCAAAGCCTTCAAAGTCGAATCCACCCAACATACTTTCGATTTAAGTTTTTGGGTTCCCGAAAAATAAAATTCCCATCTGTTACCAACTAAATTCCTTTCTCTCCATGTGCACACCCCGTGTGGTTGATAACGCTGGGCTTGGCTTTGGCCTGGATTTTGAATTATTGGGATGATGATACTTAAAATTTTAATTATACTTCGCCCCGAACTGGCCCATTAACAACCCTACTCTAATAGTTTCAAGTGCCTAGCTTGACAAGCTCCATCAGTCCTGACACTTATAGCATATGGGTTAGGTTCTTAACATCTTCCCAGTAAGCTTGTGCAATCACCCTTTCATTTATGTGACACATGTACACATGAAACATGGTGCACTAACAAGGTTAGAAACAGCGGAACATGTCACAAAAAAAGAATGTCTTTTATAGGAAAATATTATTTGTTCTGGTTTGTATATATCAAAGATTCATCCAAAAAAGATTTTATCGAAATTTAAGATTATCCAAGATATTGCTGTAACCCATTCACAGACGATAATGTGATGTATTCAAATGATATTTGTACCTTGGGCTGATACAGAATGCGAGGGTGGAGGAAGCCAAACGTGTGTAATTCCAGCATTAGCTAAATCGGATATACTCTTTCCAAGGAAGTTGTACCAACCCTCTTCCTTATTCCAAGACTCCCAATTAAATCCCTGAGTATGTGAAATCAAATAAATAAATAAAACATATACATGAGAAAGGAATGTGTTACTATTATGTGGACGTATACATATGTAGCAAAAATGTAATGGTACCTGAAATAAGATTTGGGCTAGTGTAGATGTGGGAACTAGAGATACTGAAAGACAGAGGCATGCCACCGATATGAAGAGGACCCTCATCTCTGCATTCCTTTCTCTTGTCTGAGTTGTGACATTTTTATAAAGGATTTACACACATGATCGGTTAGAAGATAGTGTTATCTTCAAAGTAGAGTATTAATGCCAATGTATCAAGTTTTTAGAAACATCTAAACCGTTCAAAAGGTTTCCTACAGTATGAAGAAACACTGATGGAAAAATCAAATGAATTCGATCATCATACGGGTCACGGTTTTGAAAGTAATGGAAAAGTGTCAATTTAGTCTAATGTACACATGTAGAATACCTGATGATTTAACCGATCTGAATTGTTTTCTATGGATGATCTTTACAGTGAAACTAACATATTGGACGGGTTGGATTTTATACATTCATTGAGAATGGGCAGTTATGTATTAGTTGGACGGGCCATATCGTCCAACTAGCCGTGTTCGAGACCACTTTTGAGAAGGGCGACCTGATTGGATGACCCGGTGTACACGACACGGGGCTACGCCGAATTATTATAGCTGACCACCTACAGACAACGGTTGTTGACTTGTGGTTCCCTACCTTGTATCCTGATAGGATGCCACGTGTATTGAGCATCCGTACCTTTTAAACAGTAGGTCCCATGATGAAGAACACCTAAAACAAAATTGAGACTCGTCCGCTCATCAGATAGGTCATGATTTTGTAATCAATGGATAAACGACAGTTTGACTCAACATATGTTGTGGCCTAAATTATAAGGGTTTTATCCTGATTTTTTGAAATAATAATATACATGGCGGGGCCTACCGACTTGATTGTACGGATTTCATATACACATGTCATGGTAGGAGAATAGGTTGTATAGAAATAAAAGTTTTGGTGCTGTTGCATGCAGGGGATCACTTCCCGCGTACATACGACGAGCTAAGCAGGCCGACTATGAAAAGTAGTGAGAAAGCGAATTGCTGCTGGAGCCCCGATCGACACGAAGTTCCAGTTTGGCAGCTATGTGGGGGCCACAAAGATGCGCGTAACAAATCTAGTCCGTCCATCAGTTCCTCAAGCTCACGATAAGAGAGTCCAAAAATCAGGTGCACCACATCAGACGAAACACGGAGATTGAAGATGAGGATGATATTTGTGCCTGCCATCATGGTCGGCTCCAAGAAGGGTTAAACACTGGAGGTGGTCATTCTCACGGTTTCCTGTCCTGTAACCCACTTTTGGATCTGCTTATTGTGAGTTTCAGAAACTGATGGACGGAGTAGATCTAAATTCCAAAATAGCTTCTAACAGCAGGAAGTGGGATTTCTCACAAACATGGTGTTGGGTCCCACCCAAAGTGCTGTCAGAAGCTAGGTGAACCCCACCGTGATGTTTGTGAGAAATCCACTCTATCTATCCATTTTGCCAGCTCATGATAAGACATGAGCTAAAATAAAGTGTATACAAAATGCAAGTGAGCCACAGGAAACATTTGGGATTGAATGACCAGCATTGAAACATTTTTGGGGCCACAGAAGCTTTGGATCAGGCTAATATTTTTGGTTTTCAATTCATCCCAATGGGAATGAGCTTATGAACGGTTTTGATGGCATAAGTATGTTTGGGACCCGATAGGCATTTGTCCATCCACTTTTTCCTGCCATGTGGCTTACTTGGTCTTTGGATCTGCCTCATTTTTGGGCTCATATAGTAGTAGGAGCTGGCAAAACAATGAACAAGGTGAATTTTTTAAAAACATCATGGTGAGCCCCATTTAGCTTCTGAGAGCGCAAGAATTCCATTGGAAGGGGATGGCAGGCAATCCAAGTTCCTCTATATTCATATGGTATCAGAGCTCAAGAGTTCTAAAGTAATATTCTATTGAGAGATGAAGATGCCTTTTGTAGAGCATGTAACTTCTATCTCCAAAAAATGTGGGAGTGACCCATGATCTTTAATTTCAAAGTGACAAGCTCAAAACCTTTTTAACTGAGGTATTTTTCTTTTGAACTATTACTAATCGCCACAATTTCCTCCACACAAACACTTATTAGAATAGTGATAGAAGGTCCCTGCTGCTTAAGGAAGACAGTGATCTGTGGTGCACCTCTGGAATCCAATCTGAAATGCAGTAATTAACAGAGTGATAGTAGGTCCCCATCGCCAGTGGATTTCATCATATTTGTTGGCCATTGCCCACCCATTTTTTAGGCACTTCTAGGTACACATGAACAGGTATCTGTCAACGATTTCCATTGTCGTTGATTGCCTTCTCTGCCTCTTTTATTTATTTTTTTCCTTTTTTTTTTTTTTTAAGGTCTTGTAAATGGTGGATCCATCAAAAGTAGGACTACATCAAATAGTATCAATTCACTATGGAGTCCCATGGCCATACTTGCTTTTACTTGATCTCAAAGGGCCAAGCAGGAAAATGCAAAGTTGGATTTTATCCTAATTAATCCGGACTAATATCTACATATTAAGTGGTACTTGCCTATTCTTCATTGCTGAGTTGTCATGTAGAAGAGAATATCAGTACATTTAATTACTCATTTATATATTGTGCTTTTATCCATCATCCGATTTCTAGTTATCCTAACTATTTATCAAACACTGGTTTTATCATCCAAATTCTTATTTGCGAATACTGAAAACCATACTCGAGAAAGTTAAATAATACAACTGAAAGCTTCAAAACATCAACGATCATCGGTATATTAAAAAAAAAATAGCATTGAATTCAAAGATTCAAAAGAGAAAATGGTTGAAAGTGTTATGATACATGACAATAAATGTGAGGAATCCACTACTCCATTGTTTTATAAATCTATGGATGGATCAATTGAAGAACTTATAGATGGTTTGAATCACCAAATAGTGGTCCCACATGCCAAAATATTTAAATAATTTAGATCACTGAAAAAATGACACACATGATTTTTCTTTTTCTTTTTTTAATATAAAAAACCTCTATGAAATAAATATTAGAGCCAAAGTACATAAGAGGAGGAATATTCTTTAACTTAATAGCAGGTTCTGAACTAGAGTGCGTCTTGTACAACAAGGCAAAAAGGCTCAACTCGTGAAATTGCTAGGGGGATAATTTAATGGAATTGCACTAGCAAGTTTATAACCAATCCTTGTGGCACATGTACTTTGACGGCTTCCAATTTAGAGACGAGCTTGTAACTAATTTTGTCATACCGATTGTCACGACGCAGATTTCAGGTACTTTGCATATACTTCGGACCCGATATTCATGTCATAATTTGTACACTAAGTATACTTAAACTATTAAATATGCTTATATAAATTCACCTAGCTAGCAGTTATACCATAGATCTAAATTCCACTCATACTCAGCCACATCCCATAAATAAGAAACCGATCACCCATTCTAATCATTAGTTATTAACATAGTTAAGGACCCTCCCATTAAGGGTCTTATGAAATGAAATAAATTTTGTCCAACAACTTAAAAGAAATAATTAAATTTCTAAAAACATCAAATATAATTAAATTAATAATCATGGATGGTGTAGGGCAACAACTTCTTCCTCTATCAAGTAGGGTCACGTGTCCCTTAAGTCATTTTCCGGCTCGATCACGTACTCATGTTCTTGAGTCACTGGCTCACCTTTAATCACATCTGTTTGGTTTTACATCAATACAAAGTAAGCTGGCCAAGCTTAGTGAGAAGTCCCGACATGGTTCTTCACGTTGAATTAGAATAAAATACCAATAATCATGCACAATATAATTTCAAAAGGAAAATACAAATAGTATGCAATGCATTAATGCATCAAGTGTGAATCCGTATAGTTACTTGAGTTGGAAACTCGTCAACCCGCATCTGCCCATTGACAAGCTTCCACCATTTGTTAGGTATAGGCATAGCCCGCATCTACTCCTTGAGTAAGCTTCCACTAGTATAGTGGGTTTCTGGTAATGATTCTATTAGGTATACCATTCAAGAAGATCCCCCAGAAATTCAGGATGTGTTGTGCATGCAAATGATAGATGCACGAGCATATCAAGTACTCATAAATCATGCATTATACAAATCATTCTGATTTTCATATTTGAATCAACACATTCACATACTATCCAGTAATATCAATATATCATTCAATTCATGTCCAATTAGTAATTCAGCATATAGGTTACATGAATACAGTAACTCAAATAATTGATTATACTAACACATTAATCAAACTATATCATGATTATTATATTAATAAAGAAATCACACGTTCATTCAAATCAAATAAGAGTACAATACAATTACATCAAGATAAGTATACAACATACAAACATTAAATCTATTTTAACTTGATGGATGGAAAACATATCCGGATCATTTACCTTGATGCGTTAGAGATGATTTCATGAACCAATGGTTTGATTTGAATTAGAATTTTCTAAAATCACGTAAATGAGAATTATTTTAAATATTACTAATTCACATGGTGGTGCCCTCCTTTAATTGATCTAAATCCATTTAAGATGTCGCATTTAAATGAATTCATAAATTAGAAAATAATATTTCAAATATTAAGGTGTTATTAGAATTAACTCCCTAGAATTTCTGCAGATTCAGACTGTTTTAAGTAACAGTCTAAAAGTTGATTTTTCTTGAAGTCCGGACGGCATTATATAATATTTTGAAATATTATGTAAGAACCTGCTGACTTTAAGAAAAAATTTATTTTAACCTTGGAATTCTATATTTTTATATAGTTTATGATAATTTACACGAATTTTCAGGAATTTATTTACTTCGATAATTTAATATTCGAATTACCTTTCATAAATGGATCAAGGCCAACCATTGCTTGTCACTTGATCAATTTTAATGGACAACCGATAATCATCTTGATCTGACCATCCATACCTTAATTAATTACAATTCTTAATACTCATATTAATTGGTCAATGCGGCCCATTAGATGGTTAGATCGATCATCAAATCTATATGTCATCATCATCTGATATCCGGATTTTGATAATTGGTTAAGATCGAGTTAGATCTCAACCATATAATGCTTTAATATAATTAATCAACATATGATTCATTATCTACCATTTCTTCATATCGATGCAGTCCATCCAATGGTATAATCAGTCTGAAATTTAATATTTTAATTTATTTTATTCTTAAAATTTTAATGAATAATACGGATTTAATCACACATTTAAAATTATGTCACATAATTCTTTGTGCCAATTTGTAGCTTATACAAAGAATTACTCTTCCGGTATCAATTTAATTTCCTTATATCAAAGAAGAATTTTGGTAGATCTATAATTAGTACAGTCCATTGAGGTGTCGAATTGGTCTGAATCCTAAAAATATTATATAATTGAGTATTAAAAAACATGAACTATACAGGTCATATCGATCGCTATCCATCATGGAAAAATTCACACCTTCACATCAATCCTAAAGTCATCCACATCCACATTGATGAATTAGACCTATACAATAGATGTTTGATTTATCAAATCCATCCAATGTGTACATCAATGCCAAATTAACTACCGCGGAAAGAAAACAAAAAAATATATATATATATATATATATATATATATATATATATATATATATATATATATATATATATATATATTATGCTAATCTGAATAGACAAATTCCAAAAACTTTCTTCCTACTTTCCTTTTCGTTTTTTTCCTGCAAGTTACTTTCTTTGGTTCTTTGAGTTTTAGTAAGATTCTTGCTTTCACACGCTCCCTTTTTAAGAGAGAATGTTCGTTGGGAGACTACAAGATACAATGAAAAGTTTGGATAAAAAGAAATAAGAGGGATGAGATGAGATCGACGGATCTCTCTCTCACTCGAAATTAAATTTTAAGTTTTTAAAGAAGAAAAAAAATGCGGTCATTACACCAATTGCTTTGATAGATTTGGAATTAGAGAATCCAATACACCCAGTTTCCCATGCTGGAGACCTGTACCCATACTTATGTTAGTATGGACGGTTAATTTTCATATGCATAGTATGCCTGACCCCAATCAAGGAGAATGTTAATCATCTTGTTAAACAAGCATCTTACCTGCTAGAGTTTTGGAAACACAGCAGAATTTAAACATATGAAAAGCATCGGATTTTAACTAATTTGGAATCCCCGTGTAGAATACAATCAAAACCTAAAAAAAAAAAAAAAAATCAAACAAAACTTTAATTTTGGTCCATTGATGAAGAAGATGACAATACCAATTTTCCTATGTAGGAGATCTCTCTCCGATCCATTCCAGATAGAGGAAAACGTAGAGAGCCATAATTCACACCCTTGAGCTGTGAATTTCTCTATTTGTGCAATGAGATCTGTCCACAGCATGGACCCCACGTGGACCTGTGGATGACGGAGGAGAGAGGTGATTTCTCTCCTCCTCTCCCTTTTCTTCCTCTCTCTCCTTTAACTCATGAATACAGTGCCATGTCACCCATTCTTAGATGTGCTGTTAGAGACTGTAGTGTGTTGAGTGATTCAGGATTCAATCCCTGGTAATGAATTCATGTGTGATTTAGAGTAAATCGACAAATTAATTATGGCACCAATAACACGTCCACACAGGAATCCTGACCATCATGATCAATGGTCGTGATCATCATCAGCTTTCCAGGGAATACAACACCAACACTATCCACCATAGACAGGGAAGGAACCTAACCCATTCACTTCATTACATTCATTAATCCATTGACCATCATTGGCCTGAAGTGGCAAGAAATCACGACTCCCATGCCTTTATGAGGAATTTGTGCATCAGCTTTGTGGAACTAGAGGTAGTGGAATCTTTTATTTGGTAAGCTGCAACCAAGATGTCCCCAAAGGGCAGCTTGGGTATTTATCGTTCTAAGACTAAGGGCCTGTTTGGTAATGCTGGAAATTTTGACTTAATGCAGAATTCAGAAAGCACTAGGCGGAAAGCGCTCCGTAATTTTGGCTGAATTTTTTCAGGAACGAAGGTCTAGCTTAATGGTAATGGTGAATGGAGAATGCACTCCGTGTATTCTTTTTTAAAATTTCAAAATTGCCCTGCACTTTTTCCTTTCCCTAATATATAACCCAACTTTTAACATGTGGCACTTCTCTAGGCCCACTATGATTTATGTGTTAGATTGCGTGGTGTGCCGCATAAATCATAGTGGATGCCCACCTTGATGTATGTGGATGCACGTACCCCAGCAAATTGGTTTTGGGTATTCAATGGTCATTAGAAAAAGTTCAAAGTCAACTGGCAACCAAGCATCAATCCTTCATCATTAAACCCGGCTCTAGAACCAGCCATAGTAGAGGCTCACAAAACTTATATTTACAAATTGTAGTTTAAATGTATCAGCCAATACAAATTGGTTTTTTCAGATATTGTGATACAGCTTAGATGACAAATATACTGGCCACAATGCAACAGATTCAGTTGATACTTACGGGGTTTTCTTTTCTTTCTTTTTTTTATTTTTCTTTTTTCTTTTTTCTTTTTTTGAAAAATGGATATTCATGATCATACCCATATTTCAAACCTAGTTTGCAGTTTCCTTTTTGTTCAAAAAAGATTTGCAGTAGACTTAATCAAATTACTTGACGAAAACGCAGTCTTTTCTTTATTTGATAAATGATACCTTTATTGTATTAAGCAAACAATTACAGCTAAAGGGGCACAAATTGCATGATAAATAGCAGTTACCACAATACCCCTTATTTTGCAAGACCACCAGCTACTTCATTAGCCGCTCAAAGTACATGAATAAAACTGAAAGATGACCATTTTACTAACCAACCTACCCACACTATTTAAAGAACTAAATCCTAAAACTTATATTACTTTCAGAGTATCAAATGCAATGCTAAATTTCAGCAGTCTAAGCTCCTACTTCGTATAAGTTCATAATGAGAACCCTCTCACAGCTTTGAAGGTTTTGGGAAGATATCCGGAGTAAACTTCTGTGCTGCACTCAAACTTCCCTTAATCTTCATCGCACCCCTACAATCCATCAAAAAAATAATCATAATAATAAAACAAAGTGGAAAAAAAGGGAGAAATTGAATTTCAATCATGGTGGCAGAAAGGTCATAATAATACCTTATGAAAGCCATTTGGGGGTTCATCTTTCCTGTCGCAACGGCAAAAAAATCGCTGTCCTTGAAAGAAAATGTGCAATCGGGTTTCCCTTCATATGGCCCTAAAAATCAATACACTTTTATTATGATTCTCTCTTGTCAATGACTCGTTTAAATAAAGAGTTACTGTATTACAGCCAATATTCCTCTGTCAGCCCAGGCGGGTACACCTACTATCACTGCCAACCAGTAGATAGGATGGTGTCCAGCGGGAATTGCAGATGACCCCATATCACAGCCATCTAATTGAGGTCATGCAAAATACACAGTACAATTATTTTCAGTATCACCAGACACTCAGCAGGCCTTTGATTGTATATGGATTTTCAGTCACCCTTGCCTACATGATTGCAGATCCACTGCATCGGTCCCATAGAGGAATTTGCCAAAAAACAAACAGTTATTATTTTCTCTGTCAATGACTTGCTTATTTGAATCAAGAGTAAGTGAGATTTCTTAATGTATTACAAATTTTCCTATGCCAGCCATGTAGGAAAGCCTATGATCACCGTCCACCGTGGCTAGCACATGACCCCAAATCACAACCATCGCATTCAGGGCATTGAAAATGGACAACAAGACTGCTTTTAGTAATCACGCCCAATCAGCGGGAATATCGGATGGCAAAAAACAATACGATATGACATCGCATATCGGTATCGGGGCCATATCAGTCAGAATTTTTTGAAAAGCAAAAAAATACGGAAATATTAGAAATTTTGAGTGGGGGGGGGGGGGGGGGATGAGATATCCAAGAATCTCATCTCTGTGTGTGTGTGTGTGTGTGTGTGTTTTGCCCATGTATTCAACAGTGAATTGGACCAATATATATCAAAAATTGATATCATACATTGCTAATATGATTATCTATCAACTTTTGGACTATTAGTTGTCTGTTAGGGGACTTTTAAAACGATAACACATTAGGACTATAAGATTAAGAGAAGAATATATAAGTATATAACATGTATTCATAGTTGATATACAAGTAAAAGATGAAATTTTTGATAAAAGGAAAGTAATATCCAATCTGATTTTCGAAAACAATAAGCAAAAAAAAAAGTGAAAATACATTAAAAATGAATTTACCTCTAAAATGTAAATAATTGCTAAAAGAACTTAGATCTATGTTTAAATAACATAGATCTATTATTCCCCCAAAGAAAATTTGGAAGAAAAAAATTCGACAAAATACCTTTAAAAATTAGATTAAATGGCTCGAATAAAAGAAAATAATTTCAATCTAGCCGTAAATGGTAGATCTATGTTCAAAACAAACATATATTAACCTAGATCTATCATTCATAATCATATAATTTTCATGAAATTATTTTCAAAAATAAAAAATCAGAAAATGCCCAAAAATAACCCAAAATAGAAAAAAATGAAGAAACTTTTTGTTTTAAACAATACATGTGTAAATCATTAGATCCATACTATTAGAAAACTCCTCAAGCAAAATAACAACAATCTATATAAAAAAGAAATAATTTTTTATTTAATTTTACAGAAAATTCGTGTAAATAAAAAAATTATAAAAAAGAGACATCACCAAATGAAGACCAAGATTTAGCAAAAAAAAAAAAAAAAAAACTAATTTGAAAATAAAAATTCTAAAATTTTCATAAAATTCCTGTAAATTTTTATTTTTATTTTTTTTAAAGGAAAAAAATCCCGAATCGAGATCAAATCAATGATTTGATCGAAATGGTTTACAAAATTGTTTTGATGGGATTCCAATTTGAAACAGTAAAAAAATATCTTTTTACCTATTTTTCAATTTTTACAAAACCATGCTTGGAAGCTTCGATCCTATTTTTCAATTTTTACAAAACCATCCTTTTTACCTATTTTTCAATTTTTACAAAACCATGCTTATATATATGATCTTCGAATATGACCTTAGATCTGGTTGGAAATGGCTCTAGAAAACTTCCTCACTTAAATTTTATTTTTTTTAAGAAAAAAAAAAATCGAAACAAGAAGAAAGGAGAAACAACAAAAAAAGGACTGGTTCAAGACTTTTTACAGCTGTATCAGTTTACAGAAATATCGGTGCCGATATGGGACACTTTCATAATGGGCCGATACAATTTTGTATCACGTATGGTATCTAGCTGTATCGGTTCACAGAAATATCGGTGCCGATATGGGAAACTTTTTCATAACGGGCCGATACAATCTTGTATCGCGTATGGTATCTAGCCAATACAATTACGACATGGCCGTATCAGTCAATACAATACCGATATTCATAACAGTGCACTCACCACGACAGAGCATTTAGTAGAGAGAAACAACTTACTAAAATCAAAGTCTTGCACTAATCACCAGTACTTTGAAGTCTTGAATAGCAACTTTTCAAAGCTAGAAAAAAAAAAAAAAAAAAGTGTATGCCAAAAACAACTCTTTTATAGACCCTAAATAACACCTAGAATCCTTGTGTAACTTTAATTAGGATTTACCAGGTATTAGATGGAGTTCAAATCAATAAAATCTTTCTAAAGAAAGCAGCAACTCTATGTAAAAAGATTTGCCCAAACCCCTTGGCTACTAACCTAGCCCCATACTTCTATATTGAACCATCAACCTTGCACTTTTTTCTAATATCCACTAACAGCCTTGTAGTTTTGCCCCAAGAGGAAAGTCAACCAATTTACAAGTCACCCCTATGGCTTCAGGAAATCCTATGAATGAAAATTAGTCTATCAACCCTAATATCTTCGATCGGCGGCACTCTAAGAGGTGGAAATAGAAACTACTTTTGTAATAAATCACTCTGAAAGTTGCATATGTGAATAACCATCATAAATCCACTAAACTAAACAAACTAGAGGCATCTACAGTTCAATAGAAGTGAGATGAAGATGATTTACCTTTGCAAGAATTACACGCTAAGCGTCATGTTGGATAGGTCCTCCTACAATTTCTTTGGAAGGGATTAAATGGGAGGAATTGGGGTAAGAGGTGTGCTTAGATGGGAGTAAATAGAATTGGGAGTAAATGAATTGAGAGTAAATAGAACTGATCTGAAATCTCGAGGAAGAGGAGAGATTTGGGAGTAAATGGTGTAAAATGCCTTTTTGGGCTCCCTTGGAGAGTCATACAAGTAAACAAAGGTGTCACTACGCATGTGCCTGTTGTACACATGGCAGGTTGATGATACTCCAAAACAATCCAATTATCGTCAGCTACATCACTAAAATCACACCAATAGAATGATCCGAACCTTCCAAACATTGGCCATCTAAATGGACGCTTAAAAAACGTTGGCAAGTTGCTTGTTCGTGATACTTACATTTGTGGCCTACCCGAGGCTCGGAATTTCCTCATTTTTGGCTAAAGTATATACTTCAATGGGCCTATTACAATCATTCTATCAAATGTCACATATGCATACTAATTTGGGATATTAAAGCTGATTTGGAATATCACATATGTTCCTATGGTATCCCAATGCATTCCAACTCCTTCCATTTACTCCCATACAAACAAAACATTTGGATTTCAATGCATTTCATTTACTCATCCAAACACAATTGGGCAAGTCATTTACACTTGAAATGGGAGTAAACGTAAAATGGATTCCATTTACAAGCTCACAAACAACCCCTAACGCATAATGAAAGAGAAGTTTCTAGTGGGCATACGGCATTTGTGTGGCACTATGGTACTCCCCCAAAAATAATGGCCTTCAGTTTGTTGGTAGAGGGAAAGGTCCTTACCATTGACAATCTTCAAAAGAGGGGCATGTTTCTCCTGAACATATATTTGATTGGCAAGGCGGACACGGAATCAATTAATCATCACTTCGTTCATTGTCCCTGTGCTAGTCGGATTTGGTGCTCCAACCTTGCTCTGTTTGGCATTTCTTGGAGCATGATAGAAAACTTAAGGAGCTTCTCCTAATGTGGCATGGCGTCCACTTAGAGAGGAAAATTCGGGATTTATGGCAATTGGCTTTGCTAGCCGTCCTTTGGGGCTGTTTTGGGGGAAGGGAATGGTAGATGTTTCCGAGACAAAGCTTCCAAAGAAGGGAAAGTTATTCATGTCAAGAATTTTATTGTTGAGTGGGCTTCTTGTACCATCTCTTTACAATACCAATTTTTCTTGTTTGTTAAGAATATAATTCTTTGCACTTTTTCAGCACCTTTTCAATAAAATGATCAGTTAATCCTCAAAAAAAAAAAAAAAAAAAAAAAAAAAAAAAAAGTGTCTTGTCCTATTAGTTATATATGATGTTTTTGTGATTGCAAGACATCTATTGAGATTTGGAATGCCCTTAAGAAAAAATCCAAAAAAACGAAGAAGCGAGAGTTTTAAAAGAAATATGCAATTAGTAGATACTTCAAATTCCATATGGTAGACGACAAATCTGTAATACAATAGACAAATAAATTCAACACTCACAGCAGCCCATGAAATAATGTGAGAAGTAATTGAATTGAGTGAGCTTTTTCCAAGTGGCAATAGTGATAGAAAAAATGCCTTTATCCTAGAAAGACTCCAAAAATTCCCTTATGCATAAAACCGAGGTGTTCAATAATGGTAATGGCAGCCATTGACAGTTACCGTTATGATATGGGTTGTAACGGCCATTACGGCCTTTTTTTTAAAATCAAAAATAAAATCTGTTTCGGAACAGTTACAAGAACATTACAAGGCCATTACAGATCAATTTTTCCATAACAGCCATTTTGGCCCCATAATGTGTAACGGTTACAACCGTTACCGTTATGCAACGGCCATTACAGCCGTTACATAACTGTTATGGCATACCATGCATAAAACATAATTATCCATTGAACGCAACATTGTTCTACACATGGTGGAAAAGGCGAGGCTTCAAGATAAGGATAAAGATAACAGAAAAGATTGTTGGTGAACCCGATATTTCAGATAACTACTGATACAGATGGTTTGGTATATTGTTGCTTCCAAAATTTGATCATGAGCATCATATGGAACATATTGTTCAAGCACATATGGGATCAACCAAATGGTCATTAACTTTACAGGATTTATTTGTTTTTATTAGTTATTAGGGTTAGTTTGAGTTTTTTTTTTTTTTTTTTTTTTTTTTTTTGAAAGATAACTGATTGTATTAAAAGAAAAGGGTTAGTTTGAGTATTTAACAAGTCTACTTAAATTTTCATCACTTTTTTATGCACAACTTTTTGGGCATCAAAATGATGCCATAATGACGAAAAATGGTCTTGTTTGATAGCATAGTGAGTTAGCTTATCCCAAGATTACGCAATTTCGATGTTGTTTTTGCGAGTTGTGACCAATTTTCATAAGGTCCACATGGCAATGACAGGATTCAAGGGCATTTTGGTCATTTCCTATTATATTTGGGTTTTCTTTAGTTGTCAAATTATTCATAAAAGACCTTACTCGTAACAGTTGATTATGATATGAATGAATAAAAAACATCAATTTTGCTGTTTTTCTTTTGATTCCGTTTGGTAGAAGAGAGGGGGTTGTGATTTCTAGCACTTGGCTAGTGGATTGTTGGGTTTCTTCCCTACAATTTTTTTTCTCCTTTTGTTTGATACATTTGAATCCTCAAGATAAAATAAATTTTGCAAAAGCCTTTATGCAGACATACACAAGTGAATTGAATGGGATTTAAATGATTTGGGATAATGGGCCTCCTCCGAAAGTTAATGCATTTTGCTGGTAGGCATGTAAAGATAAGATTTCATGATCAATCATCTTCAAAGCAGGGGGGATCCTGATCCCTAATAGATACGAGAGGTGCAATGAGGCACCAAAAAAAAAAAAGTGGAGCCCCTTCTCATCCGCTATAAGTTTGCAAGCAAGATTTGTGCAGTGATTCTTTCGAAGCTCGTGGTCAGTTGGGTTAAAGCCTAGATCAGTTGGCAAGCTGTGCACAGGTTAATGGAGGTCAGGGTGAGGCCCCCATCAACAAGCTGTTGTGGAATCTCATCCTAAAGACAACGGTATGGTGGCTATGGCTTGAACGAAATAGAAGAATATTCAATTGTAAACAAAGATCAAAAGGCTATCTCTTGAAAAAGATTTTTTAGGCGTTTGTGGAATGGGAAAGATCTGACAAACTGATGGTTGGTTTCCTCTCATGTCTTCTCCATTCCAATAGGGAGGAATCCATTTGTGGGGGTTGGAACCTTCCCACGATCTCTGAGAGGTGGCGAAACTCTCCAGATAACTTGTGTTCAAATTGAACCTTAATGGAAGCTCCCTAGGAAATCAAAGCCCCGCTGCTATTAGTGGGGTAATCAGGAATAGCAATGGAGATAATGTTAACGATTTTTCAAGTCCATCAGGTCAGGTGATTCTAGCTTTGTGGAAGTTTCAGAATTACTCTGGGGGTCAAAGATAGCAGTCAATCTCAACCTCCACTCCATTATCATTTAGGGATATTTGTGGAATGGAGTCATTTGGATCAAGATGGTCGATTCCCATGGAAGCTGGCTTCCATGTTCAAAGAAGCAAAAACACTTGTGTGCTTTGTTGGAAAGATGATGTTTGGCATAATGATATAAGGGTCACAATTTCTCGGTCTAATCAATCGGAATTAGTTGAGTTCTCTTTGGCAGTTGTATTTTTTGCCCCGCATGCACGCACGCATACACACACACATAATCAATTCAAAGGGAAGCCTAATAAAATCCGACCCACCAAAAAGAATCAATTCAAAAGGAAACCAAGCCCAAGCCTAAAAACTAGGAATTTGACAACCATACCAAATCTGTAGATTGCTTTGTAGGAAACCCAACAATTTTGTAAGAGAGTGCCATCATCTCAAAAAGAAGCATGTGCCTTTAGCAAATCCAACCAAAGAGCCTCCAATTGCAGCCGTGGCCACAAAGGTTAACATGATCAATACGGGACTGTAATAGTGGGTTTTTCAAGTTGATGGCAACAACTCTTCGAACCTTTGACTTAGATGTTAAGAAACCATCACACGGACCAGCCTCAGCACCATCACATTGACATAGGTGCTAACACATGTTTCCTACAATAGAAGTTGATTCAAGGCCCATGAGGAGGTTCCTATCTGAAAATAGTTCAAATGAGGAATGTTGCAACTATGAACATGATTGGACAAGGTCGAAATCATGTTCAACTTGAGGAAAGCCATCACCCTAGCCAATGTTCTTCATGTTCCAAACATGCAAAAGAACCTCGTTTCATATTACCTTTTGAACAAGGCAGGTCAAAAACAGGTTGTAAAGTCTGATCAACTTCTAATTATGAAAATGGTTCTTTTGTTGGAAATAGTTATGTTGATCCTGAACATGGAGTGTTCAAAGTAAATGCATGACTGAATAAAATTTCCTCAGCAATACATATTGTTTCTATATACCATTGCAGACTAGGACGTGTGAATACATAATTGATACAAAAGATGGCTGCATGTAGTACAATACATAAATTGAATTAGAAATTTTTGAAAAGTCCGAATCTTGCTCGTAATCTAAGATGATTAGAAAGACTTTTCTTACAATAGAAAGGAATTATGAGTTACTTTAATTGATCCATTCTAACATATACAATCTTAAGGAAACCTTTATTATTATTCGTTTATTTGTTTGTTTGTTTGTTTATTTTTAGTTTTTTAAACACAGACTCACACCACATGAGCAATCAAACACATAACCTCAATGTTGAAATGCAATATTTTTACCACTAAGCAATAGGAAGAGACCCTTACTCGAGGAGACTCCATCGATGATCATTCTAGATTCAAGTGTATTTGCTCAAATAAAAGAATGAAGCACTTATCAAAATCATAGTGTTCAAGAATGAAGTTGAAAATTAACTAAGGCCCCGTTTGTTAAATCTGAAGTCTAAAGCCTGAATCTGAAATATGAAGCTGAATCTGAAATCTGAAACCGGAATCTGAAATCTGAAGTCAAAAAACTTGTTTGGTAATTATGGCTGAAGTCTGAAAATTAAGTGCTGAATTTGAAACAATCTGTTTGCTAACAAATATCTGAAATGTCTGAAATATGTTAATTTGACACATTTGCCCTATTTCCTATTTGGAAATATTTTACATTATAAAGAAATTATTTTTTATTAAATGAAAATAAAATTATTCTATTTGATTCAAATAAACTACGGTATGGTACCATAAATCCTCTTGTGTGAGTGTAAGCAGCATCAACCAGATAATATTTATCTACATAAAAACAAATGACATTTTAGCAAATTTCAAGTTATAATTTTACCAAGCTATATGATATATATATATATATATATATATATATATATATATATTATAAGGAGGAGGCAACAAAAATTTCTTTGTTGGATAAGCTCAGCATCCATAAGGACCCTTGAATCATGTGCCACCCCTTCCCATCCAGCTGTGACATATGTAAAAATCATATTAAAGTCACAAATGGCCATAACATTATAAGCACATTCACCCCTTACTCTTCCTCTATAAGGTATTTGTTTATCTGTCGGGATACATGAAGGAAACAATGTTGAATGAGCTTTGTCCATTAAAAACTTTTTGGGGGCCATAAAAGTTTTGAATCAAGTTGATTTTTGTTTTTTCACTTCATTTGGGCATGTATGACCTAATCAACATATTAGATGTCAAATAAACAGTACAGTGGGCCCTCGAAGTATTTTAATGGTGGATATCCAATCACTATTGTTTTCCTGTAGTGGGGTCCACCTGAGATTTATACCCATCTTATTTTTGGGATAGAGAAAAAAAATGATATGTAAAAATGGATGAAACACATCCATCATAGGGCCAGGGTGGGTAGCCAATTCTTTTCTGTATCACACACCAGCTATATCGCTGGTGTAGATACGTGTCGTGCGCAAGACGCTCCTCGAGGTCCCAGTTGTAGGAATCAAAGGAGATCAAAGTTACATGGCCCCACAATAATGTATTTATAATATCTACACCGTTCATAAATTTTTCGAGACTATTTTAGAGCATTTCCAAAAAAAATGAATCATATCCAAAACTCAAATGGACCACACCAAAAATAGCAGTGGGGTAATGATTTTCATCATTAAAAAATTTGCAGGCCCACTGTAACATTTATTTTGCACCTAATCTATTCATAAGGTCAAAATTATCTGAATAAAGAGGAAAAACAAATTTCATATTGATCCGAAACTTTTGTGACCCCAAAAGGGTTTCAATGGTAGACATTCAATCCCCTACTGCTTTTTGCAGTGTGGTCCAGTTTATCTTTAGATCTATTTTATTTTTTGGCTCAAGTCTTACGACGAGCTCCCAAGATGAATGGACAGTTTGGATATAACAAATACATCATGATGTGACCCACATAACTTGCTGACGTCAATACACCAGCCAATCCACTTCCAATCCCTTCCCTAACTCGGAGATGGATTGGCTACTCCACCTGACACCAGTCGGTTGGTGGTTGGTGCTTTGTGGGCCCCACTATGATGTACGTGTTTCATCCATTTTTACAGATAATTTTAGGGCTTGTTACAAAAAATTATAGGGATATAAATCTTAGGTGGGCTACACCATAGGAAAAAAAAATGAATGGATATCCACCATTAAAATCCTTCTAAGGCCTACTGTACTATTTATTTGACATCCAATCTATTGATTAGTTCATAAAGACCCAGATAAAGGGAAACAATAAATATTGATCTTATCCAAAACTTTTATGGCCCCTAAAACGTTTTTAATGGTCAATGTTCATTCAACACTGTTTCTTGTAATGTGGTCCACCTGAGATTGATATATAGTTCACTTTTTCTTTCATACCATAAAATTATATATAAAAATAGATGGACGGCATGGATGAAACACATACATCATGGTGGGGCCCACAGAGCACCAACCACCAGCCATTGGCCGGTGGCAGTGGGAGTAGCCAATCCGTTCCCGTCTTCTGTCCAGGACGAGGGACGCGGATTTCCTGCGCTAGAAAACTGGGTGGGGCCCAACGTGATATTTTTAAGAAATCCACCCCATACATCCATTTTCTGAGCTCATTTTAGGACTTGAGACCAAAAATGAGAAGGATCCAAGACTCAAGTGGGGCGCAATAGAGTAAAAGGTGGGTAGGAAAATTCCTACTGTTGAAAACTTTCTGGGGTAGAAAGTGATGTTTACATGACATCCATACCATTAATAACGTCATTCCTACTTGGATGAATTGAAAACACAAATATTAGCCTGATTCAAAACTTCTGTGGCCCACGAATATTTCAACTGTGTACGTTCAATACTCACATTTTAGGTCTACTTGAGTATTAGTTATGACTCATTTTTGGCCTGTTATCCTAAAAATATCTCGGAAAACGGATGGCCGGGGTGGATTTCTCAAAAACATCACGTTGGGCCCCACCCAGGTTTCAGCGCAGGAACCTCATGCGAAAGGCTTTCGCAGGAAATCCGTGTCCAGCGCGTCCAGTGCCAAGTTGTACGAGGACGCGGATTGCGTACTGCCCCCGCTCGTCCCTAGCTCTGAACGGGCAGTTCTGTGGGCGGGCCCACCGTGATGTATCTGTACACCCAAACCATCAATCCCTTTTCTCAAATTATTTTAAGGCATGAACACAAAAATGATGCAGATCCAATGCTCAAGTGGACCACACCAAAAATAGCAGCGGGATAATGTTTTGCACCGTTAAAAAATTCATGTATACATCCATCGTTGAAACCTTTCTAAGGGCCACTGTGATGTTTTTTTACCATCCAACCTATTCATTAGGTCATGTATACATGGATGAAGTGAAAACACAAATATCAGCTTGATCTGAAACTTCTCCACCTCTCAAGAGGTTTTTAACGGTGGACATTCAATCCCCACCTTATGGTCCAATTAATCATTGGACCTGCTTCTTTTATTGGATCACACCTTAAATTATCTGAAAAAGTTGATGGACGGTGTGGATCAAACACATAAATCATGGTGGGGCATAAAGAAGTTTCACAGGTTAAAGGTTGATTTTGCATTGCGCAAACAATTTAAAAGAAAAAATTTCCGTAGTAACTTGAAAAGGAGTACTTTTGGAAGCAAAAATTTTTTGTTAATGAAAAATCAAGGAGCGCATTCCGCGTTCACCATTAAGCCAGACTCCTATCACAGAAAGAATTCAGTGAAAAAACACTTAGCGCTTTCCGTCTTCCGTGTTAATAACGCATTAACAAACACCACTAAACACGGAAAATTTTCCCCATTCCGCGTTAAGTGCAAAAATTCAGCGTTAACAAACACGGCCTAAGTCAATAAATCAAAGCTTTTAGAAGTGATAGAGGATAATACACTTTCCAAGGACTTAGTAAACCTTCAAGAATATAATAGTATCATACAAGAGATTACTACTCCCTATACTGTCAACAAAATTGGGTAGCAATAGCATAACATAGAAATAGAACTCTAATCAATGTGGTGAGTGCTATGTTATTAAGTTCCAGTCTTTCTCTTGGTTTCTAGGGAGAAATCTTTATTTTAGATGTCACATTCTTAATAGGGTACCCAAATCTTAGAGTTTGGGTTGTCTTGCCTGTGTAAGACTAACCAAGGTTACATGGATTTTGAGTTATTCCAATATGTGATACAGGAACGAGACATGATACACTACTTCCTCCAATATGTTGTACACTAAGGTGGGATCATGTAAGTCACTCTAATACATACACTAAGTATGTGCAATATCGATATAACAATTGATATAGTGATTTTTTTAAGGTCAAACTGTAATTTATACATAAGTAATGAATATTATTATTAAAATATCATACATGCATAATATTATATTATATTCATGATATTGCATAAATCTAAGTATATTGCACGTTCTAAATATAATTTTGCATTAAAACTGAATCAACACTAGAGTATAGAACCATAAGTTTGGATGGGTAAAAATAGCAATCAGGATCACAAATGACCCATAATCCAGATCGCGTAATTCGAATAATCGGATAAAAAAACGTAGGGGGTTGGTGATTTAGGTAACACTGCAACTAACAAATCCTAAAAAGACCCAAGTTAGGACCTAGAACTACAAAGTCTGTTCTTATAGGATATGCCTATCACAGCAAGGCATATACATTCCTTAACATTGAAGATGGTATCATATTAGAATTTAGACATGCAAAGTTCTTTGGAAATGTTTTCTCCTATAAATTAAAGAATAGAGGGGGTCATTCCAGCAGGATATAAAAGCCCAGCAACTCAAATACTACAACAAACTTAGATGAAACTGAGTCTGATACTAAACTTAGGAGAAATAAAAAGCTTAGTGAAGGACGAATACCGTCAAAATCGTAGTAATATCGTACATCATAATGTGTCGAATTGTATCAAATCACAAATCATATTTTAAATCGTAATATTTTTTCGAACTTTATTTTAAAAAGGATTAAAAATGAAAAACCATAAATAAATTACACAAAATCTGAAAAAATAATAATAATAATAACCATCAACATGCATCAAGAACAATAACACATCATGATATTATCAGTTTAGAACCTGTAGATGGTAAATCTACAAATGTAAATGTGTCATGATAAAGTTCAGAGGACTCAACCCTTTGCCCATTAAGGTATCTTCTATACATCGTTGAGTATAATTTCAAAAGAACACAAATGCTCAAAACCCTTAGCATTATCTTTAGATTGTTGTCTCCGTGTACTTCCAGAAATATTCCAAAAGGCATCAGCATCCTCCACCATTTTCAATAATTAAAACAGAAAGAATAAATGGATTGCTGATCTTCAAATTGAAGTGGCAGAAGAAAAAAGCAAAAGATTGCCTAACCTTTGATGACCTCTCCTTTCTTGAGATCGACGGTGTAAATCTCCTCATCCACTCCAAGTTTCTTTTTTTAAAAAGAAAAAAGAAAAACTAGGTCAGAATTAGGGTTTTTAGAACGGGGAGAGAGAGAGAGAGAGAGAGAGAGAGAGAGAGACCTGTGGAGCGATATTGAACTGATAAACAAGGCCCAATTTTTTGGTAAGGGACTTTCCAGCATCTGTAGCGAGATGGAGCTTCATCTGCTCCAACAAGGCGGCGGATTTTAATTGGGACTGGCTAGCCATTTTCTATAATACGCCGGGGATGATTTTCTCTGTTTTTCTCTACAGGATAGGAAGCGGAAGCAAATAACATGGGGGATGTAGCTTTTAAGAGATGGGGAGGAGTTGGGTGAGGGAGTAATGCCGTGAACTGAGCGGAGATTATCACATCACGCAAACCAATATTTCCAAATTGTTATTATGTGCCGTAACCGACGTAAACGCGAGTGCAGTCTCTGGAGTCGATGCGCACGTGTCTTGATATCTCACCCACTCATCATGTGATTTCCCGCTGATCAATTTCTCTTAACCGTTCATTCTTTTCTACTATCGCCATCTTATCAAACAGTGGTCTTATTTTCCAAGTGGACGCGCCTATTCTGAGTATGTCCAGAAGTGGACGGTGCAAAATGCACCCCATCTACGGCTCTCCAGCCACTTGTGCGGTGGAGGAATCTGTAACGTATAATGGATACACTACTTTCAGGGGCGTGGATTAGGTACTACCTCCACCTGCTCTGAGGGGCCACCGTTACGTATGGCTTTTATCCACACCGCCCACCCATTTTTCCATATTATTTTATATTATTAGCCCAAAAATAAGGCTGATCCAAGGCTAAAGTGGACCACACCACAGGAAGCAGTGGTGCTAAGGATGCCCACCATTGGAACCACCTTAGAGCCCACCGTGTTGTTTATTTACCATCCAACATGTTGATATATTCATATGCACCTAGATGAAGTGAAAAAACAAATATAATCTTGATCCAAAACTTTTATAGTCCCCAACAAATTTTCAACGGTAGGAATTTAATCCTCACTGTGTGGTCCGTTTGAGCCTTTGATCTTCCTTAATATACATATAATAATTTAAAATGATATGAAAAAATGATTAGACGGTGTGGATGTAATCAATAAATTAAGGAGGACCCTGGAAGCCCAGACTATCTGGAGCTCGGAACCAGCGATGGCAGTACCTTAATCCACTCGCCACTTTCATCTATGCGGGGTCGGACAGACGCGGATTGCGTAGTGTAGACCCAGCCACTGCCGACCGGGAGCGGATCAGGTACTACCCCAGCCTGTTCGGAGCTCGGAACAGGAGGAGGCTCCGATTGCTACTGAGAGACCTCCGTGATGTATGAATTTCATCCACACTGCTCAATCATTTTTCCATACCATTTTAGCTTGATGTACCAAAATTAAGGAAGATCTAACGCTCAAGTGGACCACACCACAGGAACTTGCGGTACTAAGGATAACCACCATTGAAACCTTCCACCGAGTCGTTTAATTTCCATCCAACCTGTTGATATGGTCATCTACGCTTGGATGCAGTGAGAAAACAAATATAATCTTGATCCAAAACTTTTGTGGTCTCTAATAAATTTTCAACAGTAGGAATTTAATCCCCACTTTGTAGTCCACTTGAGTATTTGATATAGTCTCTTTTTGGGATCATAATCTAAAATTATCTGGAAAAGTGGATGGACGGTGTGGATGAAATTCATACATCACGGTGGTCCCTCAGTAACCATCGGAGCCTCTGCTTGTTCCGAGCTCCAAACAAGCAGGGGTAGTACTTAATCCGCGCGACCTCAATGGTGGGATGACTTTGTGGGCCCACCGTGATCTGCTACCTCATTTTAAGCCGCAACCTAAATTTGAAACATATCCAAAATTCAAGTGAACCACGGAGGAAACAATAAGGATAATGACACATACCTGATAGGGCCGAAAGTTGGGCGGAAAGTGACAAACCTGACGTGGGCTTGGGCAGGATGTATTGGGTTCGGTTTTGAGCTTGGGCCATATAAACACCAACCCGATAAAACTTGGGTTGGGCTCGAGTTGAAGTTTCGGGTTGCCTGACCCAACCTGATCCCAATCAACATATAAGTTCCTTATAAATTAATTATAATTGAGTGCGGTTCCTCTGTGTTGAAGGCACATGAAATTCCAATGCTGTCAGGTTTCATTGGTCCACGTCATTTTCGATGACTCAAGATAACAAGATACGTTGGATATCTCTCTCCTAAATAGATTGCTTGATACATAATACGACTTTTAAAATAGTTGTCCTATATATTAACTTGTTTGAAAGTTCATAAGGGCCCGTTTGGCCGGGTGGATTGGAAGGGAGTGAACGGTATTAGGGTGGATGGCGTGGATTTCTAGGTAACGATGGTGTTGTCAGCGGATTGTCTTGAGATCCATGGGATTTTATATCCTGGATTGATACATCCAAGATCCGTTTGCATGACCAATCCGAAGAATAAAGCTTCGGATCCTTTCCAATTCCACGAACCAAACAAAAGCTAATTTGGACGGATTGGGATGGATTGGATGGGATTTAATAATGATGGTGTTGTCGACGGAAGATTGATTTGGATCGAGATCAAAGTTCATTCCAAGGATTTACCATCCAATCCCTTCCACTACCATCTAATCCCTTCCAATCCAACCGGCCAAACAGGCCCTAAGTACAAAAATAAGATGTGTATTGAAAATATAATAAATTAATGTAATAATGAAAATATTAACATATATCTACCTGACCAACCGAGTAACCCGACCAAGCCTGCTTGGGTTAGGATTGGGTTGAGCATTCCCATCCCGAGGTTGGGTTGGGTTAGGATTGAGGTATAGGAACCTTGGGTTGGGCTAGGGTTGAGCACCAACACAGCCCAACCCGTCCCACTTTCAGCCCTAATCCCCAAACAAAGGAAAAACACATGTCAGCTTAAGCCAAAACTTTGAAAAAACAAAAAAATCTCAATAGTAAGCTTTCAATCACCACTATTTTTTGTGATAGGGTCCACTTGAGCTTTGGATATGCTCCAATTTAGGCCCATGGCCTGAAATGAGCTGGCAAAGCATGTGAACAGCAGGGATGAAACATATACATCTCAGCTAGCCTTATAGTCCTTCCACTACACAGGTAAGTGGTGACACCAAATCACCACACTTTATAAAACAGACATTGCGGGATTTGATTGAATAGTATGTCATTGTTGGAGACTAAAACACGCAAAGCATGTGTAAAGTTTCAATCAATCAGTCTCCATTTCTATCACCCACGGTATAATCAAATCTCACGACGTCTTGTATGCTAATGTCTGTACTGGTGTAGACAGTAACTAATCCTAATTTCAAGATCCTCCATACCTGATCTGTTGTGGCCACCCCGAGACACCTCGGCCAACCTCACCACTTATGTTCTCCGACAAAAGATGGTCCAAGCGTCCAAATTTGTAGATTTGAAGTCACGAGTTCTTTGGTGGCAGCTCAAAAGAGGCTTTTTTACTAGGATTTGGACTCTTTATGGAATCCAGATCCATGCCGTTTTTGGCTACGAAATACCTAGAAAACAGCAAAGTCTCACAAATCCCTATATCTCCGCGCTACGGAACGAGCCCCAAGTAAAATTAACATTCTGATAGGTCGTTGTTCAAGGGAAGCGGATTGGCTGGTGTACCACACACCACCGACCCGGCTGGTGTGTTGATGTCACTAAGTTCCGTGGGTCCCATATAAGGTACGTATTATATCCAAACCGCCCATCCATTTAACGACCTCGTCCTAAGGATTGAGCCGAAAAATAAGAAAGATCCAACTATCAAGTAGGAAAAAAGTATGGTGGAATTTGAATGTCTACCATTGAAACTTTTAGGTTGAAGTTTTGGATCAAGATTGAAACACTTTAAACCACTGACATGTTGAGAGAAATTGGCTAAGTGACCTTGCTGGGTCTATATCCACCTCTTCCCTAGAAAAAGTCAGGTCCAAAGCTCGAGTAGACCTACTACATAAAACAATAGAGATTAAACACCTACCATATAGCTCGAGTAGACCTACTGCATATAGCTCGAGTAGACCTACTGCATGAAGTAAAAGAGGATTAAACACCTACCATTAAAAACTTTTAGTGAATGCAGGGGTTTTCAATTAAGCTGATATTTGTGTTTTTATTTTTGAGTTAACACAAACACGAACTAAGTGAAGATACAAATATCAGCTTGATCCAAAACTACCCTAACCCCTGGAATTCTTTTAATGGTAGGCATTCCATTTCCACTTTTTTTATGTGGTGGGGTCCACTCAAGCATTGGATCTAGCCCATTCTTTTAACTCATGCTTTAAAATGATGTCTCCAAATAGATGGACGGTGTGGATGCAAAACATATATCATAGTTGGGCTTCACTTCACAGGCGAGTTTGGCTAGTCTACCAGTCTGAATTTTGGGAGGGGCCCACCTGATGAGTGACTCTGGATCTCGCCAGCGAGTGTGATGAGACAGAGCGATAGCATATATCATGAAACAGAACGATAAGGAAAGCGACGTCCTGGCACGAAACAAGAGGACTTTCCGGAGGAAAGCAAGAAACGGTGTTTCTGGAAGGATCGTGATTCAGATGCATCCACTCTCACGAAGGCATGGAATATGCGTCACGTATCTATTTCATGCAACACGTGTCAAAGATCTGGGCCACTTATCAGACGGATTTATTTTTTCACAACAAAAGTTCATTCTACGACTCTGCATATGGTCTACTGTGTTTTGTATATGGAAATCGAAGCAATCCAGAGCCATCAAACTATCACGGGAGCCACATGAATTTGGAAGTTTTAGGTTGACGGCCATTGTTTTGGATGGAATGGCCCACCCAATGATTCTATAGACATTATCTTTGGTCATTTCAACATACATAAGATAAGGGGACCCATCATGGCAATTGAATAGCATTGAAACTAGTAAATAAATTACAGGTAACTTAATGACAGCGCAAGCAGGCCAACGAGGGTTGAAAGCCGATTGCATACTTATGGCCTGTTTGGGAGCGTGGATTTGTAACCCCCTGGATTCAGAACGCCCAAGATTAGTAACCTTATAGATTTGCAATCCTCCCAGCAAGTTTGGCATCCTAGAGTGTGAATCAACTTTAATCCAAAAGTACTTATCCGTAGTATATATACATAGATTTGATTTAATTACTAAATCAACTCTATTATCTCTAATTAGTAAGATATGTAATTTTTTATACAATGGTTGTATAAGCCTGCTGAAATATATGCTTTGCCCGAAAATGATGAAATTCCAAGTCTCAAATGGGCCATAAGCACAAGATTTTGTTTGAGTGACTAACCAACGATTTTTAATCGTTGATTTACATGGACAATGTTTGGATGGTGCTGAACAATGTTTAGACGGTGCTGATTTACATAGACAATATTTGGACGATGCTGATCATCATTAGTAGGCCATGTGCCCAATAGAATGATAGTATATAGTGGCACACATGTTACACTTGCAACTATTGAAATGATTTTAGGTGTAATCCAAGCTCTCACCATGGATTGCAAACCCCCTCAAAGAGAGGATTGGAAACCCCCTGGATTTGAAACCCCCAGTTACTTTATGCTTCCAAACAACCACAAGATTGGAAACCCCCTCCAATCCACGGTGCCAAACGACCCCTTGGTAACTTAATACGCTGCAGGGTCCACCCTGATTTATGTATCTTATCCACTCCGTCCATACATTTTATAAGATAATTTTGAGACTTGATCCCAAAAATGAAGTAATTATTGGGTATATGGTAAATTTTAACCATAGCACATTGTCTCCACACGTGTGGAGGTATGTACATATGTATATACAAATTTAAAAAGTTAAGTCGAATTTAATTGTTTGATCTTAGCTTGTTGTGTAGATATGCTTGTTATGTTTATCCTTAGACTCGAGATTGTTAGTGCATTGATTCGTATACTTTTTTTTTATTAATCATGTGAGTTCATGTGTCATATAGTCAGTTGAGTCATTGAAAGCTAAAGACCGAAGACATAAGAAGATGTGTAGCATCAAGGAGCAAACAATATGTAAATAAGGTGCTTTGGTGACCCTAACATTAACCCAAAACAACCCTTGAACCTTTAAATGATTCTATCCTTATATGTAAACTTTATTGAACATTTCTTAACCTTATGAGCTTAATTGAAACATGATAAATAAGACTAGTAGAGGTGTTAAGGTATTATGAAATCGTATGCCCAAAGCAACAGTTTTCAAGAGGTCCTTGATCTCATTAATAGGTTGTCGATGGGACTCGATCTAATTGAGATCCACTTGATCCAATCAAAAAATGAATTCAATGACCAAATAGAGATAATTTTGTATTTTCTCGATGGGATCGACGTAGTGTTTGATACTATTGAACGCCCTTCCAATCCCATCAACATAGTCATTAACTAGCCATTTTATAGCCGTTGCAAGTCGGTTTCTTATAAAATGACATTCGGTTCTAGAGCAAAATCGTAGGTTTTTGGTGCAATAGAAGTCGAGTTGATTCCATGTTCATATCATTCATCCTAAGTCTCTAAACTAATAAGTTCCAGGTCATCTTCCTTGATATTAACACTCTAATGAAGATTCCAATCTTCACCTTAAAAATATGCTTGAACTCCACCATTTTCTAGATATTAGATACAACCTTATTAGTATATCCATTGTCTATATCCTCTAGAAAACTCATGTCGGTGATTCCCTTAGGATTACAACCTTCTATTAGTTGTACGAGTTCACCCAATCTCTCATCACTATGGTCAACTCCAAAGAGCATCGCATGCAATGTATTTAATCTTGGATATAAAGCATTGACAACGCATCGACATTAACGATTGGGGAGTAAAAGGGGAACTGATTGAAGCACATGAGAACATCAATCAAGAAACCCGCGAAGGTGCCACAAAATGGGCTCAATCCGACAAATAAGTTATCAAATTGTAAGAGTGCACGCACTCCTTCCTTGTATAGGACTGAGTGTAAAGTTTATAACCCAGACTCACGTAGGTTCTTGTGTATGACTATATCGCCACAGATATGAGTGAGTACGTGTGCAAGTCCTCGTATAAGCCACCAACATAGGTGTTTATGTGGGTAAGTTCTTGAGTAGGCCACCGACACAGGTGTGTACGTGGTAAGTGCTTGCATGGGTCACTGACACGGGTGTGTACATGGTAAGTCCTTACGTAGGCCACTGACAAGTGTGAGTATGTGGGTAAGTCTTTGTGTAGGCCTATAGTGAAAGTGTACTCATGTAAAGGTTAGAGGTGAAACTAATTTAAAACCTTCAATAGTGAAATCTGGTACACCCATGGGTTGAGTACGTCCGTCGGGAGTGAAGTAGGGAAACCAAACTACAATATATGCTTGTGTTTGGGATTGTTATTTGAGCATTTTTTAATTATGCTTATGTGACTTATTAGTGAATTATATATATGCATGATTAGATGAATACTATGAGTTGATAGTTAGGACATCCCACATACACATGTACATTATTGTATTTATACACTAATTACTTGGATTGGAATATTTTTTTTAGTCTATATGATTAGATTCACTATTGACTTGGAAGCATTAGCGTTAAGTTAGCTTACTTAGTTTAATTGGTAAATTAGGTTAATTTAGTCAATTGTATTTTAATTGGTAAAATTTTATTTGGTTCTTACTTAGTTTAATTGGTAAATTAGGTTAAGTTAGGCAATTGTGTTTTAATTGGTAAAATTTTATTTGGTCCCCCCAAGACAAAGTCTTTATTTTTATAGTTCCGCCGAGCTTTCGTGTGTAGTTGTAGTATTCTACTCCACATGTAATTTCCAAGATGACCTATGGTCCTGGTGGGAATTTAATTAATTACTTTGATTCGTCAATATGTCAACCTTTTTTTAGTGAATCGTGGTGAGTTGAATGGTCAATTATGTTCTCATATAGATAAGGATTCTCAACGAATGATGTATAAACTTTATTTGTTTAGCTTTATACTGGGAACCAAAATTCTTAATTAACATGGCTAACTCAACTTGTTTTATAAATCATTTTGATTAAATAAATGATTTCGAAATCATCATACACATTATTTTGTAAAATAAACGATTCAGATTTGTTTTTTAAATAATTAATCATACTTGTGGAAAATGATAAACCTATTATGGTGAAACTTATAGCAGTAATGCAAAAGAACATGTACATGATAGTATGAAACATGATAATCATATACATTCATGCAGTGTATGTTAGGATTTATAAAGCCTGATCATTAAAGGTGTACTGTTCATCCAACCAACACTTCATGGATCGAGCTTCACACTGAGCTCGTTAAGAGTTGTGGGGGGGCAACGCCCCCTTTCTTAGGGGTCTAAGGCGTGCCCACAATCCATAAGGTAATTTTGTAATTTCACATAGATTTTTCATGTAAACCTTAGTTTATTTGGGGTAATATATATATATATATTCTATCATAAGGTAGAGAGAGACCATGGTTATTGTGTTTGAAAGTTGTTTCTTCCTTCTTTTTTTTTTGCCTTGAACGTAGTGGATTAGTGTGAATTCATAGACATACTAAAAGAGAACCACGTAAATATCAGTGCTGTGGTTTACATAATTTTTTATGTTTTCCTTTTATTAATATTCTTGTGTGTGTTGTTGAGAATGGGTGTCTTCTCCCAATAGTATATGCATAAAAACATCCAAATTTAGACAGATTTAACTCAATTGAAATAAGACCATGGTATATTTTCCATTTTTAACCGTCTAATAAATGCCTGCCAATCCACGGAACCAAATAAGCCTTGTATTTTTATCATGATAAATTTCAGATGTGACGCATAATTTACGTAGTTTAATTGGAGGGGGATTGCATGGTGTTCTTAACACCATGTAGTTGGTGGTGTTGGAACTTACATGGTAGGATTTGATTGGATCATGTGCCACTAGTAAATAAATTAATTAATAATAATAATAATAACCCACACAAAGTGTGTTGAAAAGCTGTTACGTAAGTACCGCACACTAAACTCTGATAGCGACATATGGTGCAATCAAATCTCACCACATCCCAACAACACCAAACTTGGTGGGTTGGGGTCACCACACAATCCAAGTCCTGTTTAATATAAGTTATTATATGCCAAATGTACACTAAATAATTTCCAAGTGACTGTGTATTATACATCACACTCTATCAATGTATTGCTAAACTTGTGAGTATGGGATCATACCCACCTGTAATGGGCTGACATGACCCATTCCTATCAATTTCAGTCTCTACACCAAAACCCATTTTTAATCCTTGCAGGAGTCTAAGAAACCATCAGGACCACAATGATCACCTGCAAGAATGATGAAAATACCTTTTTATTTAAGCATGTAACTTTCATACTTCCATCAGTCACTAACCAAACTCCACCTTGATCAATGATCTTAACCATCAGTTATGAGCTCTTTCTCACATCGATTTGAGGGTTAGAATTGTCAAAATAGCGTAATCTGTCCCATTGCTCTTTCAACATCTGATTTAAAGAATTAATGGTTCTGACCTCTCTCAGGCATGTATTGTGCGCATTACTGATACGAAGGCATGCTTCATGTGGGAGCGGATTAGGTGAGGCCCGGGTAACGGCTCCGTAGGTGAGGTCTTGATTGTGGGGCCCACCTTTATGTATGTGTTGTATATTCACACCGTCCATCAGTTTTTCCGTGTTATTTTAGGGCATGGTCCCAGAAATTGAAGTAGATACAAAAGTAGTCCAAACCACAGGAAATGGTGGTCATTGAATGCCCACCATTAAAATTTTCCTAGGACCCACCACAATGTTTATTTGCCATCCAACCTGTGGATAAGGTCACACAGACTTGGATGAATGGAAAACATCATATATTAGCAGATCCGAAACTTTTGTGGCCCCCAAGAAGATTTTAATGGTGGGCGTTCAATCCCTACCGTATGGTCCACTTTTTACATCTGCTTTAATTTTGGAAGCATGCCCTAAAATGAGCTGGAATATGCTTTAATTTTGGAAGCATGCCCTAAAATGAGCTGGAAAAACTGATAGATGGCATGGATATACAGCACATACATCAAGGTGGGCCCCACGGTCAAGGCCTCGCCTACTAAACTGTTACCGGGCCTCACCTAAACCACTCCGGCTTAATGTAGAGCTGATTTGTAACAAGGTTTGCTTGAATACATTCCAACTTATTATAATAAGATTCGCTGAGACTCTAGCCACTGTATTTGGGCTCTTTTTTTTCTTTTTTTTTTCTTTTTTTTTTTCAAATGACACAAACAGTTTGTTAGGGCTCCCCTTGCATGGGTAATGACCAAAAGAACTATTAAATTGAATACTTCCCATTTATTATACAAAGTTTACGGTGGCTGTTGATGTTCAAAGCAAAAGAACCAAATTATAAATTGTTTGAAATAATCAAGTTCAGAACTTTTATTTGTTTTTTTTTCCATCATGCAAAGTGGGGCTTGCCCTGTAAACAATTTGAATCCTTGCAAGGGAACCATGTTAAAAGGCTACCATATTGTATTGCCATACCTCAACATACCCACCCCCAATGAGATGGGAAATTAGTAACCTCTTTCCCTTCATCTCTCTGAATTATTGGGGCATGGTCCAGCTCGCTTCTTTCCAACAACGAGCAGGGAGCACCTCAGTATATGATTGCACCTAGTAATAGGGAGTCCTATTACACCTAGGCCCAACTAAAATTCACCAAGCCCGGATTCATCTCATTTAGTGATTGTGGACTTGTACAAGGGTATTGAGTAGACGGCTGAGATATCAAACTCGACCCATATTAAAGGGCTAAAAGTCTTGATGTATTGTGTTGCCATACTTCAAGATGTATTCAAGTAAACCTCTTTATAATTATTTTTTAAAATAGTAACTATCCTATTGCTCATGAAAAGAGAGGAGCACGGTTTAAATGGAGCCAATACTTGTCGTAAAAGGGGGCCAATGGACAGAAGTAAATCATGCAAGCAAATTATGCCTTTTTTTCATTTGGGCAAAGTTATGTTGCAAACAACAATTCACGGCATGCTATTAAAGATAGTTGTTCCATTTCTTGTTTGTCAAATACCCCATATCATGGATGGAATAGATTGTGGCACATGCATGGAAATTAAGGATTGGTTAGTAGCATACTTGTAAGTTCGCACATTGATACATGTGTTACATTTTCTAGTGTTTGATGATTGATCGCTACATGTATGCACATGTGGGATGCTTCAACTTGAATGTTCACACGTATAGCACATTGGAACATGTACATGGATAGATATGATTCTCAAGTATACCAAAATTATAAAGTGTCATTAACAAGTAATCCAACCACTACACCAGAAACACCCAATCCATGGTTTAATGGTACATATTTATAATTATGTCAAAAAATGTATGAATTCCTATGTACAAGGGAGTAGACAAACCATAAACATGGGAATAGAGATGGCCACCGTTGAAACCTTCCAAAGGCCCACTGTGATGTTTACATGTCATCCAGCCTATTCATGAAGTGAGTACCCATAGGATGAAGGGAAAAACCAAATATCTGCTTCATCCAAGACTTCATCTGGTCCCAGTTAAGATTTCAATGGTGTGCATCCTATCCTGCTATTCCCTGTGGTGTGGTTCACTCGAGTTTTGGATGGGCCTGATTTCTGGGATCAAGTCTTTACACTGATCTGCTGCAAATGATGGACAATGGATTTCACCCAAACATCAAGATGGGTCCCACATGTATTTATGTTGTACCCGCTGCCTCTGTACATTTAAATGCCACGAAGAGGAGGTGAGTTGATACAACAGGGCAAATCATCATAGCATTACTCGTTTGCCATTACATTTACCCTCCTGTCGACATTTATCCTCCTCTTTTATCAGCAGCAACATAAGTTCTTCCAATTTCTATGATGGTAACTAAAATTAGTTTTCTAGAAATGAAAAAATCCAGTGGTCAGAAGCCATCTAGCGGCTATACATCTGATACACTTTCAATGTCAAAGGCTAAATATATATGTAAGAAAGCTAGATAATCCATGAGTCTTCAAAATGACTTGTTTAGAAAAAATGGATATGTAATGCAGCAGGAAACTCAAATGGGAAAAATGAGAAAAAAGACCACTTTGAATTTAGAAAACAACTAATCCATCCCATGGAATATGAACATACCTTGGTCTTCAAACCAAATTACAGAAATGAAGATAATGTCATTTCGGTGGCGTATTTCCTGACTGGTAGAGATTTGAGGTGGTTTCCATCATTTTTGCGATGTATAGAGGCCGTTGATGTTTTTGTTGCGCATCGGCATCAAAATTCAATAATATCCGAAAGTGGTTCTTTTCATCATCCTCAGGAATTCATCAGCATCAACTTCACCATCACCTGCACATTTCAGAAATGATATCACTTTTTTGTTTCTTTCTTTTTGGGGGGAAATAGATATGATATATCACCATCCTGAGAAAAGTAGAGTCAAAACTCTTAGGGAGTGGAGAGAGAGAAAAAAAAAACTTCAAACTGAGTCCCAGATCTTCAAGAACACAGAGTCCGTCACTTGTGAAAAGAAGGAAACAAAGTATCACATTTTTTGCTCTCTCAGGAGAGAAAAAAAGCGTAACATAAGTGTGTATGTGTGTCCACACGTGTGCTTGCGCGCACATCCTCATCATCATCGTCGTTGTCATCTAAGCCTTGTCACAATTAATTGGGTTGGCTATATGAATCGCATTCCCCATTCCACTCTATCAAGGGCTGGACCATAGGTCAGCAAGTCCTTTCTTACTACCTCCATGCATGTCCCTTTGGGCCTTCCCTTGCCCTTTTAGAGCCTTCCACTTGTACCAACTCATTCCTAACCAGCACGGTTCTTGGTCTCCATTGCACATGACCAAAACAGCCGAGTCTACTTTCCCTCATCTCATTACCTATTGGTGCTACTCCCAAGTTCATTTGAGTGCATTCATTTCTAATTCTATCCTTCCTTATCTTGCCACACATCCATCTAAACATCCTCATTTCAGCTATAGTCATCTCCTATGAATGTCGTTCGTTAACAGCCTAGCTTGAGTGGTAGCTGACGATCACATAAAACTCCGGAGACATATCCCTATTTCTTCCACCCAGCTTGAATTCTGCGGGCTACATCCTTCTCAATCTCTCCGCTCTCAGGAATTATTGACCCAAGGTATTGGAAGTGGCCATTTTGGGAAACTTTGTGGTTAGTAATCTTAACTAATTCCTCGATTTCACTCCTATTGTTACTAAAATTGCACTCCATATACTTTGTTTTAGTCCGACTAATTTTAATTATTTAGATTCTAAAGCATCCCTCCATAAATTTAGCTTGTGTTTATGCCCTCTCTCATCTTATCAAAACCATGTCATCTGCAAACAACATACACCATGGAATCTCTTCTTGTAAATTCCTCATTAACTTGTTCATGACCAATATGGATAGGTACGGGCTCAAATCCGACCCATGGTTCAAGCCTACAATAAGTGGGAACTCACTTGTCTCTCCACTAGCGGTCCTCACATTTGTTACTGCTCCCTCGTACATATCCTTAATCATGTCAATATGTCCTCCTGGAACTCTTCTTTCTTTTCCAACACCCACCAGATTAAATCTCTAGGGACCCTATCGCATGCATACTTAAGTCAACAAAGAGCGTGTGGATATCCTTCCTCCTCTCCCTCAGTTGTCCAAGTAGGAAAATAGCTTTAGCAGTTGATCTCCTAGGCATGAAACCAAACTGAATTTCTGATACATTCATCTCACACCTTAGTCTTTGCTCACTCACTTTCTCCTAAATTTTCATAGTATGGCTCATAAGTCTTAATTCCACAATAGTTAGTGCAGTTCTGTATGTCTCGTTTATTCTTATAAATGGGTACCATGGTACTTTTCCTCCATTCATCTAGCATTTTCTTCAACCTTACAATCTCATTGAACAACTTTGTCAACCAAAACAATCGAGCGTCTCCCATACATCTAAACCTCCATTGGTATACCATCTGGTATGAGGGCCTTTCCTTTTTCATCTTTCTCAAAGCTTCCTTCACTTCAGATATCCTAATCTTACGAAAGTATCTATGGTCCCTAACATCATTTTAGTTTATTGTTCCATCTATCCCCTATGATTTCAGAGTGTTGTCATTTAACAATTACTGAAAATAGCTTTTCCACCTTTCATTGATCCCATTGTCTTTTACTCGTACCCTCTGATTATCGCTCTTAATGCATCTAACATGATCTAGGTCCCTACTTGTACCCCCTCTAGTTATCGCTCTTAATGCATCTAACATGATCTAGGTCCGTACTCTTCATATACATGTGTGTATGAAAGAGATGTGTGTATGAGAGAGAGTGGGAAGGAGAATGGGGGGGGGGGGGGGGGGGGATTTCTGAAAATAGCCTCTCCACTTTTCATTGATCTCAATGTCTTTCACTAGTACCCTCTGGTTCTCTTGTAATGCATCTAACATCTAGGTTCCTACCCTTCATGTGTGTGCATGAGAGAGATATAGAGACTCTACTTGTACCCTCTGGTTATCGCTCTTAATGCATTTAACGTGATGTAGGTCCCTACCCTTTGTATATGTGTATGAGAGAGAGAGACTGTGTTGGACAACTAATTACAGTCCAACTACCACCTAAATTAGTTTTGGCAATGTAGTTACTTCGCCTTTTATACCAAGAACCTACATCCTTTCGAAGGGTGAACTGCAAGAATAAACCCTCCTCTATGTACATTTGCGACAAGGCACCTGCTATGCCTCATTTCTGGAAGCGGATTGCCTATAGCACCCACCACAAGGATATCCCTGGGGCACGATATGGCCCAAGCTTTATGAGGCCTACCGTGATGTTTGTGTTTTATCCACGTCGTCCATCCGCTTTGCCAACTCATTTTAGGGTATGAGCCAAAAAATGATGTAGATCCAAAGCTCAAGTGGACCACACCACATAAAACAGTGTGGATTGAACACCCACCATTGAAAACTTCTTAGGGGACACAAAAGTTTTGGACCAAACTTATATTTGTGTTTTCCTTCATCCAGGTCTGTGTGATCTTATCTGTCAAAATAATTTATTTAAAAAAAAAAAAAAAAAAAAAAAAAAAAAACAAAACAACGTTTGTGATCTTATGAACAAGTTGGATGGAAAATAAAACATCACGACAGGCCCTAGGAAGTTTTCAACGGTGGGCATTCAATCCCCACTGTTTTCTATGGTGTGGTCCACTTGAGCTTTGGATCTGTATCATTTTTGGGCAGGGCTGAAAGTCGGGCGAGTTGGGTCTGGTTGGTGCTCAACCCTAGCCCAACCCAAGGTTCCTATATCTCAACCCAAGCCCAACCCAAGCGGGCTCGGTCAGGTTGGTCGGGTGGATACATGCTAATATTTACATGTATTATTTTTTGTACTAATGATTTTATAAATTATATATGTAGTTATTTATTGTAAAGAACTTCATTTTTTTCTAAACAAACAAGCTAAAATATATATTCGGAAGAGAGAAATCCGGCGTATCTTGTTAGCCTGAGTCATCGAAAATAGCATGGGCCAATGAGACCCAACGGCATTAGAATTTCCTATACCTTCAACACAAACGATCCGCACTCAATTATAATTTATAACTTATATATCCATCGGATTCGGGTTGGGTCGGGCAACCCGAGACCTCAACCCAAGCCCGAGTCTGCCCGACCCAACTTTTATCGGGTTGGTGTTTATCTAGCCCAAGCTTGAGACCAAATCCGATACATCGTGCCCAAGCCCAATCCAATGTCGGGTCGGTCACGGGTTGGTCAGGTTGAACCTGCCTGACTTTCAGTCCTATTTTTGGGCCCATCCCCAAAAATGAGCTGGCAAAGCGGATGGTCAGCGGGGATAAAACACATACATCATAGTGGGCCCCACAGAACTTGGGCCATGTCGTGCCATAGGGTTACCCTTGTGGCGGGTGTTGTAGGCAATCCGCTTCCCTTCCAACCACAATTACATGTCTTAACAGTTTCGCATTATTTATATAGATAGTGGCAGGTGGTTTGGTCGTGGAGACTGCAATGTGGATGGGCAGTCATAATTCATAAAGAAACATCCTTTCCATAATTGAACCATACCAATTTCCTCTTTCTATTTTCTCTAATCCTCAGGCACCGAAACACTACTTTTTCAGCAGGAAGTGGCACATATTCATGTTCCTTTTTGGTTTCATATTTCTATGCACTTTATGGTTTTGTGGCAGAACCCAAACATGCATAATATCAATGATCACCATTGTGGGCAATATGTCAACGAAGTAGCAGCAATTTTAAGAGTTCAAAGAGCCGAAGAGACATCAAAGATGATGAGAGAACATCTAAAAGATGAAACAGGACTAATATCCCCTTTTCTGGTTTTACCTGATAAAAGAGAGATAAAAGGATCCCCAACAATAGTCTGGCTTTATCTAGGAAACTTAATCCACTAAGTCAACCCAAATAGCTAGCTTCATTTCACAAGTACCAAAAGGCAAACCCAAATGCAAATAATTTATCAAGAAGTCAGGTAACTACAATCTGTAACTAAGGTTTCAAAGATGGACACACCAACCTATAAAGACAATCATGACCTCAACTTGCACACTCAGAAAATCGTTTGGTTACTTATAGAAGTTGAATTGAATCCTTCTCAATATACGATAACCATAAAAAAGGGAAGAAAATGAAAACCCAAATGCAAATAATGTATCAAGAAATCAGGTAACTACAATTTGAACTAAGGTTTCAGAGATGGATACACCAATCTATAAAAGCAATCATGACCTCTACTGTAATAAATAACTACATTGCACACTCAGAAAAAAATTTTGGTTACTTATAGAAGTTGAATTGAATCCTTATCAATATACAATAACCATTAAAAAAAAAATGAAAAGGAAGGGAAAAAAAAATGAAATGCAAAGAGAGCCTTCATACCATTGCGGTCTGCTTCTTCAATCATCTCTTTAATCTCATTGGGAGTGAATGACTCACCCAGCTCCTTTGCAATATGTTCAATGTCCGCAGCAGATATTCTCCCCTAAATCCACACTCGAAAGAGTTAATTATCAACAAGAAAGAAAGAGAATAGAATGTAACAGTCCGAACATCACATTATTATCTTGGTCAATGATGCGGAAAGCTTTTGTGAGCTCTTCCTTGGTGTCCCTTTCTCCAATTTTGGCTGTCATCATATGCACAAATTCATCAAAATCAATTGCGCCACTTCCATCCCTGTCTACATCTTGAATCATCTGCTCTATTTGCTGCAATAACGCAATAGTTTCACATTTTAGTAACATAATTAGACTTACGTATAAGATGAAAATTCTGTTTTTTTAATGACCAAGGTGTCGTTAGATAAACTGAAAAATAAGCTCTGAAAATTAAGTGATGAATTGTAATTTTGAAATAGTTTTGCAGATATTTTAGTCAAAAGTGAAAAGTTTTTTTTTTTTTTTTTTGAGAGAACAAGAATTTCTATTAACAACTTGCAAAAAAGATCACCAGGATAAATGCCCTTTAGAGACGCATAACCATGTTCATAAATTCACCAAACAACCAGATATAACACTCTCATCAAAGAGTGGACCATTGTGCTACCATAAACATATTTAAAACAAAAAATGAATACATATTTGGAATATTTACGGTATTATGGATTTTCTAAATATTTTTTTCAGAATTTTTAGGGTAAAGAAAAAAATTCAACCGTTACGGGGGTCGTAACAGTCGTTACGCCCCCGGATCAGCCGTTACGGCCGATACCCGTATCAGTAATGGTGGTGATCGTTACAACCATCATTACCTTTGTCAGATTTGCCCACTCCACCACCATGCCAAACCCACAAAAAATCTTCTACTGACCTCGGAATAACCCACTCCATATGAAGCAACCGGATAAAATTAGTCCACACTTTAGAAGCGAAGGAGCAATGCAAGAACAAATTATCAATAGATTTTGCATTCTCCCCGCACATCACGCACATATTCGGCAATATCAACGCTCTCCTTTGAAGGTTATCCACGATGAGAATCCTCTTACTTCCAACCAACCAAACAAAGGCCGCAACTCGCAGTGGGGCTCCATAAAACCAACAGTGAAATGGGTGAGAGCCATCAAATGACTATCCTCCTAAATACACTTCACAAATGAACGCATAGAGAATTTACTGGAAGGATGTCCCAACCAGAGAAGAGAATCAGAATTAGAAAGGAATGGATGAACCTTTACCAAATGAGCCAATAAGACAACATAATCATTGAATTCGTCATCCGACATGTTCCTCCTACACAGGGGATTCCAAACCATTGTCCCTCCAAGAATAGAATAACGTTTCGCAACCATTACAAAATGGTCTGGAGCTAGCCTTGCCACTCTAGGAAATAATTCTTAGAGAGCTTGATCTCTGCACCATTTGTCCACCCAGAACCGAATGTGATGCACATCGCTCAAATAGAATGCAATGCTCTAAAACACAAGATGCTCGGTCGACGCTATCGCTTTCCAAACATGAGAAGCTCTATATAGCGATGATCCCTTCATCGATCATCCACCCCCATGAACCCCATATTTTGAAGCAACTATTTCCCTCCATAATCTTCCCCCCCTAAACGCAAACCGCCATACCCATTTGCCAAGAAGAGCCACATTCATATCTCCTAGGCCTATAATCCCGGCCCCTCCTCTAATCAGCATAAACACTTCAAACCACTTGAGAAGATGAAACTTCCTACCATTTGAAGCACCATTCCAAAGAAAATTTCCCCTCATCTTTTCCAACCTATCCAACACCTCATTTGGACATTTAAACAAGGACAAAAAATAAACCAGCATATTAAAAAAAGTTGTTTTGATTAACGTGAGTCGACCCCCCAAAGAAAGATACAAACATTGCTAGGAAGCAAGCTTCCTTTCAATCCTTTCTCCCCCACAATCCCAAAGGTGCTTAGCCGGCTTGCTGATACACAAAGGAAGCCCTAAATAAGTCGAAGGAAAAGACCTAGTTTTGCCCCAAAAAATATCCGCTAGGTAGCGAAGATCTTCATCACAAACATTGATCTTCAATCCTGACACAGCTTAAAAACATACAATCAATTTTCAAAGATTATCCACCAAGGGGAGATTGGCATCATAGAAAAGAAGCGTGTCATTGGCATACTGAAGGTGATCAATCTGACACCCAATCGTCAAGGTCTTGAGGCCCTTGAAAAGCCCATTTTCTTCTCCTTTACGAAGCATTCTGCTAAAAGCTACCACAATAACCACAAACAAATAGGGGATAAATGATCCCCCTGTCTCAAACCTCTCGAAGCCTTGAAAAAGCCTTTCAGCGAACCGTTGACCAACACAGAAAAGGAGGCAAACTGAACACAAGCCTTCTTCCAACTTCTCCACTTAGGGCCACATCCCAATCTACCAAGCATATAGTCTAGGAAAACCCAATATACGTGATCATAAGCCTTTTCTGCATCCAACTTACACACCAATCCGCTTTTCTTCTCCTTGAATTTTGAATCAATACATTGATGGGCTAAGAGCACACTGTCCAGAATTTGTCTACCCACAATAAAAGCACCTTAAGAGTCATAAATAACCTTCACAAGAACATTTTTGAACCAACGAGCAAGAATCTTGGCCAGAAGTTTGTAAGCGCCATTTATGAGGCTAATCGGCCTAAAGTCTTTAAGATAAGCCGTCCCTTCCACTTTAAGGATGAGAGCAATAAACGAGAACCCTAGGTCTCTAGATAAGCGACCTCGACGATAAAATTCCACATAGAAATCCATAACATACGTCTTTTAAAATATGCCAAAACTTTTAGTAAAACAGCATCGGAAAACCATCGAAGCTCGACGCTTTATCACCACACAAAGAACCCAAAGCCGCCCTCACCTCTTCCTCCAAAAAATCACTTCTAAAGAAGAAGCATCAATTGATGGAAGCTACATAAACTCAATCTTTTATAATCTCGGCCACTTCCTATTCTCCCCAGAAAGAAGACTAGAATAAAAGTGAACTATCGCATCGCAAATATGATTCTTTTCTATAATTCTTGACCCATCAACTAGAAGTGAAGAAATTTTGTTTGCCCAAGCATGAGCATTGGCAAAGCCATGAAAGAAACGGGTGTTCTTGTCACCCTCTCTTAACCACAAGGCCCTAGATCTTTAGCACCACCTAATTTCCTCTTCTTTGGCGCGTTGGGTGTATTTCAGAGAAAGGTTTCTCTCCTACTTATATCTTGGACAAGAAAGGTCACCAAATTCCTCTAACGGATCTAGCTCATTGATGCCTTCCGCCATAAAGTTGAAATCCGCCTCCTTGACACTCAGAACCTCTCTTCCAAAAATTAATTTTATCCTTACGAAGCTTAAGCTTCCTACTCAATCGAAAGCTAGGGAACCCATCCACTTCAAAGGAGCTCAACCATTTCTCAATTAACTCCGCAAAACCGTCAATTTAAAGCCAAGCAGCATCAAACCTGAAAGGTCTAGGGCCCCAATTGTCTTCGCGCGCTTCGAGGATTATAGGTCGATGATCCGAAGCAATCCATGGGGGGCCGGAGGCCCCATTGATTTACTAAAGGAAAATGCCCCATCCAATCTGGAGATATCATAAATTTGTCCAATCTAGACATAATCACCTCTGACTGCCCATTCGACCTCATGGATCTAGCACCCCAAAGGGGCAAATTGACCAACTTGTGCCTCACCACCCAGTCCAAGAAATTCTTCATGCTAGAAGTCCTACTCCCACTAGATTTTTCATAAGAAAATCTAACAAGGTTAAAGTCTCCCCTGATGCAACACGGATCTGCCCACTTCTAACAAACACTGTCGAGTTCCTCACTTGTCCCGAATGCTATAAGAACAGGGCACATAAATTGTTGAATAAATCCATTGAAAACCATTCGAAAGATCCTTTAGCAATACAGACAAGGAAAAAAGAACCAGCGAAAGAATCAACTTTCCTCCTCTTGTCAGTATTCCAGCCGAGTAAAATCCCACCAACAGATCCAACGACATCAATGCCCACCCAATCGAAAGCTTTAACCCCCCACAGAGATTCCACAATACCTGAGTTAGGAGCCTGCAACTTGGATTCTTGGAGGGATATGATATCCGCCTCGTCTTTTTTACAAACTTTTCTAACCTTGGCTCTCTTGACCCTGTAGCCCAAACCTCTAACATTCCAAGATAAAATCATCATTAAGTAACTAATCTTCCCGACCTCACCCTCTTCCCGCTACCAGCATTACCTGAAATATCACAATTTAGCAAACATTCCAATCTTAATAGTTCTGCATGCCTCTAGGAGATTTTCTTTGGTTCAGATATTGGCCATCCTATTGACGTTGCATTTCCCTGATTTTGATGAATTGATGAAACTTGTAGACATCTTCATCGTTGTCAAGGGAAAGCCCCGCCAAGCCCCTCACTCTATCCAGTACATCCTTGACCCATAAAATTGTTCTTTAGTGATACCTTCGGTGTAGCTTGAAGGTCTCTAAAAAACTTTCATTGGACCGAGCTACAAGAACTTCTAGCCTCGGATTCTCTGACACTCTCTCAGCGCAGAGAGGTGTGATCACCATCAGTTCTTCTGTCAGCTCTCCTTACTCGATTGCCTCACGAATGACCAAAATCCCTTCCCCCAAAAGATCCTCCTGAACTGCCTCTTAAACTACGTTTGCCCCGCCTTCAACTACAGAGACTGCGCACTGACTCCTCTCAAGGGTATGATCATCGCCAGGGAAGACGTAGGGATCCTCGACGCACAGATCGCTCCGAACTACCAAAGCAATATCTCAACTACCCACTGCAACCGACTCTTCGGAAGAAAAGGAAGGTTGTTGCTATTTACGAAGTATAAAAAGATGGCTAGAGGAACACATGCGATCAGAAGATGCACGTTCTGAGATGTTAGATACTTCGACACATGGACAAGTCAAGTGGGGGAGCTGAAGGGAGGGGAGCATTCATCTAGTGTGGGGAGCTGAAGGGAGGGGAGCATTTATCTAGTGTAGGTTTCCTTCAAGTGAAAAGAATTTTTAATGCACCACTACTTTCAACATTCAGCCTTCAACATTAAGCAAAGGGAGGGGAGCTTAAAAAAAGGCCCATATTTTCATTGAAAATTAATTTAAGCAACTAAATAAGTTGGTTTTGCCAAACGAATTGAATCAGTGAAAATCACTGAAAATATCAAATTTCAGTGATAAGTGCTGAAAATAAGTTTTATCAAACGGCCCCTAAGTTGAAGTTGACCTTTCTCCTTTTCAGAAGGTACGTGTGAGTACCAAGGTTTTATCTAACATGTTGTTTCTATGGATGGGCTTCACACTATCTATCAATTAAAGTTCATTCGACAATTGTTATCACTTTTACAGTTTAATGGTTTAGCAAAAGTTTTAGGATTGCTCAATTGTCTTTCCCTCCCTGCCTTCGCATTGTCATGGAACGAGAAGTGCCCTTTTTAATGTGTTACGCTCCTCTGTGCAGTGTTTGGAGGAGAAAGGGGAATGGAAGTAGGCCCTTTCCACCGTTCATCATTCCCATTACTCCATGGTCCATTTGCCTTTTTCATCGTCAACCCCAATAACTTGGGAGTGAGGCTTGACAATTAATGCCCTTTTTAACGTGTAAGATGCTTATTTTCGCATTATTAATTTCTAGAGAATTTTTCCATGTGGTATGTTGGTCCCATAATCTAGAGGTGCAATAACAAAAGAGTAGTAGCAATGGATGTAAAAAATGGGGGAATTAGCATGAATGCTGCAATGAAAAATTGATTAAGGGAAGACAAAAATGATGGCTTCAAGGCCTTTGGGTCCGTGAAGTCTAGGTGAAGAGATGCCTTATGGGCCAAATGATAGTATTGCGGGATGGGGCGAGAAAGAATTCCGTCTAGACTGGGCATCTGGAGGAGTACTTAAAAGTTGTCAGGATTCAGGCGACTGTTATAGGTCCAGCCAACTCCAGCAATGACCATTTAGAAGGCCACTCAGGCACCAACCTCACCAAAGAGAAAAAAGGATCCTTGGAAAACAATACCTCTTCTGTCATTTCAAAGCCCAATGCCCTGCACATAAATCATTTTAGCAATCATATTAGCATGACTCACCAAAGACAAATTAGAATGACCACATAAGAAGTTTATATCATGCAATTGAAGGACTGCCGTACCTCATGGCAACATTCAGCTCTTTGGCATCGATCGTGCCTTGATAAAACAGATTCAAAAAACTCATTGTTTTAAAATATAAGAAAGCGGAAAAAGAAAAACTTCCCGTAAATAGAAATGAAGTTCATACCAGAACCATCTGTGTCAAATAATTCAAATGCTTCCTTGATCTCTTGCCTCTTCTGCTGGGTTAACCCATGATGGCGTCCCTTGGGCTTCTCTTTCCTAGATAATGATCCCCTACGTTGAAGACTTGCCTGTATGCAAGTTAAAAACATCATTCACATATTTTTCCATCAAACAAGGACGTGGTTGGAGGTAGTACGAAAAGATTTAATGACCTATGGTTTAACTGAGGATATGGTCTTGATTGAGTGGAATGAAGAAACATGATTAGTGTAGCTGACTGCAATAAGTTGAGAAAAGGCTTCACTGATGATGACAATGATGAAATCTTAATATGATGAAGATGATGAAATCTCACTTGTAAAAATTTGATGATAGATAATAATTTTGGAAGCTTTGTTCAAAACGTCTCCATGACATCTTAATTGAAGATGCTTCAGAAAACCACACTCAAATGCAAATACCATGATTAGTGGCTTTAATTAGGATGCACAATTGGAGGCAATATGAGCAGTGTTCAAAATATCGGTATCGCACGATGCATTGCACTCTTGGGATACAGATACGTATCGGTTATTGCACGGGATATATCGTTTGTAACGCATAGTTTATCGCACTTTTTGGGAAACATGGGGAAACATTGGGAAAATGGTTGAATTTTTTAATGAAACTTTGGGGATTGTTAAGAAGGCCCTTAATACACACTTTTAAATCATAAAGTTTAAAAAAAGAAGTGTACATAATAGATTTCCTTTGTATAGGGTCCTAAGCTATGTGTTAGCCAATTGAACTAAGACAACTATAATCAGTATCAACCCCGTCCATCCGTTTTTACATATCATTTCAGGACATTATCCAAAAAATAAAACAGATCCAATAATTAGGTAGACCATACCATAGGAAACAATGGTGATTGACCATTAGTGGGCCACAAAAGTTTTGGATCAAGTTAATGATAGTTTTTTCTCTTCATTCAAACCATAAATTTATCTGGTAAAATGGATGGATGGAGTGAATTGAAAATACAAATATTAGTCTGATTCAAAACTTATGTGGCCCCACGAATATTTCAAGTGTGGATGCTCAATCCTCACATTTTTGGCACACTTGAATATTAGATCCTACTCATTTTTTATTCCATGTCCTAAAATGATCTCACAAAACGGATGGACGGAGTGGATTCCTCACAAACATCATGGTAGGGCCCACCATAATGAGTCATATCCAAAGCTCAAGTGGACCACACCACAAATAGCAGTGGGGACTGATTCTCACTTACATTCGTAGGGCCCACCATAATGTTTATTTTCCATCCAATCTGTTAATTAGGTCACACAGACCTGGATGAGGAGGAAAAATAAATATCATATTGATCCAAAACTTCCGTGACCCCCAAAAGGGTTTCAATGGTAGACATTCAATCTACCACTACTGTTTGCAGTGTGGTCCAGTTGATCTTTGGATCTGTCTTATTTTTGGGCTCAAGCCTTATGAAGAGCTCGCCAAATGGACGAACGGTCTGGATATAACACATACCTCATGATGGGACCCACATAACTTGGTGACGTCAACACACAGCTCGGTGGTGTTCGCGGTACCCAATTTCGATTAAAAGGGGCGCGGATTAGGTTGAGTAGCGAGACTGGCTACTGAATTGATGTCACCAAGTTCCGTGGGCCCCACCATGATGTATGTTTTGTATCCACACCGTCCATCCATTTGGAGAGAACATTTTATGCCATGAGCCTACGAATGACTAAGATTCAAAGCTCCAATGGACCCCACTACAGAAAACAGTAGAGAGAGTGACGCCCACTGTTAAAAACTTCTGAGGGCCACAAAAGTTTTCAATTAAGCTGATATATATTTTTTTCCCTTTTATAAATTTTTTTTTAAAACTTATTAACAAGTTGGATCTCAAATAAACATCACGGTGGACCTTAGGAAGGTTTCAACGGTGGAAGTCACGTGGGTCCACTGTTTTCTGTAGTGGGGTCCATTACAGATTTTTATCTGCCTTGTTATTTGACTCATGTCCTGAAATGATATCTCCAAATGGATGGACCGTGTGGATATAACACATTCATCATGGTGGGACCCACGTAACTTGGTGACGTCACTTCAGTAGCGATCTCGCTACTCAACCTGCCAGTAGCTAATCCGCGTCCAAAAAAAAGCTCGAACGAGCCTCATCGCAAAGCGATCTCACTACTCAACCCGTCAGTTTTTAAGCCTGAACCTTAAAATTTCTCCCAAATCTCATCACATCGGCGAGGATGTCTCCGGATTTCTCTCCAAAATCGGAGATTTTATTTGCGGTAATCTAAGAATGACGCTTCAATTCGAATGGCCCACCAAATGGAAGCTTCCGATCATGGCGATCTCTTCTACGGGTACCGAAATTCACCCTCTATTTTTTTTCCCGATTTTTTCGGATGATGAAATCGATGTCCGACAATAATGGAGAGGAAATCGCGCGATATCGTCAAAATATCATGCAATATCAACGATAGATCGGCCGATATCTAGATTCTGGGTTTTTTGGTATCTTCCAGGGATTATCGCAAGTATATCGTCTCGCAGGGGTGTGATAACGATAATATCGGCCGATAGTATCGATATTTCGAACACTGAATATGAGTTTCATTCATATATATAACCAATGATTAAGGGATAGTTTGGATGCCTATAAATAACCAATTTTCTCTGCTTGGGTTAACTGAGAGAGAGATGGGATGGGATGTAACTTAGAGGTAAGTGGAAATTCTCCTTTTTGAAATGTTTACAAGTGGGATGAAAAGTTGTAACTTCTAATGCAACTAGATAAATAATAATAATAATAATAATAAAACTAATTGCATTGGAGTTCAACGCACCAGGTTGAAAGTTCAAATCAGACAAGAGAAAAGATGCAATGGCCTCTAGTCTTTGTACTAGAGATCACCACTCCCCTCCCAACACTACTACCATAGAGAAACAATAGAATTTGCTCAAAGAAAACTATCATTCAACGGTCTTATTTTATATGAATATGCCTTATTTATAATGAATGCTTACAAGGTTTCCTTCTTGAGAAAAATCTCTAGCACAATCTAAGAAACCTAAAAATATAATTGCTTGCTGGCTAAAATATCTAAAATAAGAAAACCCATAAACGTGAAAACCTAATAACATTTAATTCCTAATATAGAGATATATTTCCTAAAAACCATAAAAAGGGAAAATAGACGCAATCTAAAAAAGGGAAACCATGACTCTTCTTGTGCACGTGTGCAGAACGTGCACATGTAGGAACGGGTGCAATTGCATCAATTTCCCCCAACTCGGAAGAACTCAACTCCTTTGAGTTAGTGGCATAAAATTCCCATACAGCTTTGGGTTGGTGCATCGAAATCGTCCGCTGAGATTCACATGCTGTAGGACCTCGATCGACCCCCCCACTTGACAAGAAACTTCTTATACCCTACTCGGCGTGTGAAAATTATCTGATCGTTCAACACATCTTCAATGACTTGCTGGAACTGGCATGACACCTCAGGTATTTGGAATAGCTTGTTCCTCTGTCCTCTCATTTTCATGATGCCCAAGATAAAGTATAAGGTCTTCCACATTGAAAACGTGGCTGATCTTCATTTCGGGTGGAAGTTCAATCAGGTATGCATTATCACCTAGCTTCTTTTGAACAAGGCAAGGACCTGCCTTTCTAGAGTGGAGCTTGTTGTAAACCTTGCTGGAAACCTCTATGGTTTGAGCCGCACACCGACCCTACCCCCTTCTTGAAATTGTGCAAAACATTGTCGAATGACTGCATGTCCCTTGTAATTCTCATTACTGAAGGTGATCTTCCGCCTGACTTCCTCATGTATCTACTTAACATGCTATGCAAAAGCCTCAGTATCTTGGCTCGATCTAGTCGTAATTGGAAGTAGGACTAAATTGACAGGCTGTCAAGTTCAAGTACCAGATGCAATTTTGAAAGCAAGGGTCCCGTAGTGGTTAGTGGCCAATCAGTGGTAAAGCCCATTGGATTTACGGTTCATCATAAACATGTGCCCAAGGTAATTCTTTGGTTAGTGGCCAATCAGTGGTAAAGCCCATTCGATTGACGGTTCATTTCATTACAGTACACACAAGAACGAACACTGGATCTCTTCCCACGCATAAGGGACTTTTATAATAGAAGAATAACGTAATTCCCTGCCAGGGTATAGTGATTATAGAGTAAGGTTAACCTGATCTCTCCTTTGAATGATAGAGAAATACCAAATCGTATTAATGCAAATACGCGAAGGGATCGAATCCGACAAAATCAAAATGATGAGATGATCGTAGTTAGAAATAGACGTGTTAATATATGAAATTTCAATCATTCCCACAAAAAAGATGAAATGAAGAATATTGCAAGGAATTCAGATCAGAAGGAAAATAAAAAAAAAAAACAATTAGGGAAATGATATTTGAAAATATCATGAAAATTGGTGCAACCAAACGCACCCTAAGAGGAATTATACGTACCATCGGGTTGAATTCGCCGGGATTTCTTTTGGCACCTCCCTCTCTCTCCCTCTTTCTTGACTACTGCACAGATTGCTTCTGAAAACGCGGTGGGGATGGGGGCTTGGTAAATTTCGCTAACGACGTGGAGAGGCTTGCGTTAGACTCCAATGTGAGTTTTGTACCGTCTAAAATGGTGGTGATTCTTCAAACGTACCCGTGACGTAGCTGTACAGAAGTCCGGACCGGCCAAACCACTGAATCAAACTGCAAATGGAGCATAATCTATAGGTTGAAGTGAGAAGACATTATTCTCCATCTGATTTTTCCTTTTCAATTAGACCGTTCACTGTTTTTCTTTGGACAGCCTATTTGGTATCCTTTAAATTGATGGTTAGGATTGATTGATTAGAGTGATTTTCGATATTTGATCCATCCACGAGGAGACCCACTTTTTGGATGGTCTGGATAGCTGTAGGTCAGTGCCATATGTGAGAGTATGAGTCACCCTCTTTTTTTAAAATGGTGCAGAACTTAGCCTAACGATTATCTAAACGTCCTTTCTCCCACGCGTCGCTCTCTAAGCGGAAGTTGTGCTTTCGATGTATTAACGCGAGCTACTTTCGCATGGGACTCGCGCGAATGAGATGGTGAAAAGGGGCTCCCGCGTAGGTACCAACTTGGCACACATGGGACAGATCCCCTACCGTTCAATACGTAGGGACCCTTGTCGGCATGCCCTAATTGAAAATCAGACCGGCATGCTCTTCAGATATTTCACATTTTATAAGATAAATGGACGGCTGAAAAAAAAATGAAATGTACATATGTGGTTAACCTGATGAATGGACCTGCATGTTTTTGGATAAGGGCATGTTCGCTGTTGGCCCTACGCGATGAATGGCCTGATCTATCACAATGCGTACTTCCTGTTCCAATTCGCCCGAGCGGAGAGGATTAATGCGCGCGAAGGGGAAGATGTGCCCGTGATCCAGAATCATCCAAAGCAATTTTGTAGTCTGCTTGTTGGACCACGCATATGGATGATCGGAACCGTTCAAAAGGAGGTCCAGCTATGAGTGAAAAACTGGCAAGGTATAAAGGGAGGGGTTTAGGTGCTGCTCCGGCCTCACCCAACACGGTGCGATCCTGATCGTGGGGCCCACCTTGATTTGTGTATTGTATATCTATGCCGTATATATGTTTTGGCCCTGTCATTTCACGGCATGAACCCAAAAATGAAGCTGATCCAAATCTCAAGTGGACCGAACCATAAGAAACAATGGGATTGAACGCACACCATTAAAACTTTCTGTGGCCCACTGTAATATTTGTTTGGCATCCAACTGGTAATAAGATCACGTACGTGAAGGTAAAAAACAAATATAAGCTTCATCCAAAACTTTAGTGGCCTAGAGTCTTCAATGGTTAATCATCACTCTTCCCACATCCGGCGTGGATGTACAATGCATGAATCAAGGTGGCCCCACGGTCAGAGCCACACCTTGTTAGGTGAGGCAGGAGCGCACCTAATCCGCTCCTAGGTATAAGTCCCCTCGAGCAATCCTAGCTATTTAATATATGGATGTGTGTTGTTTAAGATATGTGTAATATCTGGAGAATTGTTGTTGGAGATGATTCATACTCATGGATTACATGTATTGGGATATGACTATCTTTTAAAAGCACATTCTTTTGCACTTGTCTTCTTTGATCTTTAGGCTTCTTCTTGAATTTAGATCTTTAAACCATGTTATTGAAATATTGAATTTCTAATTGTCTGCATGTCGTACCCGTGTGATAGAAATAAGTGTTTGCTCTCCAATTCAATCAATTTAAGCTACATGTGTAGATGAGCACCTAAATTATGCTTCTTGTTCTTGTTCTTTTTATTTTTTATTTTTTTTTAATGTGTATGATTGTGGGGGCATGGCAGAGTTTGCCCGACTTTAGGGTTGATTGAAACGTTATTATCCCTTGCACCAATATGGACAAATTGAATATTGGACACAGATCCAGAGTCCTCCTAACCACTTAAATTGCACTCCATTTAAGTAATTTGTGAAAGGGCAGACAACTAAACCTTCTAAATTAAAATTTTTGTTTGTGTGACAATAGGCATGAATTTATAATTTTAATGACATTTTCTTTCAACGTGATTCACTACCATAGTTAAACGATAAAAAATAATTGAGAAAAAATAAATACAAGCCTAAAGTGTTATTTTATTAATGCTTTTACAATGATGGAATTCATGATTGGGTTGAGGGACATCGATTAGTTTCTTGCCTAATTGACACTGAATTTCATAACAGGACGGTCGTGACGTGTGGGATGGACGTCTATTTGTTGATAAATCAAAACCGGGCGTTATAACGAGACGACTAGTGTAGGGCATTATCTTCGATGATCCGTTCGTTGCTCGATCAGAATCGGTCTTCATGTTGAGATGGTCAGTGAGGTGACACTTGTTATGATCTTGATCGAAACTAAGCATACGGCGAGATAGTCGTGATTCAACTATCTGTTTGTTACTCGATCAGAACTAGGCTCGTGGCAATATGGTCAATAAAATCACATAACACGTAGTAAGAAACCCTCGCAATCTTCTATTGAAAACTGAGTAGACTTCATTGCGAGTATGCCATGGATGAAGGATAGAGAGACGTAGAGAATTAAAAACTAATGGCCCCATGCTATGAACAATAATAGGGTTGAAACTAAACTAAAATAAAATAAAATGATAAATCTCTATGAATAAATGGATAAAAAAAGAGTTGTTTGGTTGTATTAATGCACGACTTCCACCTATTTTTTTATTATTGCTTTTAAAGGCTTATTAGAGGCGATGGTCAAGTGTAGTATTCAACATTATGAAAGATCTGGACATTCAGTTATAAACTTTTTGTTTACTATTATACATTAGGATAACCTATCACGTATGACCACATGTATAAGAAAGATTCTCACTCTACATCATGCGTTTCAAGTCATTATATTTCTAAAATTCCATAATAGAAAGTGGCTAAAGAGTTACTTTGGACAAAATTATAGCATTTAATGATAAGATATAAATCTTCGAATTCTAGCATTTAATGCTTTAAGAGAGAGACTTACTTTAAACTAATGAGATTCTTACTCTTTGCTTATAGTACTTTTGATAAATTTCCATCATTTAATGCTCTATCTCAAATGTGCACGTGGAATTGATGCTAAAGCCTTTTCAAGTTTCTATGCAAGGATGCTGGCTGGGGCCCACCATCATGTTTGTAGGAAATCTATCCTGTTCATCCATTCTGAGAGTTCATTTTAGGACATTTGACCAAAAATGAGGTGGATCCAAAACTAAAGTGGGACATACAAGAGGAATAATGAGGATTTAGTGAGAACCGTTTAAATATTCTTATGGCTATAAAAGCTCCAAATTAGGCTAACTTTTTTATATTTTCACTTAATCCAACAGTAACAGCCTTTTTGAATGGCATATAAAAAAGTTTCAACACAGTGTGTATTTCTTTCCCCAAATTTCCATCCCGTGTGGCCCACTGAAGTTTTGGATCCATGTCATTTTTTTTTTTATTTTTTTTTTTTAAAATCTCAAGCCCAAAAACGAGCTCTCAAAAGGGATGAACGAGGTAAATTTCCTAGTGGGCCCATTGAAATCACTTACACGAGGCAGTATGACTGACACGTCGCGTCAACTTATTTGTTTTGGGATGCGGATTGCATACTGAGTAAACTCTTTGGGGTTCACCATGATCTATGTATTTTATCTCCGTTCATCTATTTTATTAGATAATTTTATGACATTGGTCCAAAATTGAAGGATAACCAAAGCTCAAATGCACCACACCACATGAAACAGTCTGAACTGAACTTAACCCGTTGCAAAATTCTTGAGTGTTACACAATTTTTATTTTAAGCTTATATTTGTTTTTTTCCCTTTATCCATGTCTTTGTGATATTATTAACAACTTGGATGACAAATAAACATCACTATAAGGCCTCGGAAGGTTTCAACGGTGGAAATCATTATTCCCACTGTTTCCTGTGATATGATCCACTTGAGAGTTGGATATGCTTCAACTCTGGGCTCAACCCCTTAAATGAGCTGAAAAAACGTATGGACGGTGGGGTAAACCACTTATTTTCACGGTGGGCCCAACTGAGTTTAGTCAGTAAGATAAGAGCCTGCAATCCAATTCCTTTGTTTTGAATATTCTTGATACGATTATTTAGCGTATATTATCAAAATGTGACAGCGTGTCATTGGCCCACGCAAGGGTGCGAAAAACGAATATAAACAACAATCGCTTAACTGTGTTCGAAATTGGACGCTTATCCTTCGACTGCTGGAGACGGGGTGAACGGCTTTTCATCATAAGTCCTAACAATTCAAATGGCGGCCAGGAATAAACTAAAATAGCAACGGTCCACATTCAACCAAAACGAGACAATATACTCCTGTCCTTGATACTACAATCAGTTCTAAACTACTTCGATCACATGGCCCAACTTCCACAAGCTGAAAAGCAGACCACCTCCGTTAAGCTGGTCTATTCTGTGACGTGTCATACGGTGGATGTACCATCGCCAAAATCTTCTTGACGAGAAACCATCCTAGCCTTCCGATCCGTGGCCCACAAACAGATAGAAAAAGACAAATGCTGCAATTGACCTCATCCAACGGTCGAAATATTTCAATCTAGTTTATTTTTTGACGAATGGTTCATCTACTTCTGGATTCAACAGAACAACAGTGTGGATCACAGAAACATGGGTCCCACTTCCCAGAATTGAAAACCCATGTACACCAGGCAAAGCCTCGCGCCATGTATCGTATGCTTCTACTCAAAAGTTCATGAGAAATTGACCACCGTGAACGCTACCTTTTACCCATCGTCCTTTTCAAACGCTCTCAAGCTTAAATTTACAGTCTAAACCTTTTACGAACGGACAGACTAAATTGAGGACGAAAATGCCTCTGTTTTTCTTTAAAACGGGGTATTTTTGTCTTCAATTAATCTGTCCGTACGTGAGTAGTTTAGACTGGGAATGTAAGTTTGAGATGTTTCAGAAAAGACGCTGGTTAAATGGTGGGATAAGAATGGTCAATTTCTCAAAAATTCGTAATGCCAAGGGATCCTCACGTGCAAGTAGCTGGACAATACGGTCCAACTAGAGAAACTGTAACCTGTCGAGTATTTACTAAATCCTATCCGTTTAAAACGTTTCTACCACATAAAAAACTACTTGATTAAAAAAAATCCTATTATGCAGATGAGTTCTATGCTTTGGATCAGATCGTCGGATTTCTTCTTCTTTCAATGTGTGGTCCAGAATATGAGAGAATCATCTTGATTTTTCCAAACCTTTTGAACGGTCGGATGTCACTAGGTCTTGACAACTCCTCACTTATTTTGTGGTTGGACAGTAGCTTATCATCCAACTAGTTGTATTGATCAATTCTCATCAGCAGACAGGATTTATCCATAACAGCGCAATCAGATTTCTTTTTTATCTCCACCGCGTCGCGACTGAGAATCCAGCGTATGTCGCATCCACTGGGCCTAGATGCTGAGTGATCCTATGATCAGAACCGTCAATATTGTCTACTCTATTCTATACGATCCACCACATGAAACTTATGCTAAAAAGATAATTGAGACTAGGGTTGGCAATGGGCCGAGTCGGGCTAAAAACAGAAGTTTGAATAGGCCCAGCCCAAAACAGTTCAAAATCCAGGCCCGGGCCGGCCCGTTGACAGCCTACTTGGATGAATTTAGAACAATGGCTGGCAATCACCTCTAAAAATCAAAGGCAGTGTTCATTACTGAAGTGTGATTATAGGCAGATAGCTTACTTAAGTTAATATCTAAAACATGGAAGGTTCAAATCATCGGACCATCCGAGCTTGTGGGCCCCAGTACGTGGCGACACACGCTGGGTTCTCAGTCGCGACAGAGGCAAACAAACTCAACAGTCCCTAAGTCAGGTGTTGGTTCGTCCTTCTCCTTTGATCGACCAAAAGCCCACACAAATCTCCTTCAAGCAGGGATGCATCTCTCTCTCTCTCTCAACGGATGATCAAAGCCGTTCGGCCATGGACCTGAAAAATTGGACGGTAAGATCAGTTTCACTCTTACTGTAGATTCTCGGTGGCCTTAATAGGCTGGCTTTGATTATCCGATCGTGTTGATTTGGGGTCCATGCGCAATCCACGGTGGATCCCTCCTGTCCAGTGGTCATCGATGTCGCTGGCGGGCTGACCTGTCTCTGCCGTTGAATGAAAATCAGTCTCTTCTCTACAACTTGTTGGATTCATCATACATTGTATACTTGATTTTTTTTTTTTTTGCCTTTTGCGAATGAATAATAGCTACTAATGTGCTAATGAATTCTGCCAAGATGAACATTTGGGGTTGTTTGATAACGTGGAAATCCGTGGAGATGAAATTGGTTTCCATGAATAGTCGGCTTTCTCTAAAGTTTGGGAAAAAAGTAGCATGGGCGACCAATTTGTAATTCTTATATTTTCCTCGAAAACTATGGACATTCATTTCTCCCAAAGAAGGCGTTAAATCAACTTCTGAGGCAGCGAAGATGATACAATGCCCGAGTCAGAAAACGCCCTGTGGTTAATAGAATTAAATTAAGAAGAAAAGATAGAAAATAAGGCCACTTTGAGGGTGGTCAACCTCCTTAAGCAATTGCATTTTTTAAAAAATTATTTTTATTACATTCTCCACTTTATTTAATTATAATAATTCAAATTGCAAATAATACCAATAATTTAAAATTCAAATAACATTAGCTATTTCTAATTGTTAGACAGGCCACATGCCTTGTATAGCTAATTTCTATAGATAGATGATGTATAACTAATTTCCATAGATAGATGATTCTGTTTTTAACATTTACCTTGTATAGATGTCTGTAAAGCTCTATATATTCAACCCTTTAGGGTTGTCTCAAATACGGAAAAAACCAAAAGAGAATCGTTTCATCTTTGCTTTCATCGTTTTCTCTTTGCTTTCATGGTATCAGAGCCATACCGATCTTGATCCGGCACCTCCTTCATCGCCGACACCATCTCCTGACAGATCCGGCTTCTCCTACGTCAAAAAACCCTGTTCTGGACCACCCCTGCGCCCCTTCTGCACTCCTGCTGCGTCAACAACCCCTTTTGACCATCACCAAGGCCCGTCCGATCCCACCCCAGCCTCATCTGATCTCTGTCCACACGTGTTGTGCACGTCCCTGCTGCACGCGTCCCTGCTGCGCACGCCCCTGCTGCCTCCATCCGTATCTGTTGCGTTGCCTCCGTCCGCACAGTTTACATTGTTGGTGCCGTTGCTGTTTTGTTACCTGTCCCTGCAACCGGCTCTCCTACTGTAAGGTACCTTCTTCCTAGGCATGTTTATATCTCTTTCTCACTATGGACAAAGACTCCCGTACAGAGGCTCCACGATGTAGTTTTGATGGTAACAACTACAATATATGGGTCATCCACTTTCAGAGCTTTCTCAAGGGCCATGGTTTGTGGAGACTAATTGATGGATTTGTTATTGTCCCCACTTTCATAGATGCCGACAAAGTGACTGAGTGGGAAATGAAAAATGGATGGATTATTACCTGGATTTTCGATTTAGTCGATCGGTCCATTGCTGTTGGCCTCACGCCACATCGCACTGCTAAGGCCACGTGGGAGCATCTCCAGACTTTTTATCAACAGAGTAATGCGGCTAGGTTATACCGCTTGGAACAAGATCTGGTTTACCTTACCCAAGGTGACAAAAGTATTCAAACATTCTACTCTACGGTGGTTACAATTTGGACAGAGATGGCTATGATGGATCCAGAATTCCCTGATGACTTTAAGATATTCCAAACAATGCGCGATAGCGCGCGAGTTAGACAGTTTCTCATTAAGCTGCGTCCGGAATTTGAGCATTGTCGGGCTGCTCTCCTAAACCATAGCTCAACTCCTTCAAAGAATTCGGTTATTAATGATTTATTAGCTGATGAACAACGACTGCAAGTCATCTCTCAGGGACCATCTCAGGGAGCATCTGACCTGACACTCACTATATCCACCTCTGCACCAAATCGTGGTTCTATTCCTTTAACTTGTCATGGCTGTAACAAAGTGGGACATGTCGTCGCTCAGTGCAAAGATTGGTGCGCTTATTGTCGACGGACTGGTCATGGTATTCAGGACTGCCGTTCACGTGCCTATGCATCCTCATTCGATTGTGGACGTGGTGGTTGAGGTCGTGGCTATGGTCATGCTCTTTCTGCTACTTCTGCGACTAGTTCTTCCGAGCCTTCTGTTAGTGATATTGCATTTACTGTTTTTGCTGAAGGTCTTTCCTCACCTTTTGACTCCTGCGATGCTCTAGCAGATCGTGCAGGCCCTTTCTGCGGCCGGTCTGTCAGGTATATCCTCATCTTCTGCATGGTTCTTCGATTCGGGTACTTCTAATCATATGACTGGTGACGTATCACATTTTTGCGACATTCGTCCCTGCACTAGAAATCAGGATATTTCTACTGCGGATGACACTAGACTACCCATTCAGTCCGTTGGTTTATTGACTTTCTCTCATTCTTCTCATCGCCAGTTTACCTTTCGTGATGTGTTTCATGTCCCTAAACTCTCCTCAAATTTAATTTCTGTTGGTTAATTTACATCCAATCACTGCTTAGTCATTTTTCTTCCAAATTGTTGTTTCGTGCAAGATCTGGCAACGGGGAAGGTACTTGGGAAGGGTAGGCGGCATGGATGTCTGTACGTGCTGGACTTTGACACATCCGTCACTCCAGCTTGTTGTTTCTTCTTTTCATCTTCCTCGGATATTTGTTCGGCAAATAAAATGTAGAAACTCTGGCACTTTTGCCGGGGTCATCCACATTCTGATCGTTTGATTCAACACTTTTCTTCTGATATGTTAGGGAATATTTCTCTTAATAAAAGTACTTTGGATTATTCTTGTTCTTCCTGTTGCCTTTCAAAAAGTAAGTGTATTCCTTTTCCTCCAAGTACTGCAAAATCAACATCTATGTTTGAGCTAGTGCATACGGATGTCTGGGGCCCTTCACCAATTGGCAATTATGTCACTCTGTGGACTACGATGCTATGTTATATTCATCGATGATTTCACACGTTACACTTGGATTTACTTTCTGCACTCTAAGTCACAGGTTTTTGAAAAATTCAAGATATTTCATTCTATGGTGGACACTTAATTTCGAGTAAAAATTTAAACTCTCCGCTGTGACTCAGGGGGAGAGTATCTCTCAACAAATTTTCGTTCCTATCTTCAGGGTCATGGGATTATTCATCAGACCACCTGTTCTGATACTCCACAACAGAATGGGGTGGCTGAACGAAAAAATCGCCATATTGTTGAGACTGTCAATACCCTGATGATAGCTATGAGTGTTTCTTGTTCCTTCTGGGCGGAAGCTATGATGCATTCAGTCTGCTTGATTAACCGGATGTCAACCACAGTTCTGGACAGTAAATCTCCCAACTTTGTTCTCACCGGTTCCCTTCCTACATATTCCACATTTCGTGTTTTTGGTTGTGTATGTTATGTTCATCTGGCATCACGTGAACATAACAAACTTTCCTCAAAATCAGTCAAATGTATGTACTTGGGATTCAGAGAAACTCAAAAGGGTTTTCGTTGCTATGATCCAGTCTCTCGTCGTGTTCAGGTGTCACGACATGTTATTTTTCTTGAGTATATTGCCTTCCATTCATCTGTTCCTCCTTCGCCCGCACCAAACTCTCCTGGTCTTACTGTTTTTCCTGACATTTCTGTTGCCTCGAGTACACTTCCTTGTCCATTGCAGGTTTACTCACGACGACCACGTACAGAGTCACCACTTACTACTCTCCCTACTGTACCTGTTATCGATTCAAATCCTACCTTGGTACGTCGTTCCACTCGTGTTCATCACCAACCTGATCGCTTGATATACTCTATGTCTACCATGAATGCTACTCTAGATACTGTATCTATTCCTACTTCATACCATTAGGCAGCCACTTATGATTGTTGGAAGCAGGCTATGGCAGAAGAATTTGAAGTATTGGATGATAACCATACGTGGGACATTGTCACTCGACCCATTGACCAACAATTAATTGGTAGTAAATGGATTTATTTTGTCAAGCTCAAGTCTGACGGATCATTGGATTGAGACGAAGCTCGGCTTGTCGCTCAGGGATATAAACAAGAACATGGAATTGATTACGATGACACATTCGCTCCTGTGGCCAAGATGAAAACTGTTCGCACCCTTCTGGCACTATCATCTGTTCGTTCTTGGCCACTCACTCAGATGGATGTGAAAAATGCTTTTCTTTATGGAGACCTCTAAGAAACAGTATATTTGAAGCCTCCTCCTAGATCTTTAATCCTTGCCGATAAGGTCTGTCGCCTAAAGAAAGCTCTATACGGCCTCAAACAGGTCCCTCGGGCATGGTTCCAACGCTTTCATGATGTTGTTACAGGTGCTGGCTTTACTCAAAGTTGTTATGATCCATCGTTATTCCTGGGCACCACTGATCGTGGAATTGTCATTATTCTCGTATATGTTGATGACCTACTTCTGACTGGTAGCGATGCTACTGGCATCTCGATATTAAAGGAAGTTCTGAAATCATCCTTCAAGATAAAGGACCTTGGGCATCTGACATACTTTCTTTGACTTGAATTTTCATGTTCTAAACGTGGAATCTTGGTCAGCTAGCGTAAATATACCAAGGATCTTCTCGCCTTGGCCTCATTGACGGATTAGAAGACTGTTCAGACTCCCTTAGAACTTAACGTTCAATATGGCCGTGACGATGGTGATCTCCTTGCGGAACCCACATTATACGGCTGTTTGTTTGGGAGTCTGGTTTACTTAACAATGATTCGCCTTGATATTGCCTACGCTGTCTAAGTTGTCACCCAGTTTGTTTCTGCTCCTCGGACTCTTCATATGACTGCGGTGTTACGTATCCTACGGTACCTACGTGGAACTCTGGATCGATCACTGTTCTTCTCCTCCGCAACCACTCTGGACTTTCGTGCTTATTCGGATGCTGACTAGGCCGGTTGTACTCTCACACGCAGATCTACCACTAGATACTGTGTTTTTCTCGACACTTCTTTCATCTCTTGGAAGTGTAAGAAGTAGACCACTGTTTCCAAATCAAGCACGGAAGTCGAGTATCGAGTAATGTCAGCTGCTTGTAGTGAGATTATTTGGTTACGTGGACTTCTCTCCGACCTGGGCGTTCATCTACAAAATCCTACTTCACTCTATGTAGATAATCTGAGTGCCATTCAGATTGCCTCTAACCCGGTTTTCTATGAACGGACAAAGCATATTGAAGTTGACTATTACTTCATTTGAGAGAAGTTTCAGTCTCGGCTCATTTCTCTTCCACATGTCGCATCCTATGATCAGATTGCAGACATTCTCACAAAGTCCCTCACTTCTGCATGTCACTCATTTCTAGTTGGCAAACCATTACTTGTCGATGACCGGCATTAGTTTGAGGGGGGATGTTAGATAGGCTACATGCCTTGTATAGCTAATTTTTATAGATAGATGATGTATAGCTAATTTCCACAGATAGATGATTCTGTTTTTAACATTTACCTTATATAGACGTCTGTAAAGCTTTATATATTCAACCCTTTAGGGTTGTCTCAAATACGGAGAAAACCAAAAGAGAATCGTTTCCTCTTTGCTTTCATCGTTTTCTCTTTGCTTTCACTAATGCTAAAATGAGATAAGGAGAGTATCATCTCCTTTATTTTTGCTAACCGCATAACTCCTTTATTTTGAACTTTAAATTGTTGGGGGCGGAAGCAACCTCTGATCAAATCAAACAATGCAATAGAGAAAGAAAAAAAATCCAAGCAACCACATATAACACAGACGAGATTTTTACATGGAAAACTCTTGCAGGAAAAAATCACGGCACAAAGCGACAATCAATCTACTATAATCAGAAAGTCACGAGAGATGGAATAACTTACAGTAGAAAACCCTATTTCCCTTCAAAACCCTTCAATAAACGTTATGCTCATTACCCTAATCGTAATCACTATAGTACTTATATACCCTCTTACAAGATTAGGAAACAAAACCCGCACTTATGCATTCCGATAAGTCGGGCTAAATATAACCTTCGGTTGGACCAGACAAAACTAACATTCCTCCGTCGGATCAAGTGTCAAACTAAAAATGTGCAAAACATCATAGCGAGCAAAGGGTCTAATTTAGGAATTTTCGGTCGAACCAAGACATGCTTCGATCGAGTTGAAAAATGCCTTCTCTACAACAGATTAAAGGCACTCGATTAACAATATCCACTGTGGCTTTAATCATCCAACTACACCACTCCAAGTTGCTATCATCATCTCTAATCATCTTCAATAGTAACACCATCATCATCGCTTCTTGACTTCGTCTTTATTTCTTCTTTGCCAAGGCCAGAGAAGTCGAGCAAAATTTGAACTTCTTTGAAGGAACAACTTTCGTAAGCATGTCTACTGGATTCACACTGGTGTGAATCTTCTCAAGAGTAACATCTCATTTCTTTAGCATCTGCCAGGCAAAATGATGATGAACATCAATGCGTTTAGTCCGTGAATGATACACCGAGTTCGTCGCCAAATTGATTATGCTCTTGCTGTCACAATGCACATACACGACTTCCTGCTGAAGCCTCAACTCATTCATCATTCATTTCAACCAAACAATTTCCTTGAATGAGTGCAACCACAAAATGAAGCTTTGACATCCAATTGATAGCTCCACCTGCTAACACAAACGAGTAACCATAAGTCGACCTTCTATTATCCACATTCCCGGTATAATCCGGATTCACATAGCCTACAAGTTTCTCCTCAAAATTTTTGAAAACCAAGATGTAGTTCATCGTACCTCATATGTAATGAAGTAACCATTTTATTGCTTCCCAATATTGTTTGCCGGGGTTTGATATGTATCTGCTCACAACACCAATCGTATGTGAAATATCTAGTTTGGTACAGACCATGGTATATATAAGACTGCCAACCACACTCGAGTAGGGCACACGGGATATATACTACTTTTCTTCATCTTATGTAGGACATAAACTTGAAGAAAGCTGAAAGCGAGTAGCGTGGGGTGTGCTAACTAGTTTTGCCTTTTCTAGTCCAAACTTGACTACAACCTTCTCAAGATATTCCTCCTAAGACAACCATCGCCTGCTCCTTTTCCTGTCTCTGTATATATCGATGCTTGGAATCCTCTTTACAACCCCTAGATATTTCATCTTAAATGTCCTGGATAACTGAGCCTTCAATATATTGATTTCAGACATGCTATGGCTGATGATAAGCATATCATATATATACAACACCAGAATAATGAATTCCCTGCCACTCAATGATCTAAAATAGACACAATGATCGAATTCGCTTCTGATAAGCTGTTAACTCATCATGAAAGAATCAAAATTTTTATACCATTGCCTAGGCGACTGTTTTAAGCCGTATAACGACCTCTTTAACCTGCAAACCAAATTCTTCTTTCCCTACACTTCGAACCCTTCAGGTTACTTGTTGATCTGCTCATCTAGTTCCCCGTGTAGAAATGCAATCTTCACATCTAACTGTTCCAGTTCCAAATTATATTGGGCAACCAAAGTTAATATAAATATGATAGATAGTTGCTTTACCATTGGCGTGAATATCTCACATAAGTCGACACTCTCCTTCTGAGTATATCCCTTCGTTACCAATCTCGCCTTGTACCTATTCAGTTTCTTATGGTAAATTCACTTGCACCCGTTCGCTTTTCGCTCAACAGGCAGCTCCATCAGCTCCCAGATTTCATTTTTGTACAAAGAGTCCATCTCATCATGTATCGTTGCCATCCATTTATCTGCATCTCTATCTTCAAGTGCTTCCTGAATAGTAGACAGTCCCCCCTCATCTGTAATGAGCAAATGCAACGTTTGAGTCATCCCTTTATCTTAACGGTAACCTGCAATCTCATGTTGGATTTCTCCTGATAGGTGGTGGCTCCACCTCTTGTTGTACCTCTGCTCGCGGCTCAAGTTCTTTAAGTGTTTCGCCCTTGCTATTTCAACATTAATTGCTAATTTTTCTGTTTCCTTGTTCTCATCCTTCAGAAACAAGGAACTTTTATCAAACTTGACGTCCCGACTAAGTATGATTTTCCGTGAAACCCGATCATACAATGTGTCCTTTCACCCCATCGCCATAGACGACAAAAGTACACTTCTTAGCCCTTTGGTCTAGCTTATCTCTCTCAACTAACGGTATATGAGAGTAAGCATCACAACCAAATATCTGCAAGCCTGAGTAATCAACTACCTGACTACTCCATATTTCTTTTAGAATTTCACAATCGATAGCTATAGATGGAGATCGATTTATTAAATAGCAAGCCGTAGAGACGGCCTCAACCCATAGCTTCTTGCCCAACCTTGAATTACTCAACATACTCTGGCCCCTTTCTAAAAGAGCCTGGTTCACACGTTTAGCTACACCATTTTGCTCTAGTGTATGCTTTAGTGTGTTGTGCCTCACTATCCCCTCATTCTTACAATATTGATTAAATTCCCTTAAAGTAAATTCTCTGTCATTATTTGTCCTCATAATTTTCACTTTCTGCCCTAACTGTTTTTCAGCTATAACTTTTCAGGTCTTGAAAGTGACAAATACATTAGATTTATGTTTCAAATAGTAAACCCAAACCTTTCTAGAGAAGTCGTTAATGAATTTAACAAAGAATGACGACCCTCATCCAGAAACAATAGGCAATGACCCCCCAAACATCCAAATGCACATAATTCAGCTGACCTTTACTAACATGTTTCTTAGTTTTAAAGCTTAACCTTGATTGTTTCCCATATATGTAATGCTTATATATATCTAAATCAAAACTTTTAAAACTAGGAATTAATCGACGATCGAGAAGTACCTTCATATATTGCTTGCTCATGTGGCCTAGGCGCTCATGCCACAATCGTGCCGGCGTGGATTTCGCTACAGACACTGCAACTCTACTCGATATAGTATTCCCAATCAACTTGTAAAGATTTCCGCTCCTCTGTGCTTTTATAACTATGAATGCTCATTTTGAAACTTTCAGGACACCTTTATAACCAGCGAACTTGCATCCTAGTGCATCTAGAGCTCCTAGAGAGATTATATTCTTCTTCAAATCCGGAACGTGCCTCACATCAGTCAGAGTATGCTCCATATCGAACCAATTCCGACCATTTTACAGGCATGATTATTGCTCATGAGAACTAGGCTACCACCATACTCACTATATGTGGTGAACCAACTCCGATGGGGACACATGGTGCGATGCCCTTGTATCCAAAATCCACTATTGATAGAAGTTATCGATGTCCTGGACACTGACAAAACGTCACAACCACCCGATCCTTCACCTGATTTTGCTGAATTGGCTTCATTCAGTGAATCATTTGATTTCTCCTCCTTCTGGGTGTTGGGATATTGACAGTCCTTCATATGTCTCACCCTCTGAAAATTCCAACTTGCCTTTGCCTTTCGACTTGGATGTAGATCGCAACTTCCCATTCTCTAGCTTAGACGGTCTTCCTTGAGCAAACAATGTATCCGTAGAAGTACGTTTGCCTCCGCTCTTCGTTCTCAACTGCTTCGACTAAAGGGATGATATAACGGTCTCGATGTCCAAGGTATACCTACCATAGCACATACTATTAACCAGATACTTGTTGGACTCCGGGAGAGATGTCAATAAAATTAGGGCTTTATCTTCTTCATCGATCTCCACCTCCACACTCGTCAACTTGCAAACCAACTTGTTGAAGACGTTATTAACGTGCTTAGACAGATCCGACCCTTATGCCATCTTCAGAGTATAAAACTATCTCTTTAGATACAGACAATTGATGAGCGATTTTGTCATGTAGATGCTCTCTATCTTCATCCATATGCTTGGGGTAGTCGTTTCATCGATGATATTATAAAGTACTTCATCGGCCAAGCACAATTGAATTGTGCTAATTGTCCTCTGATCAAGTTCATCCCAATCATCTTCCTTCATAGATTCCGAATGATTCGCTTTCCGAATGAGTGCATACTGCACCCTTGCTGAATTAGGAGAGCTTTCATCTTCAACCTCTATAATTCAAAATTATTTTTACCTGTGAACTTCTCTGTCTCGAATTTCACATTCGATCCCTTCGATGCGATGTTTTCGTATTTAACCTAATACCCCGACCCTAAGCTCTGATACCACTTGTTGGGCGCGGAAGTAACCTCAGATCAAATCAAACAATGCAATAGAGGAAAAAAATAAATCCAAGCAACCACAAAGAACACACACGAGATTTTTACATGGAAAACCCTTGCGGGAAAAAACCACGACACAAAGTAACGATCAATCCACTATAATCAGAAAGTTACAAGAGATGGAACAACTTATAGTAGAAAACCCTAGCTCCCTTCAAAACCCTTTAATAAACTTTTTTCTCATTACCCTAATCGTAATTACTAAGGTACTTTCCCCCGTATAAGATTAGGAAACAAAACCCGCACTTACACATTCCAATCGGTTGGACTGGACAAAACCGACATTTCTCGGTCGGACCAAGTGTTGAACTGAAATTGTGCAAAACATCACAGTGAGCAAATGGTCTAATTCGGGAATTTTGGGTTGAACCTAGACAGGCTCTGGTCGAGCTGAAAAATGCCCTCTCTACAACATATTAAAGGCCCTCGATCAACACAAATTGCTGAAAATCTAGAATGGTAGTTGATGATGACGCCATGTCAGCTGGGTGACACTATGCGTTGTATGCTGGTGATGGTATGTATCAGAAGACCGATTGAAGTGACCGTATGTGGAATTGTGGAAATCCATGTAGATGAAATTGGTTTTTGTGAGAAGTTCACATTCTCTAAAGTTTGGTAAAAACAAGTAGCATGGGCGACTAATTTGCATTTCTTATATTTTCCTCAAAAAGCTATGGACTTTCATTTCTCCCAAAGAAGGCGTTAAATTGACTTCCGAGGCATAGAAGACCGGTTGAAGTGATCATATGTGGAATCAAGTAAATCCATGGAGATGAAATTGGTTTCCATGAGAAGCCCACATTCATTAAAGTTTGGGAAAATGAAGTAGCATGGACGACCGATTTGCATTTCTTATATTGTCCTTGAAAAGCTATGGACATTCATTTCTCCCAAAGAAGGCTTTGAATTGATTTCCGAGGCAAAGAAGACCGGTTGAAGTGACCGTATGTGGAATCCATATAATATTGGAATCCAAAACAAATAACGGAAGGAAATTGAAATCCATCGTTTTTCATTTCCCGAGGATTCCAGGTTACTTTTACATATCCACGTTTTAGTTTTCATTCATCCAAAAACTCCTTTAACTACAATAAAAATGTGGGCACATCAAATTTTTGGGAAATGGAACGACCTTGTTACGTATCTCTAATGCAATTGATGTTTTCTCCTTCTTTGATTTTGTAATATTATAAAAGCCAGTGCAGCTACATCATGTAATAGGGCTCTTCTTTCAGTTCAAGCCATTATCTCTGTCCTCTTCATTCCATGCTACTCTTTAGTGGATATTTTTAAAAAAATTATCTTACACTTCTTGAAACAATGTTCTCTATTCGTTGTGAACATGGAACTTCATTTGTAGATGTGGGGGCCATGGTTGCTCCATCCAAGCCATTGATTTGATGGCCCCTATTGTGGATGGACCATTCCCTCCAAATCTCCCAAATTGGAAGATCCTAGCCATCAAAACTTTGGTTTTTCCTCCATTGAATGTGGTATGCTCATGCATATATTTTTAACTATTTAGTTGCATGCCAACAATGGGAAGGTTAGAGTTGACCATTTGAGAGGATATTCTGGGAATGGTCTGTCCATGATGGGGGCCGTCAGATCAATGGCTTGGCTAGACAACCATGGGCCTCAGATCTACAAACTAAGTTCCAAATAAGGTAGTCTCTTGTTTGAAACAAAAAGAGAACTTGCCCACTTGGCCTTTACACTTCTTTTGTTCAAAAGACACACCATCCAAAGTTCACCTTCCTAATTTTCATTTTCTGCTTGTTTTATTTTTGGCTGTTTCTATCTTTTATGGTTATATGTTTTGTTCTATGCAGCAGATGAAATGAACTGCTCATATTAAAAAAAAAAAATTTCCTATGATTGAGTGCTTATTTTCAGAATGCAATAGCGGAAAATATTTTATCTGAATCTTTATGCTGCACGTTCTTTATCCTGGTGCACATCTGTACATCCCATTTATCGGAAAATTCATTTAGCCGCCGAGGCTATTTTCTTTCTTGCCATGCAAAGGCAGAGTTCACTATACCGGAGGGCCTCTTTCAATGTTACAAAAATCACAGATGGACTGCATGATTCAAGAGTTGTCTGTGCACTTCCCAGCTTGCTGGATGCAGCGTGTCAAAACCATATTAGATTTTGGCTGTTAAGGGCGAAAATCCCTTCAATATTAAGGAGTGTGAAGCTGGACAGGGTAAAAACTCATTGCAGCATTCAAGCTTCAGATTTCAAAAGTACATCGTACGAAAATGAAGGAGAATTATCAGATGCCGATGAGGATGACGAACTTTGTCCAGTTGAATGTGTTAGAGAATTCAAGACTGACAAGGAATTCTGTAAAATTCTGGAGAGGTCTAAAGAAACAGATTCCTTAGTTGTGGTAGATTTCTATCGGACTTCATGTGGAAGCTGCAAGTATATAGAGCAGGGATTTGCAAAACTATGCAAACGATCTGGCGATCATGAAGCCCCAGTTATCTTCTTGAAGCATAATGTAAGCAATGTTTGATCCTTCCTGAATGTGCATTTTTGTTTGTTTCGTGGTATGCCCGCTTTAGTTGCATTAATATAGTATTTTATGCCGTGCATCACATACCATACCTGCCTGACAGTTGAACACTTGAAATAATATTTTTGAAAGGAACTTGGCGTTCATGTAGCGTTTGGAAGCACCTGTAAATCAACTTTTGGTTTGTTCCTGACGTACTTCTAGACACGCACTTAGTGGGCCATAGTTACACTTCTCATTAACTAGTGAGAAGGTCTTAAGGTTTTGCTTCCATGAACCACTGCAGGTTATTGATGAGTATGATGAGCAGTCTGAGGTGGCTGAAAGACTAAGGATCAAGGTAAGTTTTCTTGAAACTAGCTTTTACTTGCAACTTGAGTTTTGGTTGGTAAATCTGCAGCATTTATTGTAAGGACACATCCAACCATGAAGATGGAAGACTAAGTGTTTTGCGTACTTTATGTGCATTGCATCATAGAGAACATCAGCATCTGTGCTCCTAGCTACTTGTGGCCAGAACTGTAGCTTCTGTTGTCATCACTCACATGTTTTATGGTTGCAAATTGGAACTTTATCTTTAAGTTTAAACTCTTCAAACTATCCATATGAATTTTGGTCTAAATGTTCCCCATGATCTTCCTGAATCCAAATGAAAGTTGGGGGATTAGGGTTCCTGATAAGTTTACTCATTGCTTAGATAATATAAATGTGGAAAATGATGTTTTGGAGGAAACCTAACTCAGTTTTTCTTCTTGATGAGAATTTGACCACAAGACAACGGGCCTGCAGCTGCCCACACAACAAAAGATGCGACAACACATCATAGCACAAGAATGAATCCCGGCCTAACCCCTCTCCCCCAAAACAAAAACATCCACATCCAAATCTACCTCCTCGTACACATGAAAATAGGTGAGCTTCAATACTGTAGTCTTACTTATCTAAAATTTCTTCCACAATATTGGCCAATTTCCAATGGGACTTTCTGGAGGAAACCTGCTGGAGAAACATTGGAGGAGTCTCCCTCGATAAGAAAAGGGCCATCCTAAATACCTTGATATAAACAGATACCCTGAAGCGACACTCATGCTTCAACCTTATAGTAAATGTGCTGCCCAATGGGTCCTGACTGTGCTTGAATACACACCCCCAAGGTGGATTCTGAATAATCCCCCGACCGCCAGCCCCAGCTACCCAAAGGAGCTTCTGTTGAAACTCAATGGGGGCTGGGTCTACCTATCCACGTCCCAGGGAATCAAGACAGATATTTAATTACCTATTCCAATTATTCCTTAACAAAACCTTAGAAAAGCCAAGTAGCAGCTTATCCACCCTTGACTATTCTATTATGTACTACACGTGGATGACATTATGCTTTAGCCAATTCACCTTGCTGTGGGATATCCTGTTGTTCCTATCCAACCAATGTTACAAATGAGCTTGCGAAGACAGCTCCTAGAGGAGTTGCCGATAAGTGAACATGCGTCATTCCACCAACCTGCCATAAGATTTGGAGGCTACTGTAGAGGATTCTGTGGCCACTTTTAGAAGGCCCACATTTTGCACCATGGCACATCCCACCAACTGTCTATCAATGAAATCTGCAAAATGCGCATGGTGGCCATCACATGGGATCCTCCTATCTTCTCATGGAAAACCTTACTAGGTTGAAATCGCCCATTTGTACCATGGCACATCCTACTGACCTGAGCCATTTACTTACCATAAGGCACCAGTAGAACTCCCACTTGTCATTTTGAATATTATGGTTAATGACAATTGACCTAACTGCAGTCATCTTCAAGAACACATTTGAATTCCGCTACTAAGATTCCTCTGGATCTACCTGGCCACTAACAAAATCTCACTCACATCGACCCTCATCCAATCGTAGTTACCAAGAATCTGTTTAAACCTTGTATTTTTTTGAAGAAGATAACTCACATTTTTTTGAAGGAAAGAAAAAAATTATATACTTGCTTTATTATTATTATTATTTTTGAAGGATAATGCAAAATTTTTAAAAAAGGCCTGCTTGCAAAATCAAGACATGAAAAAAATACAAAGAAAGGAGCCCATAGGGATTATAACCCTAGATCAGACAATACAAACATCCTCAACTTTTATAAGAGCTACCCATTCAGAAAGAAACACCTTAATAGACGCCATCACTGCCTCACCCGAGCCTTTGATGTTTAAACTTCGTGTATTTCAAAAGATCAATAGGAAAAGTTCATTCTCGAGGCATCCTTTATAGTTATCATTCCGAAGGTGTCAGGTGTGAAAAGCTCGAGGGATTTCAGACCTATCAATCTCATTAGAGGGCCGTATAAGATCCTTGCCAAAGTCTTAGCCTTTAGACTCAAGATAGTTTTTTCAAGCGCCATATTTAAGAACCAAGCAACCTTTGTGATGGGCCGTCAAATTCTGGATAGTCCACTTATAGCTCATGAGTGCATAGATTCGAGTTATAAGAGGGGCGAAAGGGATTTCTTCCAAATTGAATATTGAGAAGCCTATGAGCACGTTGACCGAGACTTCTTGGACTACATGCTTAGATGGGTTGGATGTGGGAGCAAGCAGGGATAAGGGGGTGTGTTAGGTTCTCAGTGCTGATCAATGGGTCTTTGAAAGGTTTTTTTCGAAGTTTGAGAGGCATCAAGTAAAGAGACATGTTACCTCCGTTCCTCTTTGTTGTGGTTGCTGAAGCTTTGTGTAGAATGTTAGATCGTGGCAGTGTTCGAGTTGTCGGTATCGCTACAAGTTTCGCTAGCTGGAGATGAAGATATAATATCGTTATCGCCGATAATATCACCGATAACCGGAAATGCAAGGAAAGAGGGGGAAATATGGAGAAAATGGTGAAATTTTTGGTGAAACTTCAGGACATACCTAAATACACATATTTACATATTCAGGAATGAAAAAATTGCATAAAGAATGCATTGAATAATAAGTTTCCATTTAATGGGAGCCAAAAGGCATGCGTTGTCGTAAGAAATCACTTAAATAGTAACCAAAATGAGTTTATATAATATAAGTATAGCTAAAATATAATAATTAAAATAGGTAAAAGTAAATGAATTTAAAAAGTTTCTGGATAGCTTTGAGACAATGCTGCTTTTCACTTCCCTTGTCCGAATGGCTTGGATTGTACAATTGTTGTTGTTAAACAACCAACATCAAATGGGCCACTGCCAAGAAAAAGTAAAAAAATAAAAAATAAAAAAAAATCTAATCCAAAACTTCTGTGACCCCATGAATGTTTCAATGGTGGAGGTTTAATTTGCATTATTTCTGGTCATGTGACCCACTTGAGTTTTGGATATGTCTCATTTTTTGGCCTGTGTCCTAACATGATCTAGAAAATAGATGGGCGGAGTGGGTTTCTCACAAATATCACGGTGGGTCCACCTACCATTCATGGCAAGCCCTTCTTTGAAGGCTGTGTAGGAGTGGATTGCAGACCGAGCAACTCTTAACATACTGAGTAAACTCCATGGGGTCCACCATGATTTATGTATTTTATCCACTCCGTCCATCCATTTTACCAAACAATTTTAGGGCTTTATTCCAAAAATGAAGCATATCCAAAGCTCAAGTGGACCACACCATAGGAAACAGTGTGAATCAAACGTCTATCATCAAAACATTCTTGATGGTCATTGAAGTTTTAAATGAAGCTGATATTTGTATTTTCCATTCATCTGTGTCTTTGTGATCTTATGAATAGGTTGGATAACAAATAAACATCATCGTGGGCCCTAAAAAGGTTTCAACGTTGGAAATCATCATTCTCACGATTTCCTGAGGCGTGGTCCAATTGAGCTTTGGATATGCTTCAATTTTCGGCTCAACCCCTAAAATGAGCCCGAAAAATGGATGGATGACGTGGATAAAGCACATACATTCACGGTGGGCCCAACATAGTTTACCCAGTACATTAAAACTGTATGAGTAACCTAGTACCGGTGGGATTTCTTCACGGTCCATTATTGGGTGGGACCCTGGCCATGGGGCTACATCTATAATATAAGATGTATATCTACACCGTCCACTCATTCTGGTAGATTATTTTAGGGCATGGGCCATAAAATCAGTCAGATCCAATTCTGAGGTGGACCACATCATAGAAAATAGTGGTCATTGAATGGCCACCGTTAAAAACTTCTTAGGGCCCAAAAGTTTTGATCATCAGCCTGATATTTGTGTTTTCCCTTCGTTCAGGTCTATGTGAACCTAATGAAGTGGTTGGGTGGCAAATAAAAAGTACAATGGGCCTTAAAAATTTTTTAATGCCAAGCGTTCAATCACATTGTTTCCTGTGGTGTGGTCCACCTGAAATGTGGATCTAACTCATTTTTTTAGCTCATTCCATAAAATACGTTACATCATAGTGGGGCCCACAATACCGTAAGTAGCTGCGACTCATGACTGCAACATGGGCATCATCAGCGTCCGAAAAAAAGGGGACGCAGATTAGATACTGATAGGTTGAGTAGCGAGTGGGCTACTGAAGTGCGTCACTAAGTTCTGTGGGCCCCACTATGATGTATGTGTTGTATCCACACCGTCCGTCCATTTTGAGATATCATTTTAGGGCATGAACCAAAGAATGAGGCAGATAAAAAGTTGTAGTGGACCCCACCACTGAAAACAGTAGGAAAGTGATTCCCACTGTTGAAACTATCCTAAGGCCCACCATAATGTTTATTTGAAATCCAACCTGTTCAAAAGTTCCAAAAAACATGAAATAAGGGAAAACACAAATATCAATTGATCTAAAACTTTTGTGGCCTTCAGAAGTTTTTAATGGTGGGCGTCACTGTTCCCACTGTTTTCTGTGCTGGGGTCCATTAGAGCTTTGGATTTAACTCATTCTTTAGATATTGTCCTAAAATGATATCTACAAATGGATGGAAGGTGTGGATACAAAACATACATCATGGTGGGGCCCACGGAACTTGGTGACGTCACTTCAGTAGCGAGTCTAGCTACTCAAACCTGTTAGTAGCTAATCCGCGCATGAAAAAAAGGGGTCCGATGCCATTTTCGAAAGGGTTATAGGGTTTCCCGTTTCTATTTGGAACCCAAATCCCAATCTAAGGGCTTCCATTTCGAACCCAAATCTCCAAATCGAACCAAAATTCCCAAGAGATCGCAGATTATTCGTTGGAATTCTCGTTGATTTTGAAAATTTTCATCCATTCGAAGAAAAAAAGGAAAAGGGGAGGATTTTCGTACCTTCGGAAGACCGAAACACAACTGTTGTCGATCAATTGATTGGCCCACCGAATTCTTCTTCTGATTAGGCGTACCTCTTCTACAGGTACCGAAATCACATTCTTACAATTTTTTAATATTTTTTTATTTTATTTTTTCGCATTTATGATGCTCTCCCCAAAATTTCTGATACTGCCCTTTTATTGGCAAAATGGAGTTAGGTAGCTACAACGAATTTGTCGCCCGACAACTCTGATTATCACGAAAACTCTAAAAAATCGCCGATAATTTGCCGAAAACTGGTAAAGAAACGAAAAAAGGGGTTTTTGGTGTTGCAACATTGGCGACACCGATATTATCGACTTTTCGCCGATAACTTAAACACTGCCTTCAATATGGATTAGGTTATGCCAAATTCTATTGAAGAGCTACTCATGTGACGTAGGGATGAACGTGATGAGGTTGAGCATCGTCTTCCTCAAGGGATAACCATTCCCAATCCACAAAACTTCTCTGGACTCCTCACAAAGATACCTCGAATCCACAAGGAAAAGAAGAAATAGAAAATAATTTCTAGAAATTCATAAATTGAAATAAACAAGTTTACAACCCTTTAAATAAGGATACTAAGCCTTGGAAGAAGTTTCGGAATCATACTATAACTAAAACTTCTAGAAATCGTGACTTACTATAAATAATAAACTTACTATTTATAGACGGTCATGATTACTACTAGTCCGCATGGTTTTTGGCCAAAAATAGTAAGTGTCCTATTTGGCCGAACCATGACGTTCCCCTAATTTTTCTAAGCAATTTTTGTGTTGGACATAACTCTTAAAGCCCAACGTATGGAGAATTATGATCAAATTAAAACTTACGAAAAATAGTAAAAACGAAAATAAACAGGGATTTAGACTGTCGATCTAATGGAATATCACAAATTCTGTGTGAGCAACCCAGCATAGCCGGGTTGGGTGGCTAAAGTAGCTCGTCCTACCCCAAAATCATATATGGTATGTCCGATAACTCATTCTAGTTTGTGAGATATGTTAGTTTTAAGTTCTGACGGTCCAGATTATCTCCGTTTCCGATCGGGCCTTTTTTGATCTATCTTGGCCATGAAATTATCTGCGACCGCTCTACATCATCATAGCATGGCAAAAAACTAGTAGTTGCAAGCAAGCTGGGGCCTTTTGGAGGTTAGGCCTACTGGTTGGCCCTTGGGCAATTTGGAGAGAAAGGAACGGGAGCTGCTTTCGAAATGAGAGCAACTCAAGGAAGTGGGTCCTTAGTAGGGATTTATTAAATGTAGTAGAGTGGGCTTCTTGTAGATGAGTTAAATGATTGTTCTGTGCCTTTTTAGGGATGTTTTTGTTTTCTATTTGGTCTGTAGCTTTTGCACCATCTTGGAGCTCATAATAGATTTTTTCCTTTATTGCCTTTAAAAAAATTCTTTCTTTTGGGAAAACCGAATTGAACTCCTTTTTTCTTGAGAAAAAAAGGAACTCTCCTCTCTCTCTCTCTCTCTCTCTCTCTCTCTCTCTCTCTCTCTCTCTCTCAGGATGATTTAAAGACATTCATCGTCGTCATCACTTAGAGAATTGAACGATAGGTGGTAAAATATAATGGAGAGGATTAATTTTATGCAGGGATCACTTGGAAAGGAAGGATTATAGAGGGTACCAAAGAATGTATGTTATTATTAGAACTGTACACGAGTAGAACTGAGTTGAGTTTGGCACAACTCTCGAACTTGGCTAGGCTCGCTACTCGAGCTTGACTATCTAGCTCAGCCCGGTTTGGTCAGTGGGTTGGGCTAGCTTGAGTTGAGTTCGGAGGAGGGGGCATAGAGAGAGAGAGAGAGAGAGAGAGAGAGAGAGAGAGAGAGAGAGAGAGAGAGGAGAGAGGAGAGAGGAGGGGGGGGGGAACTTTGAACAAAGAGAGGGAGAGAGAAATGGGTGGGGTGGTGGGTTAGGGTTCAGTTGGAGAGAGAGGAGAAGGTGGAGTTGTTTTTTGAAATTAGGGTTCTGCATGACCGACTGGGTGTTTATGCCCAGTCAAACGAGTCGAACCCAATCCAAGTAAAACCAAGTTGGGTTCGAGCCAAGGACCAAGCTGAGTTGACTCAAGCTCGGTCCCGCTCGAACTCGGCTCAAATTTTTTCGAGCCCCCCAAAATTAGCTCAATTCTGCCCAAACCCAGTTTCAAGTTGAGCCGAGTTGAGCTTTATCGAAACGAGTCGAGCGAGTTAATCGAACTGACTCGGTTTGTGTACAACTTTAGTTATTATTCATGCACATAGAAACTCTAACCATTTTAATTGAAGCTTTGTATTTTAACATTTTTTGTGCATCACACGTGTGTGCATATATGATCAAACTTTTTTTTTTTGCTCCATTTTTTTTGTAGAATCTGTATTAAACCCATACTTTTCATTCTATGTTTTTTGGCGTTCCCGCTTCTTTGAGTAACTTTTCGATTGTTTCTGTAAGGATTGAAACCAAATTAAGTGTGAATATTTCCCGTATCATTTTCCTGCAGTGTTTTGTTAATTATGCTCCCACGCACCTCTGAGGCATTGCTAGGTTCCTTCTGTTTCTTGAAACACCAGAACATCAATCTTGTAATGTGAATTAGATCCTTGATTTGTAGTTTCTGCTACTCACTTCTCATGCTTGTTACATTCCAATATGCAGTTCTCATTTTGAAATGATTGCCAGTTGGTTGTCATCCCTTCCCTTCCCTTTGCATCCTTCTGGGTTATTGTAATTGATGGTTGAAGCTAGTTTTCCTAATTCCCTCGACTCCTTTCTCAAAGACACTTCCCAAAATTTTTGTAAGCAATTTTTATTTTTATTTTTAAATTGGGACAAGGCTTAGATGATGATGAAGAATTAGTAGAGAAGGATTTGGTGAGGATAATGTGAAGAAGGGATGAGAATATTGAGAGAGAAGAAGAAGAAGAAGAGTTTGGGAGAGTTGTTGTGTTGGGCTTGCTTGCCCTAACACATACTATTTTATTATGATAAAGCATATAATACACTACAGGAGAATAGGGAAGTGTGCACATGCACTTACACAAAAAGAGCCCACAATACAATACACTAGCATTCTCTATACTCCCCCTCAAGTTGGAGCATAGATGTTGATCATGCCCAACTTGTCACGAACACGATGAAGAGCATCTCGACTCAAGGATTTTGTAAGAACATCAGCAAGTTGATCCCCAGATCGAACAAAAGGAGTAACAATTTCCTTAGAAGTGATTTTCTCCCGAATAAAGTGACAGTCGACTTCAATATGCTTGGTTCGCTCGTGGAAAACTGGGTTACGAGCAATATGGATGGCCACTTGATTGTCACAGTGAAGAGGAATAGGATCGAAGGAGGATAGCCAAGTTCTTCAAGAAGATTGCGAAGCACACGAGTTCACACGTCGCATGAGCCATAGCACGATGTCTTCGGTAGAGGAAGGGCAACAACTGGCTGCTTTTTGCTCTTCCAGGTTATAAGATTACCACCTAGGAAGGTACAGAAGCCGGATGTAGAGCGGCGATCAAAAGTACTACCTGCACAATCAGCATCGGAATAACCAGAAAGATGAAGATGACCATGCAACTGAAAGCGGAGGCCAAGACCCGGGGCGATTTTAAATGCGAAGTATGCGGTAGATAGCCGAGTGAGATGAGAAGTGCGGGGAGCTTCCATGAATTGGCTAACAACCCCCACTCTTACCGCAAAGAGAGATGCGGGTGAGTAATAGTCGGGTAAATAAGCCGGCCTACAAGTCGTCGATACATCTCGGGATCGATAGAAAGAGAACCATCATGCGGTGTGAAGCTTCGTGAAGTATCCATGGGAGTGGTAGCAGGCTTGCACCCTAACATGCCGGTCTCCATGAGCAGATCAAGTGCATATTTCCGTTGTGACAAGACCAACTTGGATGATGAGCGAGCAACTTCAATTCCGAGGAAGTAGCGAAGATGACCAAGATCCTTGATCTCAAACTTGGTCTTCAAAAATTCTTTGATCTCCCTCATTCCAGTAGAATCACTACCAGACAAAACAATATCATCCACATAGACAATGAGAACCATGATGCCCGTTGATCGACGACATATAAAGAGAGAATGATCAGCATGACTACGAACAAAGCCAAACTCCAAGAGAGCCTGACTAAATTTTTCGAACCATGCACGTGGAGATTGTTTGAGTCCATAAAGAGCTTTCTTCAACCGACATACAAGTGCAGGGTTGTGAGAAGCAACAAAGCCAGGAGGTTGATGCATGTAAACTTCCTCTGCAAGGTCCCCATGGAGAAATACATTCTTAACATCAAGCTGAAACAAGGGTCATGATAAATTAACGGCCAAGGAGAGCACAACGCGAATGGAGTTAAGCTTAGCCACCGGAGAGAATGTCTCGAAGTAATCCACACCATGAGTCTGTGTGTAACCTTTAGCAACAAGACGGGCTTTATAGCGATCAATTGAGCCATCTGGAAGAAACTTGATTGTATAAACCCATCGACAGCCAACAGGTTTATGGCCTACAAGAAGTGGCACAAGATCCCAAGTATGATTCTTCTCAAGAGCAGACATTTCTTCCATCATCGCCTTTGTCAATCAGGACTACGAAGAGCATGTGAGAGAGATCTAGGAATATCTGTGATGAAAGGGAAGGCTAAACGACTGAAAAGACGGTGAAAGATGATCATATGAAACGAAATTACTAATGGGGTGTTGAGTACAAGATCGTGACCCTTTGCGCAAGGCAATGGGAAGGTCTAGACTCGAGTTAGGAGAATCACCTGAACCAACATCCAAAGTGAGCGGAAGGGTGGATGGCTGAGCTTGTGAAGATTTATCTCGACGATGATACACCCGCAGAGGCTTAGGCTCACCCATATCACCAAAGGATCTTTGAATAGAGGGGAGAGGAGTTTTCCCATGATCACTAGTAGAAAGATGATAAGAATCATACTCCCACGACTCGCAAGAGGATCGAAAGGAACGGCCGGGAGAGGAGAAAAAGAAAGATCCTCAAAGAAAGTGACATCGAGAGACATATTTCTTATGAGTCAATGGGTCAAAGCATTTATACCCTTTCTGACTCGAGTATACCCTATAAAGATACATTTAATCGCCCGTGGACTAAGTTTATCATTACTCCCATCCAAAATTTGAACAAAGCATGTACAACAAAAAACTTTAGGTGGTAGAGGAAATGGATTATCATGAGGATACAATATAGTAAATGAAGATTTGTAAGATAGAATACGTGATGGTATACGATTAATAAGAAAAGTAGATTAAAAAGAGCATCACCCCAAAAATGTTTGGGTAGATGCATACCAACGAGAAGAGTGCGAGCAAGCGTCAAGAAGATGAGCGATTCTTTGGATTCGCAATACCATTTTGTTGTGGAGTGCGAGCACATGACGTCTAGACAAAATACCACGTTCTGCAAGAAGGACAGAAAGGCAGTAGACATGTATTCTCCCCCATTATCAGAATGGAGGGATTTGATGGAACAATGAAATTGAGTGCGCACTTCATGATAAAACACTTTAAACGCATCAAACACTTCACTTTTAGATTTCAAAAGATAAATCCAAGTCATGCGGGAATAATCATCAATAAAGGTAACAAAATATTTAAATCCAAAAGTCGAGGTAACCGGAGCCGGTCCCCAAACATCCGAGTGAACCAAAAGAAAAGGTTGAGATTTCCTCCCAGAAGAGTTAGGAGGAAACGTAGCACGATGATGTTTAGACAATTCACAAATATCACAATATAATGGTTTAGTGACAGATAAGGAGGGAAACAAAAGTCTCAATCTAGCAATGGATGGGTGGCCTAAGCGGCAATGCCACCGAGTCATGAACTCTCGATCTAGAGAAAGGGTACTAGAAGCGGCAACAGGTGTATCATCGAGAAGATAAACGCCTCCTCGCTCATGCCCCCCACCAATCACTCTCTTCGTCTGTAGGTCCTGAAACAAACAATAAGAAGGAAAGAAGGTGATGGAACAATTGAGTGATTTAGTAAGAGAGCTAACAGACAATAAGTTTAATGGAAAATGAGGCACATGTAATACGGAGGACAAAGACAAGGAAGAAGAGAGAGGGATGGAACCAATCCCAGAGATGGGAGATTGGGTTCCATCTGCGACTGTGACATACTGAGTGGTAGATGAAGGAGAATAAGAAGAAAATGATTGCAACTTACCAGTCATATGGGAGGAAGCTCCAGAGTCAATGACCTAGGAGGTAGGAGAGGATGACGCAAGAAGGACGGTACCTGACTGGGTCGAAGCTGCATGAGAAGGCTCAGGAAGATCCCGAATGTGAAGCCGCATAAGGGCATCATATGCCGCCCGAGAAATGATAAGAGACTCCCCTGAAGTAGTCTGCTCAGCTGTCGGGATGGAAGACTGTATCTCAGAAGTAACAGTGGAAGCAACAGAAGCAGCAGCATACGTAGGACGACCATGTAGCTGCCAACAATAATCAACAGTGTGATTAGTTCCACCGCAATGTGAACAAATGCGGGAACCATCACGTCCACGTCCACGTCCACCACGACCACGAAGACTATGGGCGCCACGACCGCGATCTCCCTCGCGGCCTCTACCACGACCAGCAAAACCAGGAGTGCGCCCTGAGCTCAAGGATCGTACCCGTAGACACAGGGAGGGTGATCGCCGGTAAGATTTGACGCTCGGGTGGCACAAATGAATGAGAAGGAAGAGTAGAGGCCATAGCACGCTGACACATGGCATAAACTGTCGTCAATGGGGGAAGAGGATCCTGCATAACAACCTGATCGCGAACGTGCAGATAATCGAACTCACGAGGAGGCTGCATGATATGAGTATCATCCCGTTGCTTATGAGCAATGTCATGATCCTCTTTACATTTGGAAGGAAGAGGTGATATATATCAACTCATCCCACATACCACGGCGTCGAGTAGTAGTCTTTTAAGGATCGGAGTTTTGTTGAAACCGACCAATTTCTTGAATAATTTGGAATACCGTGAAAAATTTTGAGATTCGAGAACATATCATGGAGCGAATCCCAAATGCCTTTAGCCGAGGATAAAAACATCCTTTGAGTGGCTAATCGAGGAATCCATGCTATTCAACAACCATGCAATAACTTGATAATTCTCCTTTGTCAAGACTTGTAAGTAACATCTGTAGAGCTTGGGGATCATCAAAATATACGACAACTTGTCACGGGCTCCTAAAAATACTTTTACAAATTGTGCCCATTGAAGATAGTTGTCACCATTCAACCTAATGGAGGTAATCAACAAGGGGTTGGGTTAAGAGACCCTATGCCAAGAGATGAGGGCCCTTTGTCGTCACCATAATAGAGTCAAGAGAAAAAACTATGCGAAGACCCCTATGCCAAGAAGGTGATTCAAACAACTCTATCTCCCTCAATCCTTCAAGATAACAAGAGATAAACTTCATACAAACATCAATCATCCAAAAAACCAAGAAACGGAGTCAAAAGAGGCCTGTCCAAGTGACCTTGCACGCCCATTTGAGGTTTAAAACCTCTCAAACATTGATCTTGAGTAAAAAATCCACCATGGATAGCTTAGGAGGAAGATTTCGGTCCATCTCAAGCAAAGAAACCAAAGAAAAGCTTACCGATTTGACGTAGATCGAAGAAAAACGAAATCTGGAACCGATTTTCGAATTTCTCTATTTCGCCCAAAAAACCATGAAAAGAGGTCCTGGAAAAATCATGACAAATCTTCTAAAATCACGATCTATCAAACCCCTAAACTTTCAGCTCAAACGGAGGCCATACGTCCGTACAACGCTGACGTCAGCCGTACGGCTGCTGACGTCAGCAAGGTGACGTGTCGCCTCTCAACCTGTTGGATGCGGAATGCCTGGATCTTTGCTCTGATACCAAGTAGAGAAGGATTTGGTGAGGATAATGTGAAGAAGGGATGAGAATATTGAGAGAGAAGAAGAAGAAGAGTTTGGGAGAGTTGTTGTGTTGGGCTTGCTTGCCCTAACACATACTATTTTATTATGATAAAGCATATAATACACTACAGGAGAATAGGGAAGTGTGCACATGCACTTACACAAAAAGAGCCCACAATACAATACACTAGCATTCTCTATAGAATTAACGACAAATATATTACTAGAAGAAGACCCAAAGTTCCAAATTACAACTCAAAGCATGCGAAAGTTCCAACAATATAAAAAGCAGAGCAATTGCTAGACTCCTGCAGTTAAACGAAATATTTAACTAGAGCAAGAGACCCAAACACTACCGCACAAGGCTGTACCATTCATTCCAAATCTATGCCACTGACATTCCATAGAATTTCTAAGAAACTGTTGTCCATTCAATGATCAATCCTTTAATTTTCTTGGTCAGCATTTCGGAAGAGATCTGGACCTCGAAAAGTTTGTTGTTCCTTTACTTCCAAATCTTCCAACGTAGCAAAAGGTACCATGTCATATTCCTCATTTCTTACACTTCTTGGCTTCAATTATTTTGAGGATGGCTCTAGAGTTTTCTTCCTCCACATCTACATCCACCACAATCAACTGTACGATTTTCTCAAGATTTCTTTGAACCCAAGAGAATTCCTCATCAATTGTTGCCTAGCCTGAGTCATTTGGAAGAGTGGAACCATTGGCCACCCCAATCAATGTACTACCTGCCTCAGCTTCATCAACCCATTGGGCCTAATGAATAACCTTTTGGTCTTCTCCAATACAGTTTCCCTCCTTACCCAACACAACAATTGGAATAACCCCACCATGTCTATCCTCTAGATCTTTGATGCCATTGTTACACTGTTGAGCCGATTCTCCTCACGACTGCAAGTCTGGTCACGCCTTCTTTTGGGTAGGTTCAGTGATGTGCCCACCACCACTGGTTATATCAGTCATTTGCCTCAAATTTATATTGTAAAAATCTTGAGCCATCTTGCATTTTGTATTCATATATCTGTTTGGCCCGTGTTATTGTCCTGATGAATTTGTGATCAGTTCCCACTCTCCTGGTCCAGCCATTGAAGCTCTTGTTGGTGTGATCTTCACAAAATTCCTCCATGTTCTCCACTGGTGAGAAACCCAATGGAACTACTGCCTTTCCTCTAATGTTCTTTGAAAATTTGTATATGGGCTTAAGGACTGCAGTGAGTTAGGCATAAAATTATGATTCATCTCTTTGCCTGAGCTAAGCAATTGACCTAATGCAGTATAGATTCTATAGCTCCATTTTAACCACTAGACATTCCATGAGGCACATGGTATCCTTTGGGTTTTTACCTGCCTACTGGTAGTCTTTTCTGACAGTCTAGAGTCTATAGTTTAGACAGGCTATGTTGAGGTGTCATGCTATTGAACGAAACAACCAAATATCCTCAATTATCCACTTCCAGATTTGAAATGAATGAAGTCTAGAACTCGGCCAGCCCTTGACCATGCTCAAGGGAGCTTATTTGACTCTAATACATATGGGCACCACATAAGTACCCTCAGATCCATGTAGACCTCCACTGTTGCCAGGAGAGCCCTAGATCATTCTCTTGCGTATCTAGCAAGGTATGGAAAAACTGTTACATAACATGGTCACATAACGGCCATTACAGAAAAAAAACAACCCATATTGGCCTCATAATGGCCATTACAACTCCTGTAACGGCCTGTTACACCCCCGTAATGGCCTCGTAACAATCTGTTGTGGGGCTGATGCAAGCTTTTTTTTCCCTAAAAAAGAAAAGAAAAGAGAGAGACTGTAATGAGTGTTATGGCCCGTATCATAACAGTAATGGTGGTGGCCAGTCACCACCGTTACCGTCACAGAATACCTTGGTTTCTAGACCAGCCCAGCCATTGTTTTTCCACCTGAACCGTCTGACTGAAGACTGCTTCCCCTCTTAAGATGCTACCATTTCCATCATCTTCTCCAAACTCCGTAGGGTCAGGATGGTTTTCGTTTCAGAGCTTTCATTGGACAAACAATAGAAAGGATTGGCCACAAACCTTTAAATCAACCGCTTGTCTAAAATTTGCAGCAGAGTCAAGAATTCTAACTCTTACAAAAGAAAGAAATGGTTCTTTGAAGATGAATCATCCAACTCCAATACCTTCCCATAGAGAAATGTAGGTCAATAGCATCAAATCAATTTGAGCATTGACTGGAGCATCATATGTCCAAATCCAATTTTGTTTTTAACCACATTGAAAGGGAGCCATGGTTCCATATCATGGATGGAAAGTGGTTGGTGAGTCTTAGGATCGTTAGCAAGGTTTTGAACCGGGGCCAAAAAGTGATATGATAAGGGACTTATTGGACCATATCGGCGGATTTTTTTATTTTTTATTTTGCCCAAAAAAATTTCAAAAATTATTTGGAAAAATAGGAAATAGTGTAAAACACTGGAGCCTATCATTTTTTTTTTGTCAACACATGTTAAATGGTGTATCAGACCATTCTTTGATGAGAATGTTGTCTCTCAACTTGACCTGCTGAAAGCCAACCATGTAGGTGCTAATAGAACATAAATCAACCAAATCATGGTTGATTATGCCCCCATTTCATTGAAATAGGGAAAAAACAGATGAAAAAAAAGGAAAAAAAAATAATGATTTACCCCTTTTCTTGATTTTCTCCAAAATGGTCCATTTGGCTTTGATTCGTCGAATCTCACTCAAGTCTTGTGTTTCGATTCCCAAAATAGGCCTAGGTCTAGTCTAAGATAAGTTTCTAAGAGTTCATTTACATTTGAAACAAAGAAAAAAGTGAAAAAAAGGAAAAAGAAGAAGAAACAAAACAAAACAAAAACAAAAGAGAAACTTTATGGTTGTATCAGGTGTATCAGCCCCGTATTGGCCAATACGCCCCCTTTTCTTTTTTCCAGTATGCTAATTCTTGCATCATGTAACAGTGGGGCCAATATGGCTGTTTGGTGATTGTTTTCAAAACCATGGTCCTTAGCGAGTGCCGCCATTTCCTTCCCCAATGAGAACGTAAAGAGAAAGCTATTTAACAAGAATACACTATGATGACTTCCACTTTAAAGAAAAGGGAAGGATGAAGTCCCCTCTTTATTCTCTTTAATGATTAGAGAGTTGCTATCACCTACCATGCTATTCTGGAACTCCCCGGTTCTTTCACAATAGTCTCCTTGATTCCTGCATCTCTTTAAACTTCCAATTCCACTATTTTGTATTCCCCATAGAATTCTACCAAACAAAGGACATAAGAAAATGATTCTCCTCCTCACTGAACCATTGAAGGTGGATTAATCTCATATTTTTTGAAACCCCATATTCCCTCCTTCATGAGCAAGAATCAAATGTTCTTCCTCTTTCTGCCTTCTTCCTCCTTCAAACTTCTGACTTGAGTAATTCTCCCTTTCTTTCCATCCATCACATGAATCTCCTTTTGGGCCTCATCAAAATATTAGTATCTCACAAATGCCAACCTGCTGCTCCTATATGTATTCCTAAGAGAGACACACATGATATACATCCAAGTCCCCAAACATTTTAATGAGCTTCTCCTGTGATTATTGGTAGGAGACACTGTGACAGATGCTAGAAGCATGCTTTCCACTTCTCCATCAGCATGTCGGACTTCATCAAGTCCACAACTTAATAGGGGCCATGCCCATCTGAAGCCACTTCTTCACAAGCTGGCAGCATTCATTGGCAGGCACACCCTCTCCAAATCAATAACAGAGACAGGAGACCTAAGACAAGCCAGGGATCTAAGGGTGAGTCTGATTCAGCAAATAAAAGCACTTCTAGCTACTCCAGGAAAGTAGTTTTGTTGACTGTTTGGTAGTAACATTTCAGAGAGACGACCCCATATACTTCACTGGGAGTAGTTCAGACCTACTTTGTCTGGTAAGCGCTTCTCATACAGACTAATTAAATCAGACTGATTGATTAGAGGCACCCGAAATCAAAGGTCGGCTGGCAAGATGGATTACCCCCAGGCATGATTAATCACTTTTGTTAGATTGAAGTGATTGTTAAGAGGCAGGGAATCAGAGGTGGGCCCACTTAATGGATGGCACAAATTTGTGATTACACCTCTTTTGTCATCAAATGTCTAGACCGACATTTTGTTGGCCATTGATCGGATGGCTAGGATCATCCTATCAAAGTTATGCTTGACAATAGCAGGAAATAAAGGTGTGGCTCGCAAGATGGACAGTCCAGTTCCGCACATGTTTTGTCGTGAACGATATATGCTGTCCATTTTGTTGGCAAATGATCACATGTTTAACATCATTAACCCTGTGTCGTAAAAAAAGAAGAAGAGAGTTTAAGATCATTAAATCAAAGTGATTCAAGAGAGGCACAATATAAGAGGTGGGGACTATAATATGGGTGGTCTAGATCATTGATTAGCCTTTCTTTCATAAATGATCCGTAAACCATCCATTTTACCTGGCATTGATCGAGTGGCTGGGTCTTCCCATCAAAGTGATTCTTAAGAACACTAAATTAGAAGTGGGACTCACAAGATGGATGGTTCAGATTAATGATGAAATGGTTATTCATCATAAAGGACCTGGACTGTCCATTTGTTTGGCCATTGATTGGACGGCTAGGATTATCAAAGCAAAACTACTCTTGAAAGGAATAGTGAATAACAAATCAAAGTGAGGAATGAGAAATCAGAGGTGGGGCCCATTGGATGGGCAGTCCCAGTACATGATTAGGTGGTGTCTTCTAATAAAGATTTAGACCGTTGATTAGATAGCTCAGATCATAAGATCAAAGTGATTCTTGAGAGGAAACAGGGAACTAGAGGTCAGGTCCACAATATCGATAGTCTATATGTCGTCATCATTGTCGTCGTTGTCGTCCAAAGCCTTATCCTAACCAAATGGGGTCATCATACCAAAGTGATTAGAGATGTATGAGGAATCAAAGGTTGGAACCTCGTGATGGACTGTCTGGATCTATGATTGGATTTTTGGGTCATTCATAATTTGGATTGTCCATTTTGTTGACCAACTAATTGAATGGTTAGGATGATCTTACCAAAATGATCGTTGGAAGTCATTAGTGATAAGATGGAAGCGTCCCATGAGATGCATGGTCCAAATTGTTAATTTGACATTTTTATGACAATCAATTTGAAAGCAAGCCTAGCATCACTTCTAGAGTATTTACACCCAATCAGTTCATCAGGTTACTTAGAGTCATGTTCCAAAGATGATGGCAATGAAGTCCTGAACAGAAGTCCTCCGCTGAAGTGGGAACCAAATGCACCCTAATTAGTTTCCCGTAAGCTAAACAGATGGAGGCAAGCTGTAGTTCCCCAATATCTGCTTGGCCAGCCAGTAATTGAATTATAGTAAGAGATTTTTACTCAACCCTGCAGGGAGCAGAGGGGGAGAAGATTCAATTGAGTGTTCCAACCTTGAAGTACACAATCGTCGTGATTGTTCTTCAAACTTCATCTAAAAATTATCATAACTGCAATTTCAGGGTCGCTTCCTCACTATGAGCACGGGGAAACATCATAAATTTGTCATTTCCTCTCTTGAATTGAATGTTCACAGTTCAAATCAGTTGTCCATCCAAATGCAGCCTAATGTAATATAATCAAAGGCGTGTTTGGTCAATGGCCTGATGATGTTGGTAGTTTACACTGTATCTGTAGGTTTAGAAATGAGAAGAAGATGGTTGGTATGAATCCCATTCCACATGGATAAATTTAAACTCTTATGCCTCTAAGATTTGGTCCAATGCATGTTAAAGATGGAACCCTTATCCAGCTTGGTAGCTGAGTTTGATGTGTTCCTGCTCTCCCTAGGCATGGCTCCGGGATCAAGTCTACTTACTTTGTTGGAGAGGTACTGGCCCCACACTCTATCACCTCAATGCCCCACTCACTCACCCACACGCACACAACAACAAAAAAGAAGAAGAAGAAGAAGAAGAAGAAGATCTAAACCCTACTTGTTTAGGAAGCTTGCTTATTGTGTTCCACCATTTTACTATGTCAAGGGCCATACCTTTAGTTAGACTATAGGTTATCGAGTCTTTTCTTACTACTTCCATTCATGTCCTTTTGGGCCTTCCCCTTGCCCTTTTAGGGCCTTCAACTTGTACCAACTCACTCCTATCCGGCACGGTTCTTGTCTCTGTTGCACATGATCAAACCATCTAAGTCTACATTCCCTCATCTTATTACCTATTAGTGTCTCCTAAGTTCTCTTGAATGCTTTCATTTCTAATTCTATTCTTCCCTGTCTTACCACTCATCTATCTCAACATCCTCATTTTAGCTACACTCATCTTATGAACATGTTGTTCCTTAACCGCCCAACATTCGGTGCCATAAAGCATGGCTGGTCTTATAGCTATCCTATAAAATTTTCCCTTTCAAGTTAAATGGTACACCACGATCACATAAAACTCCAGAGGCACATCACTGTTTCTTCCACCCAGGTTGAATTCTATGGGCAACATCCTTCTAAATCTCTCCACTCTCATAAATTATTGACCCAAGGTATTGAAAGTGATCATTTGGGAAACTTCTTGGTCAACAATCTTAACTAATTCCTCATTTTTCACTCATATTGTTACTAAAATTGTACTCCGTATACTCTATTTTAGTTTGAATGATTTTAAATCCTTTAGATTCTAAAGCACCCCTCCATAAATATAGCTCTTTCTATTTATTCCCCCCACGCCTTGTCAATCAATGCTATGTCATCTGCAAACACATATATCATAGGATCTCTTTCTATAAATGCCTTGTTAACCCTGTTGGGGATTTGTGTTGCGGAATCACACAGATCTAGCAATCCAATAGCACCAAGCACACACAAGAGAACACAAAGATTTAACATGGAAAACCCTTGTGGGAAAAAACCACGGCACAAAGCGACAGATCTCTACTATGAAAATAGAAATTACAAAGAGAGAGGACTTACCCGATTCGAACAACCTCGAATCTCACCCTTGCTACACCCTTTGGTAACCCTAGAACCCTTCAAAATACATTTAGGAAGCCTTAGAATACTTTAGAATAGCCTTAGGGACCCCTATTTATAGTTTAAGAAACTTCCCTTTCGCACCCTTACGAAACCGCCTCAAATTTACGCAGTCCGCACCAAATCCGCGCAAGAATCTGCGTTACCTCGACTTGAAGGAGGGCCTCGACTGGTCGAGCAACCCGCTCGACTGGTCGAGCATCATGGACACCCAAGCGGGCCTCGACCGGTCGAGCGGACCCTCGACTGGTCGAGCGGACCCTCGACCGGTCGAGCAGTGCAGAACATCAAAGACATCAGTCTTCTAACAACAATCTCCACCATGTCTTCAATCTTCAAACGTGTAGCTCTCTGACCTCCTCTTATCTCTGCATCACATTATAACTTCTCATGCACACTCCGTCCTTCTTTTACACCATCACCAAGCTCAGAGAAGTTACACATAACTTCAACTTCTCTGTAGGAACGATCTAAGAGAGCATGTCTAACGGATCTGAATCCGCACGTCCAACCACCTTTGCTCCTGTCTTCTCAAAAGGAAAGACGTAGTCTTCTTACCATCTCACCGCTACCCAATATTGCTTGCCGGAGTACTTGCTCACAACACTGATAGCCTGTGGAATAACCAGTCTAATCAAGACCATTGCATACACTGCCAACCGCATTCGAATAAGGCTCATGAGATATCCTGCTTTTCTTTATCTGTTTTGGGACATGTCCTGAGGAAAACTTGAGGAGAGACGCGTAAGGAACGCTCTTCGGATTTACATGGTCCATCACCTCCTTGATCAATACGTGCCCAAGGTATTCTGCCTGAGATAACCAAAGCTTACTCCTCTTTCAGTCTCAACGCCGAGAACCATCTTTGCAGCCCCCCGATCCTTCATCCTGAATGTCCCACTTAACCGAGTCTTCAATACATTGATTTCAGACATGTCATAATTGGCGATCTACATGTCATCAATTCTTGACTCACTATGAAGAAATCAAACCATTGCCTAGGCGATAGGTCGAACCCCGACCTCCTGCAAAGTCTTTTCTCAGCCTCTTTAACTTCGAACCGTTCTGGTAGCTTCATGTAGATCTGCTCTTTACTTTCCCTTGCAGAAGTGCAGATTCTACATCCATCCTTCCAGCTCAAGATCACATTGGCTAACCAGAGCCAATCACAGATCTAATAGATACCTGTTATACCGTCGGCGCGAACATCTCTGAGAAGCCGATCCCTTCTCTCTGAGCATAACCCTTCGCTACCAACCTCGCCCTGTATCTATGCCGTATCCTTCTGAAGATCCACCTGCATCCAACCGCTCTCCGGCTCACTAGAAGCTCCACCCGCTCTCATATGTTGGTCTAGTACAACGAATCCATCACATCGCCCATAGTCATCTTTCACTTCTCAACACCAGGCTCACCTAGAGCCATTTGAATAGAAGATGAATCCCTTGCGATGTTGGAGTCATTCATGCACCTCGCTGATATCCTGCGATCATGCTGTATGATTCTTCTCACAGGTGGCTGCTTTACCTGCTCTGTATCCCTGTCCGCACGTCTCAGCTTTCCTACCCTACCCGCTCATGTGGCGATGCCCAACATGCCACACACGTGCAGAGGTGGAATCCGCTACATCCACTACGGTTCCACCTGTTGAAGTGCTCTCGATCAACCTGTATATGTTATCGAGTCGTTGCGCTTTCATGATTACCCGTGCCCTCTTAGATACCTTAAGAGCACCATCAATACCTATGAACTTGCAGCCCATTGCTTCAAGTACACCAAGAGAAATCAGATTCTGCTTCAAATCAGGAACGTGCCTGACATCAGTCAGTAGGGGTGTACACAAACCGGGTTAGCCCGGTTGCTCAGCCGACGACTCACTTTGACCCGGAATTGAGTTCGGGTCGAGACGGCCAATTTTTCTAGGCCCGAAAGTGAGTTCAGCCGAGTTCGGATACCTCCCGATTCGGCCCGACTCGGGTCCGAAATCCAACTCGCCGCCGGCTACCGACCTAACCCTACTTTAACCCGTATGTATGATTTGTATTTAATTTGTATAAAATATTTTATTTTATGCTTTGTCAAATGTATGTAAATGTCCTGACTAGTTAGATTTTTTGTGGAGTCTATAGTTCAACTATCTAAACTATGATCGAGGGCTTTGTAATGAGACGCGGATCACCTGCCAAAGCCCTTCCCATGAACTTGTTGTAAGGTTGCGCCCGAACTCGGCCGAACTCGCGAGCCCATTCGGCCGGGAGATGTTGGCCGGTCTTGATCGAGCTCGGTCAGTTCGGGCCATGTGCATCGATGAAAGGGCCTCAGACGGCCGAGGCGATTCGACTCGGCCCGACCTGTGTACACCCCTATCAGTCAAGGTACGCTCCACCCCATCAACCATCTTAATACGCACCGTACCAATAGCCACAACATTACAGGCAATGTCATTACCCATAAATACTTGTCCACTATCGCACTCCCTGTAACTAGTGAACCAACTCCGATGAGGAGTCATGTGAAAAGACGCTCCTATATCTAGCATTCACTCGTCCTTACGATCATCGTATGACTGCCTGATAGTAAATACAGACAAAACATTACTATCACATCCACTCGATCCATCTGACGTGGCAGCATTGACCCCCCTGTATGAACCCTCAGAATCTTTTCTTTTTTTATTTAGGATTTTCACAATCCTTCTTCATATGTCCTTCCTTCCCACAATTCCAGCACTTTACCTTTCCTTTGCCCTTACCCTTGGATTTGGACCTATGACCTGAAGAACCTGTACCTTGTTCAGAATTCCTATCTCTTGTAAGCAGTACCTCAGAAAATATCCCCATGTCGACGTTAAGCTTTCTCATAGCCTTCCCTTGAAGGGCCGAGATAACGGTGTCGACACTTAGAGTTTTATTCGTGGAGCACATTGTCGTTGAATGACTCATAAGACGCCGAAAGAGAATTCAACAACATACATGCTTGTTCTTCATCTTTCATCACTTTCTCCATATCCAACAATTTGCAAACTAATTTATTGAAGTTTCTGATGTGAGCCTCTAGATCTCTACCCTCTGCCATTTTGAAGTTATACCACTGCCGCTTCAAGTGTAGGCGATTTTCAGAGGATTTTTTCACATAGACATCCTCTAACTTCGCCCATAACTTAGCCGCAGTTTTCTCCCTCATGACGTTGTAGAGAACCTCATCCGTGAGACATAGTAGACTTTCGCTCCTCAAGAGCACCATCTTCGCCTTGCTTGATTAAGGAACTAATCATCTTGATGATAAAACCTTCTTATCAAGAGTATTCCAATCATCATCAGTCATAGTAGACTTTCGCTCCTCAAGAGCACCATCTTCGCCTTGCTTGATTAAGGAACTGATCATCTTGATCTTCCATAACTCAAAATTATTTTTCCTCGAGTACTTATCAATCTCATACCTAGTACTTCCCATTATTACTAATCCCTCAGATTCAGATCTGTGCCCCAAGGATTACTTTGATACCACTTGTTGGGGATTTGTGCTGCGGAATCACACAGATCTAGATCTAAGATTGCAATCCAATGGCACCAAGCACACACAAGAGAACACAAAGATTTAACGTGGAAAACCCTTGTGGGAAAAAACCACGGCACAAAGCGACAGATCTCCACTATGAAAATAGAAATTACAAAGAGAGAGGACTTACCCGATTCGAACAACCTCGAATCTCACCCTTGCTACACCCTTTGATAACCCTAGAACCCTTTAGAATACCTTTAGGAAGCTTTAAAATACTTTAGGATAGCCCCAGGGACCCCTATTTATAGTTTAGGAAACTTCCCTTTCGCACCCTTACGAAACCGCCTCAAATTTACGCAGTCCGCACCAAATCTGCGCAAGAATCTGTGTAACCTCAACTAGTCGAAGGAGGGCCTCGACTGGTCGAGTATCACGGACACCCAAAAAACAAGCTTGTTGGACTTTGAGTTGAGCGGGCCTCGACCGGTCGAGTGGACCCTCGACTGGTCGAGCCGGGCCCTCGACCGGTCAAGTAGTGCAGAACATTGAAGACATCAGTCTTCTGACAACAAACCCATCCAATGTGAAAAGGTACATGCTCAATGATGACCCTTGGTTCCTCACATTTGTTACCGCTCTCTTGTATCATGCTAATATAATCTCTAGAAAGTCTTTTTTTTCCAATGCCCATCAGATCAACTTTGTAGGGACCGTATTATATGGTTTCTCTAAGTCAATAAAGACCATGTGGAGATATTTCCTCATCTCTACCATAGTGTTTTTCCTTCATTCATTGGGCATTTTCTTTGATCGATCATACTTGTTGAACAAAATAATCCAACATCTCCCATACACTTCCAAATCTCTATTAGTAATACCATTTGGTCTAAGGGCCTCTTTTCATCTTTGTCAAAGCTTCTTTCACTTTAGCTATCTTAATCCTATTAAAGTTTATGTTCCCTTCTATCTCCATGCTTTTAGAGTGGTGGTCATTTAACAATGAAACAATGTATCCCCTTGAATTTAAATAGAACAGGCCTTTTGGCGTTCTATTCTATTATACTTATCCTTGCCAAACTCACACCACCGCACGAGTTATGCTTATAAATGGTCACTTTGGAAGCATTTAACACGGATATACTTTTTAAGGCTTCCTGCTGTCCTTGGGTCTCTGGTGTTATAATTCCCATCTGTTTAGAGTTTACTACAGCTAAAGCCGAAAAGGCATTACTAAAAATGTTCTCCCATTTTCATAAATTGAAAAAGAGCCGAAGAGGCATGACTAACAATGTTCTCCCTTTTTCATAATTTGAAAAAGGCCAAGTTTCCTATTTGATGGGAACGGAGAACTTCCCTATTTTATACCTAATATGTACATGTGGGGCCCATAGTTTATCCAATCCATTGATCTGGTGGCCCCTGTCTTGGATGAACCATGCCCAAAAAACTCTTCATTTGATCAACTCTAACCTTTCCATTGTTGGCATGTAAATACATGTTTAATAAAAAAAATACACCAACAGTCCACATTCAATGGAGAAAACAGATTTGATGGTTCGTATCTCCCACTTTGGGAGATTTTTTAGCATGGTTTATTCATGATGGGTTACATCAGGCCAATGGCTTGGATAAACCAACCATCGGCCCCATATGTGCCAATTGGATATCAAACAGGGAATTTCCCTATTTGCATCGACTAGGAAATTCAGCCTCAATAAAATTTAAAAAAAGAGAGCCAAAAACTGTTCCTTTCTTTTGGACAGAGAAAAAAAAAAGAGAGTAGAAACCCAAGATATTATAACAGGTACTAACTCTTTTTGTTTGATTGTTTCAGCAAATAGACTAATAAGCTATTATTTTCTGTCTCTTAATGCTTACTTGAACATATATTTCAACTAATGCAGTCAGTACCCCTCTTCCACTTTTACAAGAATGGAGTCCTGTTGGAAGCATTTCCAACCAGAGACAAGGAGAGGATTGTAGCTGCCATTCTGAAATATACTGGGCTTGCTCCTCAAGACTTGTAGATTGCACTTTTTATTCACCAAATGTGGAAATACGTCTCGCATTTGGATAAGGATAGAGACAGCCCCCATTGACTTCAATGCTTGGAGTTAATATGCCTCGATATCTATTGTTATACATAAAAGTCTATTTTTTGTAATTCATCAAACTTGTAATATTTGGAGAATGAAAATATGATTTGAAAGCTTTGTATCTGAGCCAATGGTAGCATTAGACTCTTAAGCAACGGTAATAAATACCCATCTTCTCATTTATTATTAATTTTGTATTGATGGATGACTTTATGGTTGGACAGGCATGGGAAGATTGGGGAATCTACTAGGGCAACTAGCTAAGTTTGTGTTTGGATGCACACTTGAATTGAATTGTGATACTTGAAGAAAGTGGAAGTGATCAAATTCCAGTTACCTTAGTATTCATATTGAGTGCTGCTTCCTGATCTTGAAGCTGTCAGGTGACCACAATGTGGTTATTTCCTCGCCATTGAACTAATTATTGTAATTCAATTCAATTGCGCATCCAAACACCCTAAGTTTGCCGGTGTTCTGGTATTGTTCCTCAACTCTGCTGTTTTAGCTCCATGCAGACCTTTCCACCTTTTAGATACATGGTTTGCAAGCCCCACTTCCGCAACACTTGTATAGAGGTTTGCAAGCCCCATATGTAGCTCCACACGCAGCCACCGGTGCCAACCAGCATATATGCCGGGCATTTGAGCTGTACATTGTGCGTGATGAACAGTGTATATCATTTCTCCAAAAACTCCTCATTCAACTATCAGGTAGGCAACAAATGCATGAAAACAACGGACGTCTAAAAGGTTTTAGACATTTTCGTATGTGTGGCCTACCTGATAGTTGAACAACCTGAGCTCTTGGCTAGATCAAATATGGTGGGCCCAACCTGACAATGCATGGCTCAGATTTCCTGCTAGGCTGGCATGTGTAGCTGTGTGGAGGTGCATGTGGGGCCAGCAAGCAACTGTAATATGCTCATGGAACTATTTACTTGTCAAGGAACCCAACTACCCAAGTTTATGAGGGTAAACCAAAATGCTAAGAAAGCAATTGCAGATATTTCCTTGCAAGCAAAAACATGTGGAAGGCAATAATCATACTGAATGGAGGCCATAACATACTGCATTATGCTAACATAGGTTGGCTTGCATTCTTACTTTTTAGTGGGTCCCACCGCATCTCGCTGTCTTGTGCATAACAGCGGAACTTATTGTAAATTCCATACAAAATGACTTGAATTTATGTGATTCATACTCGAGCTTCATGAATCAATTGATTATTGTCAATAGATGCTTGACGCGAGACAGACTACATTATCAGGTTTTGAACATGAGATCCTACTAACCAAACAGACCACCTTTCGGTAGCATCGGTGCAATCACGTGAACTATAATTGCATGAATGTGATGTATGAGAAAAAAAATCCTGCGGAATGGCCCACCGGAACGACGGTCCTAGCCTTCCAAATGGTGAATGGCAGCAATTGGACTTTGCTGCCGTGCTGTTGTTTCAAAATCATTGCACAGGTGAGTCAAGTTGGTCTGTGTTGTCACTGTAGGTGCTGAAAACTGTACCTCTCAAGGCTCTCCTTCCATTGCCAAATATGATAGTAGATGGAGTGGATGGTAGGCAATGTACCACAAATACCATTGAGGGGGGACCTCCCCTGCTGTACACGTGTCATTTGTCTAGAATCCTAACTGCCCAAATAGTGGGTCCCACTAATTTGAGGTACACGCATCTACAGGAGCCTAGGGAGGTTAGGTATCTTTCAGAGATGTTGGACCTTGTCTCCACAAATATAGAACATTATGTGGCATGCGGGTACAGGATCTGGAAGGTTCATCCAGTCGGCCTGACTGTTGGTGGGCCATACTCCAGAAAATGTCATTGATCTCACAATCCTACTGTCCAACTGGGCTTTTCCAGTCGATCTATTTTTTTGACCCGTTCATCAATTGGTAGGACACTGAAGGGACGGTTAGGATTGCTTCTCAAGTGTGACAACCCCATTAATGCCGTTGTCCTGGTTATCCATGCTACAATGGTCATCACCATCAAGTGTGACAACCCCATAAGGGGTCGATTGGTTGATGGTAAACGGTTGTAATCGGTAGAAAATGGATGCACATGTGCAAAAAAGGTCATTTGGTCGATGATGAACAATGGTCGATTGATCGATGGTAAACGGTTGTAATCAATAGAAAATGAATGCACATGGGCAAAAAGGGTGGTTTGATTGATGACAATGGTAATTTTGAATCAATGCAAAAGGAAATGTAGCAAAATCATAAAAGGCTAAAGATTGAATGCAAATGCCCAAAATGATTGGATTTTAAAAAATGGGTCTACTTTATGGTCTACATGGGGCTATTTTTTTTTTGGATGCGGATTGTGTCGGCTCTTTGGGGCCCACCGTGATGTAAGTGTTTTATCCACTCCGTTCGTCATTTTTATCAAATCATTTTAAGGTATGGTCCAAATAATGAGGTAGGTCCAAGGCTTAAATGGATCATAAAGTGGGGATTGAATGTCCACCATTAAAAACTTCTTGGGAGCTGGAGAGTTTCGGATCAAGCAGATATTTGTGTTTTCACTTCATCCACGTCCACATGACCTTATGAATAGGTTGTATGGTAAAAATACGTCACGGTAGCCCTTAAAAAGGTTTCAACGGTGGGTGTCATTATCACCACAGCTTCCTTTGGTATGGTTCACTTGAGCTGTGGACCTGCCTCATTTTTAAGATGATAACTTAAAATGATCTGAGAAAAGAGATGAACGGCATGAATAAAATACTTACATCATGGTGGGCCCATAGTGCCTTGCCCGGACAGATTACCGTCCAAGCGGGTAGGATGCAATCCACGTCCATTATTATTATTATTATTTTAATCAAAGTATATATTTTAATAGACTTATTACAATTATTATGTGAAATGTCACATATATTATTATGGGTCCTTATTCATGCCATTCACAAGAGTTTCAACATGAGGTCATGGTTGGAGTACCCTTTGTGGTGAAAACTCAATAGCGTATGAGTGTGAGTTGGTGTTTAAAAAATTAAAAAAATTTTGAAGTATTAAAATTGATTTACTTAATGTATTTCAATTACAGTCATTCAAACACAATTTTAAAATTTCTGTGTATTTTAATTGCATGCATTTAAACATAATTAAGGATTCAAATTGAATCGATGCAATCTAACATGTTATTTGAATTCCAGTGTATTCCAATTACAATTATCCAAATGAGTCCTAAATTCATCTATTGATTATTATCGTGAATATTTTGGCTACATCAAAGGGTGCTTTATTTCTTTTCTTTTTTTTTTTCCTACGTGTGCTTGTTGGATTTATGGACTGGACTTGTACGTGTGGCATGCATTTACCCACACAAATAAGGTAGACACTCCTTGTATCATTGATTAGAAAATCATACATCTAGATTATGGAAATTCTTTGTGGAATCTGGACCGTTGCCCATTTTCCATTGTCACTCTCCATCGTACATCCGCCAGTCAACCATTCGCAATTGCACATTCAATGAAAATGAGGGTTGTGATCCATCTATTGTAGGGACCCATGATTTGGACGGTTTAATTTGAGGTACAAATACACCACATCTACAATACTGGTATGCATGTTTAAGCATCATACTCTGCTACAGTCCCAATCATTGTTTTTGTTTTTTTCATAAAGCTTTTCCAAGCCCACGAACAAGGAAGGCCGTTCACACTCCAACACATGTGCCATCTCGCCGACATGTGCAGTATCCAAGCTGTCCATCAGGTGAGATCCTCACCCAAAAATAAATCTACACCATTCAACAGGTGGACCACTATGGTAAGAAAAGTTAGCCAGGAAAGAAAACTTCAGGTAAGTAATTTTTACACATACACTGGTACACAGATGGCGGCTGCTTGATTAGTAGACCAACCTGATTTTTGGGCCAGGCAAACTAAATAGTGGCATGCTTGAACGAATGAATTGGATTTCTTACCTACGTTCCATGCTAGCACATGTGTAGGTGTAAATGAACCGCCTCATGCATGCATGTTTTTTTTACGCAACACTGGAATACATTCCCATGCGCACGGCCGTTAATTTCAACTCTTTCATAATTTGGTTCTTTTTCTTTGAACATAATTAAACTGTCTCTAAACTTGGAGCATGATTTAGCTGGAAATGAATGATGATTATAAATTACTTTAAAATTATAATAATTATATATTTTTTTAATCTGTTTTCTATTATTGATATAATATATTTGACTTTTGATATATATATATATATATATATATATATATATATATATATGTGTGTGTGTGGAAAAGGTTCTACGCGGTCGGGCTCATGGGAACTTTCCGTGAGGTCGAGCTGTGTGGGCCCTACCGTGATGTGTGTCGAACATCAACACCGTGTATTTGATGGGTCCCCTTTAAATTATGAGATATCCCAAAAATCAGCCGTATATGGCACTCAAGTGGGCCATACCATCTAAAATCATATGAAGACATGCCTAAAACATATAAGAGCACTTGGTGGAGCCCACCTTAAACTTAGATGCATTTGAAACTTGGTCTGGCCCCTCATCCAAGTGGGACACACATAATGGATGGGCTGGATTTGTGAACCACATCTCTGTGGGCCTAACAAATGATTATGAATGTTTTAATGGGAGGGTAACCCCTCTCAACTTTTATATGTGGTGTGGCTCACACAAGTCATGGATCGACTTGATTTTTAAGTTCGACGCTCACCATGGAATGGTGCATCTGACTGATGGGGTAGATGTTCGACATGCATCACGGTGGGCCCACACACACATATATCTGGTAATTCTTGTTTAAACAAACACGGTAAAATTATAATAATAGTAAATTAAAAAACACACTTTTAATTAAAAAGTTATAGCATTTGAATGTGAGTGTTTTTTTTAATTTTATTTTATTTTATTTTTAATTTTAATTTAATTTTTACATTTACACCCACAGACCGCAGTGAGGCAATTGGGTCAGTGAAGAGGACTCAGATTCAATGGCTTATTAAATTGAGGTTTGCTAATGCCACACACATGTTGGAGCGGTCCAAATTCATGGGCAAGAACATTTATCATAATATGACACGTGTGAAAGATTTGCGATTTTCATTTCTAAGTGGGCCATGACATGAAGAAAATAAATGACTAAAAATAAATTTTAACCGTCAATTTACTTCGTAAGTTGTGAAACCCCTGAAGAGTGAAGTTGTCTGAACTTTTTAAGCAGAATATCTGGCATTATTGAGTTCTCATACACGTGTGCATGTATACAGCTCTACATCCACACGTGTATGAGAACTCAATAATGGTAAAGTAATTCAGAAAATTAAAAATAATAAATGTTAGAAATTGGGCTCTATTTTCGTCGGGAGTATTCTCGAGTGAGGCAGTGACATTTTCAATGGGTCAGCTTCGGGTAGTTGGTTGGGCCTTTCAATGCAACAGCCAGGGTTCCTTTTTAAGGACGGTGGGCCCTTGAAAAAATCTCAAAAAAGAGGCAACGACCAAAAGCATAACTCGCGTGGGCTACGAACTGCGGAGTCCTAGTAGCCACATATTCGTGGGCCCCACCTGCTGACGATGGGTGGGCCCACTTTGGCAATTGTGGTGTACTTTCGAGATGGTACCATCCGACACAAAAATCAACTAACTTTTTATTTCTATTTATTTTATTTTTTGTGTGTGCCTTCCAGCTTAGGGCAGCCCACCCTCCAGCTTACACAATTCCGACACGTGGCTCTTCCTCGACCATGAAGGTCACACTTCCTCCTGCCGTGATGACGTGGAACAAGCGCAGATATATACGATGGTGTTGAGTAACTCTGCAAGCTTTCATCGTACTGAGTAAACTCTGTTAGGCCCACCGTGAATGTATGTGGTTTATCCAGGCCGTCCATCCATTTTTCCAGCTCATTTTAAGGGTTGGGCCTAAAATTGAAGCACATCCAAAGCTAGAGTGGACCACACCACATGAAATATTGGGAATAATGATTTCCATGGTTGAAACCTTCCTAGGACCCACTTTCATCCAAACTGTTCATAAGATCACAAATACATGGATGAAATGAAAACACATATATCATCTTGATCCAAAACTTCTGTGATGTGATCGTCCAATTCACACTGTTTCCTGTGATGTGGTCCACTTGAACTTTGGATATGCTTCATTTCTGAGTTCAAGCCATAAAATTATCTGGGAAAATGGATGGACGGAGTAGATAAAATACATAAATAACGGTGGGCCCCACAGAGTTTACTCAATACGCAATTCGCTTCCCATACATACACGCATATATACATTGATATACGTTAGATATACGTATCCTATTATTTGTAGGTGGTTTACAGATTACGTGGGGCCCACTTTCTCATTATCTGTACAAGACCTTGACCATGCTCTTTCTGAAAAGTAGGGTTCATGGTCAAGTAATCAAGACCATTGCTTTATTGCATCCGGACAATTATAGATGGACCGTATGACAAAAATATTTCAGATGGGAACTTTGTAGAAGCTAATATTAGGATATTTTCAGTTGAATATGGATTTAACCTTTTTTAAAGGCGTCTAATAGAATCATTTGGACTTGTCCTATCAAAAAGAATTTAGCGTGGGACAGACGAATGGTCTCGATTATCGAAACAAAGGGCCCACCTGTCAGAATTGAAAACCTGAGGGTCCATCTAAGAGCTTGTATTTAAAATCAAGGTGATTCTGAATCTTTTATTTGCCTTTGGCGCTTGTATTCCAATAGCATTGGATTTAAAAAATAATAGTGCATTTATGTTATGTAGGCCTTGCTGGAGTGGTAGATTCTAAGGAGTTTCAACAGGAGGTCTTGGGTTCCAAATCCATACGTGGTCAAATCCCACCACAGTGTGTGTAAAAAAAAAAGTTATGTAGTATATGCTTTTGATGGGCCACAAACGTAAGATCACAACTAAGTAACTAACCAAAATTTTTTAACCTTTATTTATAAGTTTTTTTTTTTTTTTTTTTTTTTTTTTTTTAAAAAAAAAAAAAAAAAAACACACGCACACACACTCCAGCTGGTGGAATTTCACTACCTATGGGTACTCGAAACCCTTGATCGGGAGTTGAAACTCCTAAGAGTCTACCACCCAGGCAAGAGTAAGGACCCTATTTATAAGGTCAATGTTTGGTCTAGTCAGATCGTTTTATTGATGTAATTTTAGCGATGTGTTGATAATTCAATTGTTTTGGGATATCATCATCGTGCCATATATATGATAGATTAGTAACTTAATGACATTTACATTACATGTGTAACTCTTGTACTTTTGAAACTAAAAAAAGAAAAAAGAAAAAAGAATTTTGAATCTTAGCAAAAAGAAAAGATTGCAAAACATAACAAAATTGAGTATTTGAAATCCTTCGTGTTCGAATACTCTTGATCCATATTGTCACATATCCCTAGATTCCGAAAACAATCCCATACCTTATAATACCCCCCAATACATGATCCCAAATGATCCCTTACTACCATTCCCAACCTTAGGTGGAGGATCCAATAATTCGCCAATCTTGGTGCGTGTGAGATGTAGGCCACCCATAAGGTAGCTAGGGCCACATGGACAAGCTCTTTTTGAAAAAAAGTAAGAAAGGTCCACTCATCATGTGAGCGCATGTGCACACTTAAGGTAGAACATTGTTTGATTTTTATTATACTGTTCATTTTTCTTTACATGATTAGTGGCTCGCTTATTTATTTATTTTTTGTGTAGAGTGTGCACCCACAACCCCACACACACCTACAAACTCACACCATAGTGGGATTTGGCCACAATGGGTACTAGAACCCATGACCTCGTGTTGAAACTCTTGTGAGTCTACCACCAAGCATGAGTGTCTCACCTAGTTTAAATGAGAATATGGTTCTTGATTGGGTAAAATGGTTGAATAGGATTTCTATTAACTGACCTTAGTTATTTACAGTAAGCCTTAGACAATGATGTTAAGTCTTAGACAATGATGATGATGATGAAGAGTGGTCCACCTAATGAGTGAAAAAGTTTGATTTTTGATGTAGAGTAGGTAACATGCACTTTTATGGCGAAGATGGAACAGAGAAGGCTCAATTGGAGGCTGAAGTGATCAGGGCTGTCAGAACCTTAAAACAGGCGTATCTTGCGAACTGAAATGAGTTATTCCAATTATCATATATGATTTTGGAGTAGGAGAAGCTACTTTAGCCAACCAACCTGCTACGTTGGGTTTCCCATGCTGGATTTGCAAGATTCTATCAGATCATCAGTCGAACGTCCATTTTAATTTTGTTTTTACTATTTGTAATAAGTTTTAGTTCAGTCATAACTTTTGATCCTTTGAGTTTTAAGAGTCATGCCCACCATGAAAAAGGGCTTAGAAAAATTAGGAGAATAATACGGTAATGCCAAATTGGACACTTATTATTTTTATCCAAAAACCATGAAGTCTAATAGAAATCATGACGGTTTATAAATAATAAGTTTACTATTTATAGTAAATCATGTTTTTAGAGAGTTTGAGTTAGAATTTGATTTTGAAACTCATTCTTTAATATCACTATTTAAAGGATTGTAAATTCATTTTTATCATCAATTAATTCAATTTTGATTTTATTAGACTTTATTTCCTTTTCTATTGTGGATTCAAGAAATTTCTAAGAGGAGTCCAGAGATCTTCGCGGATTCAGAGTAATTATCCCTTGAGAAAGACATTGATCAACCTCATCACATCCTTCCCCGCGGCAATTTTTCACCTACCAATCCCATGTGTGCCCCATCATCCTCCAATCAATGGCACACATCTTTCGCAATTATGTCACATTTGCCACAATCAATCTTTGGTCATGAGAAATACCCACCACTGACCAATTATGAGACAGAGAAAGGTCCTTTGATTAGCAAATCCCATCCATTAAAATTGACAAGTAGTTGATCATAAATTGATAACAAGATATACCAAAAGAGTAGACTTAGTTTCCTAATATGAGTGAGTTAAGGAGAGAGATTATGGGGTGGCAATTGCTATTATCCATACACCCCATGTCAATGCTTGCTGCCTGATTCCTTCCAAAACCTTGTAATTGTGTGGTGCCAGTTGCTATCATGGGCACCCATGCCATGTCATTGGCTTCCTGATTCCTTCCAAAACCTGGCTGGGAGGCCATTTACAGGCACTGGAAATGGGCCATACTGAATCCCACTTTGGGGTCCCACCACTTCCCACCTGCACAAAAATCAAAAGCAACAACAAAAGCAGTTCCATGTTATTCCACAATCCAAAGATACCCTCCAGCTGTTCTAAGATTTTACTCATTACCACCCTTTTCTCCTCCTCTAATGCAATCCTAACCGTTGATCTTTACATATAGATTCAATTTGAGCTAATGTTCCGATCAGCAATGCATTATATATGGAAAATGAAGAGGACCCATCTCATGATCTTACCTAAATTTCGTCACCAGATGATGTACGAAGATCAGCATCTCCAGCTTAGCAAGCTCATTTCCAGGGCATGCATGCACCCCATTGCCAAATGGGATGAAAGTGTTGGGCTTTGGTGAAACCTGCACCCACCATAATAACAAAGTAAATCAATCGCTTTCTTTCCATATATATATATATAAACCCCAGATATTGATAGTTACACCCCACAAGGGCAATTTGGTCATTTTACACAAACACCTTTGCTATTACAGAATTATCCCATTGGGGGTGGAAATATCAATTTTAAGGGGGTGGGACATCATATTCCTAGAGAAAACATAATAAGTCTACGTTATCTTCAAATAACTTCAATGGGACACCATACCTCGAATCTTGAAGGGTCAAACTTGTGAGGATCTGGGAAGAATTCCGGGTTGTGGTGAATGTTCCTGAATAAAGGCATCACCTTCCAACCTTTGGGAATCAGATATCCTGGCACAATTTCCCACGCATCTCTTTTTCAGACACCCATGAAAGGAACAAAGATGGAAAATAAAGCCTGATTCTGTAGTCCTCAGCCTACTAGAGGTGATTTCTAGTCCACTACTTGGGCCATGTGCACATGTGATCGAAACCGTTCAAGACGTGGGCCTCACCATGATTAGGCAATGAGAAGATTATGATCTTCCATAAATGATCGTAACCTTCTGATCTAAGGAGAGATAAAATCATAGATTGGCCAATGGGTGACATTCTAGTCCAATTTTCAGATGGTTAGGATAATCTTCAAGGAAAAATAAGAAGGCCATTTCTTATCTAATTATCCATTGTGGGGCCAACCTCCTTAAGTGGGCCCCACATGGCCCAATTTGGAAACTACAATTTCAATTCAGTAGTCTGTGGAGTAACCTTACCTTTGTACTCCACATCAGCAACTGCTTCCCTAAACGTGAATGATATGATGCTTGCCATCCTCAAACTCTCTAGTATAACCTGAAATTCTCACTCCCCTCAGTCAACCATAAAATACCATCTTCTTAAATCCATGCAAAACGTAGAGATGGTGGGGCCCACCTATACATAACACTTCTAAAAGTAGATGCTGGTGCACATATACCTTATGTGTAAGTGGCATGTTTCTTGTTTGAGCCCATGTTAAAGCCTTCTTTCCTCCTTCATTTGATTCATATATTGCCATTTGCTCGGCCTGCGAGCGAGCCGATTAGCGTTAATTAGGAATGATTATCATCGTTAATGATGGTTTAAGCTATATAAATTGATTTTAAAAGGCTTTAGTGTTCTTACCCTTACACCTTCTAAAAGTTTTGGGTTGTCATGGAGGTATTTGAGAATCCATGTTAGGACACTTGCTGTGGTGTCTTGTGCGGCGAAGAGGACACCGACAATGTTATCAGTGATCTGATCGTCAGTCAGGAAATCTCCCTTATCATCTTTTGAATTCATAAGAGCACCCAACAGATCCTTCTCTACAACTCTATTCTCTTTCCTCTCATGCACAATCTCACTCACTATCTCACTTAGTCTTTTCCTTGCCTTTGGAAATTCATCAAAGAGAAGAAGCAAAGATGGGTGAGTTTCCATGAAATAGAATATAAGAAAACATTAGCTTAGATGATTAGAACTTCTCTTACCAAAACTGCATTTTTGTATGCAGTTCCCGGTATGTTTGTTGGGAATGAATTGTAGCCTTGATCTACTATACAGTAGTTCTTCTTCAGCTCTTCTTTGTATCGGGAGTCCAATTGACCAAAGATGGAGAGAATGCCCACATCAAAAGAGAACTGGAAATAATTGCGAATTCGATCAGAAGAAGTGAAAAATCTCATGATCAAAATCAGCACATAAAAGGCCCAAAAATATAAAATACATCCGGTGAGTCGACAGAACTGTTGAACGGAGGATTTCAGCGATATAAAAGAGAAAGAAAATATAATAATAACGTCCAACCAACCTTCTCCATCTCATGAAAGGTGTTAACAACTGCACCGCCAGCCCACGATTCCAGTGCAGAGACAGCGATCGATGCGATGCCGGGGACGAGACTCCGGATGGCGTCGGGCGACAGGGATCCCTGCACCAGCTTCCTCAGCCTAGTATGGTAGTCCCCTTGGTGGAAGAAGAGGGCAGATGGGCCTATCATCTTCTCCTTGCTTTTTGGATAGGTGGGCTTGAACAAGTGGGCTTGGTTCACCAGCACGAACCGAGCCGCCTCCGGGCTAGCCAGCATAACACAAGGGCACCCAAGTAAATGGGTCTTGAATATCTCCCCATACCTAAAAACACCAACACATTCAATCCATGCACCCCAAAACACCAAAACAAAGAGATAGAACAAAGATAGCTAAGAAAAAGAAAATCCAAATGCACAGTATTCATGTAGTAGAAGAACATGAACATGTAAAACACAAGTACCTTTTCTGTTTAGTGGCAAAGAAGACATTTGGGTTTTGAGAGTAGAATCTAAAGGTCTCTCCTATATAAGGCCAACCCATTGACCCTGGTGGGAGTCTCAATCCAGGCCATGTTTGGCATGATCTCTTATTGTGTTTTCTCCAAATCAGATAGGAAAGTAGAAGAGTAGAGAGTAAGGGGAGGAGGAGAAGGTAGATAAGAACATGAACCATCTCCATCTATCTCAATGGAATGAAATGGGTCGGGCTTCAGACTAGGAAGATCTTTGTTGTGTGTGTTTGTGTTTGTTGTGGTTGTAGTCGTTATTGTTGTTGTCGCTGCTGTTGTTGTTGTTTGGAGGGAGGATAGTGGATTTAGAGATGGTGTTAGAGAGAGGAGGAGATGGGTTTATATAGAGTGGGAAAAGGGCGTTGGATGGAAACTAATCTATCCATAGTACAGAGAGAGCCGGTATTGGAACAGAATGGAATATGAATATCACCATAAGGTTCTACACATAATTACAAAGGTGGGCCCGGTGCATTCATGCCACCTCATCCACCCTACGTGTCAGACATGGATACACCCATCTGTGGAGTGAAAATTGTGGGACCCGTTTCGGATGCTGCACGGGCTGGAAACTGAACAGATCCGATGGTCTTGACCGTTGGATTGTGCTTGCAATTTTGGGCTGTTGATGGTTTTTGTTCTTAACCGTCTATTTAGATGTCATTGATTGGATGGATAAGATGGCCCAGTGAGGATATTGTTGGACCGTCATCTGTCTGGACTCATGATTTGGATGGTCCAGATTGCAGGACGTGTTCACCATGCCTGCCGTGGCTATACACGTGTGTGTGTGTGTGTTTGGATCTTTTTCCTTTGTCCAGGTGTAATGAAATCCTGACATCTGATACGGTATGCTTTGAATCTTGATGAAGATCTTGACTATCGTAGGGGTGCTTGTGGGTGGGGCCCACGTTGGTCTTAGTTGACCCTACAGCCCATGGCCCTGACTGACTAAAGAGAGCCGGGCTAGGCCAGGGCACCCATAACTTAAAATTACGCATGCTACATGCATAATAGACGTACAAATGGTAACTATGCGTTTGTAATCCAATATACATTTCAGAATCAAACATTTCGCACTACACACGTCTCAAGTAAGATAATTCATTTCATTAATTACCAAGCATATGGCCCACCTGCTATACTTATGATCGAATTTGACAAGTGCTTCGATGTAATTTTCACCATTTAAAGCCAGGTTCATGGATTGGATGGTTTGTATGTACTTATCTAAGGTTAATCATACCGTCAAAATATCAAAGTTTTTCATGTTACTATACTAGAGTATATAAACTCTAAGTTTACGCTACCAATAGTACTCATGTGCCATATAGAGGAATGCTTACATCCACACCTTCTTACATGAGCACCCGTGTGCACCTTTGCACATGTGTCAGGGGTGCATAATCTGAATAGTCCATGTGATGCGGCACCCTTTGAAACTCTATAAGTCTAATTTTCAGCTTGATCCAAAACTCTAATAAGTTATAGCAAAGAGAAACGCAAATCAAACGAGAAAATTGTTTCCTTTTGCCATGGGCCACCAAAGTTTTGTGTTGAGTTGAAAGTTGGGCTCTAGAGTTTCACGGGGTGCCGTTTTGTACCCATGACACAGTGCGCAAAGGTGCACACAGGTGCTCACATAAAAAGTTGTGCAGGTGAGCATTCCTCATTGTCTCTGTGTGTGTGTGTATATATATATATATATATATATATATATATATATATATATATATATATATATATATATATATATATATATATATGATAAAGATGGCTAAACTGGCTAAGCTATTCAACCTTGACCCTAGCTCAAACAGCGGAGTATATTTGAAGCTCGAGCCCACCGTTCAGGCTAAGTTTAGTGGCTCAAGCTCTAGCTCTTCATGGTTAAGTCACTTAGGCTGGACCGGGCAACTCGGTCCATTGCCTTCCTGTAACATGTAGATTCTTCGATAATACCCGGGTTTGCGTGGTCATGCTGCGTATTATCCGTCCCTTTCTTGTGTTTGTAGCGCTGGTTCGTTAAGGGTGTATTACTTGCCTAATATCTGGCATAAGGTGCGATGAATAGTTGATCTAGACCGCTCGTATAGTGTTTTATATCCATGGATGGCCCTAGATTAAAAATCACACCGAAAATTTTGTCTTATTCAAAGAAAATGTAGTCTTGAAATGGACGGTGAAATCGAACTGGCTAAGGGTAAACATTCAAGACGACAGACGGATGGATGTGATCCTAGGTTTGGTGTGAATTTCAACCGTAGGGCGCCACTCATGAAAAAAGGACCACCTAGTGGTGTGAATTCACTGATCCCACCTGTCACGTGTCAACGACCATTGGAATAGTGGAAGTTGAGAAACTTTGGGTCGGTACCGAACCTTTATTGTAGTTGTAAAACCGTTGAATTTTGAAATTTTGTGGGACCGTGGACGTTTTTTTCTTCATAAATGAGGTGGTGCCGTAGAGCGCCAAGAACTTAGAATATGGTAGGGCTCTCTCTCCCCATTACACGTGGAAGGATAATATATCATTTGTTGCCGTTCATCTAATTATCCTTGCTATGAATGGAGAATGGTCTAAAAAAAGCATGGAATGATCCTAGCCATCTGATTGATGATGACCCACATAGCCACACTAGAAAATGAAAATGTTTGATGGTCAAAAGGTGGTTGAAGAAAAGCAGCGGATCAGATTGTCTAATAGGTGAGTATTTGAGGTAGAAGGCATCTATGGGACAAAGATGGATGGACCAGATTCATACATGCCATGCCATACTGTGAAGAGATGTCTCCACCATATTCATGTATCTTCCAACCAACTTCACCTTGACCATGTCTGCATTAATGAGAAAAATACAAAAAATAATCGAGAAAATAGTATCATCTTAGGTGCTCTTTTGGTCGTCCAAAGGACCACTGAATCTCTTTTGGACATCATAGCAGAGAGAGAGAGAGACACGATACCATACAGCCTACTGTACTATAATGTAGTATTACTACATAATGATATAGCAAGCTGAATTGTATCATTTTCAAAAATCTTGCCTATGATTTTTTTTTTTTTTTCCACTTCTCTACATTGGACCGTTAAATAGTTTTTGTTTTCGGCTGTGGTTTTTAAAGAATAATTATCAGACAGCTAGGATCACAACATCTACCTGCCCATTTTGTAATGTGGATGAGGATATACTTATGAATCATCTGGACATGGGAGATCCTAGATATATATCCCCATTCCTAGACATTTTTACCGGTCCAATCATTGACATATTGAAAAGTTAGGATCTCTTGATTTATTTAAGAGATTTTGGTATCCCCATCCATATATATGGGGTCCAATCTAATAAATCACATCGTTCAAAGAATCATTAGTTCCACTTGTCGAGGAGGAAAGTCAGCTAGCACAAGTTGCCTAGGGCAAGTACTTATCTATGGTTGGTAAGGATCGATACTATGTCTTTGTAGAAATGTTGGAATGATATCATTATCGTCTAAGTCATATCTTAACTAATTAAGGTTGGCTACACGAAATTTATTTTGCCATTCCACTCCTTAAGGATCATAATTTTGGCCAAACCGTTAGGATATCAAATCTTTAAAATCATCTATTGTCAGGATTCATCAGAAAAGGTTGTGAGAGATTTTAATGTTGATTGTGCCACGTGGGAATACTCAAGTTCAAGTGCCCTAGGTATGGACGTGTTGGCATCATTATCCTTCTAACCTCAACATATATAATATGTACAACGTGCACATGTGCTATAAATACTACATAGGCTACTATTTATATTAGCGCCCTGTTAGTTTATCTGAATGCGGAAAAACCAGAGATCTGCCTGTGCATAGGATATGGAGATCGAGGGTTCAGATGGCTTACCTAGCTGTGACGCCATTGCTGAGAATAACAGAATACCAGATCTTCTATATAGAATACCAGAGAAGATAAAGCTAGAATCTTCCTCTCCTTCACACCCTTTCTGCAAAACAGTGGATGAGACTCGTATTTTTGCCTTGGTGTAGGATTGGGGACCCAGCTCTGTTATATAGTAGTTGTGGTGAAGAGAGTTTGAAACCCATCACAACTCTCTTCACCCAGCTCCACACTATCACAATCCTAGTACTACTCAAACAGCTGTCTGCGTAATGGCTATAGCATTCCAGCCCTAATACGCACACGTGCGCAGATAAACTGTGCAGCGGATCAATCTGAAGTAGGGCCCATTGGCTTACCCAATCATAGTCCAACTGATAGGATAATCCAGACCGTTGATCAATAAGGCCCACCTTATAGAGTTCTTACACGCCCCACATGTGCCACAGACTATTTTATCTCTATATCCTACAATATTAGGTAAATGGGAAATAGATACCTAGTTAAGGATATCATGACATGATAACTTATCTAAAAATATGCCAATACAACTATGCTTGCATCCAAATAATGTTATAAGGTCTGGTGCACTATTATAACATGAAAAGTTCTTAATGCTCCACTCTATACAAGCGGAACCATGTTTCAATCAGTCAGATCATTAATTTAATGGGCTCCACTTAAGTGTAATACTGTGATAAAAAAAAATTAGACTAGAAGATCCCAAGCAATTAGCTTAGATCAAGAAAGTTTAGAAAAATAGCAATAAAATAAGAAAGGCCAAAGAACCGATGGCAATGATTGCCATTGTGGAAACTTTCAGGACATCTAACAATTATGATTGGAACCATCAGATTAATAGTAAGGATCATTGGATTGTAGGTTCCACCTATTTATATTGGGCTTATTAGCCAACACGATGCACCATCACCTTACAATTCTTGTGTCAATAAACATATGGGAAATCACCACCCAACTTTTTCTCTACTCAAAACATTTTTAGCAGGACCCTATTAGACAGATAAGTCACAATTCAAATATATCTGAGGATCACTCACGGCAAATCCGGAATTCATCTCATACACCAACAGCAGATCAAACTCTATCTGATATAACAAACCCAACATCTATCCCTCCAGATATATAGGAACTTTAATTAACAGATTGAATAAAATCCATATTATACATATCTACTTATAGTTTATCTCTTGTATTGTGACTCTTTATAAATAGAATAATACATACGGTTGAAGACTTAAAGCAGCCCATTCATTCATTCAAATATTTTCATGGTAACAGAGCTTTTCTGCTCACGCAATTTCTGATCCATTGTTCTGTAAGTATGACTTCTGCCGCTGTCTTCCTTGCTCCAAATCTAAACCAACTGGTCTCAGCCAAACTGGATGGGTCAAACTATCTAATTTGGTTGTCCCAAATGGTACCAGTTTTAAAGAGCAATGACTTGATGGGTTTCGTGGATGGTTCTGAACCGTGCCCATCAAAATTTCTCCTTGATGATCAAGAACTCAATCCCAACTATGTCATCTGTCACAAAAAGGATCACTTTGTGCTAGGATGGATTAATGCCACTTTATCCAATAATGTGGCTCCCTCAGTTTTTGGTATTACATCTGCAAGACCAGCCTGGATTGCATTGGAGAAGAGGTTTGCCTCCAAATCTCGATCTAGGGTGAGCCATCTGAAACGCAAACTCCAAGCTCTCACTCAAGGCTCACGTAGCTGCTCTGCTTATCTTGATGAAGCCAAGGAAATAGCAGCAGAACTAAGTGTTACTGGTAAGATTGTTGAAGATGATGACTTGATCTCCTATGTTACTCATGGCCTAAATCCTAACTACCTGCCTTTTATGACTTCTTTATCTTTAGCCACCAGAGACAATCCATTGTCTTTTGATGATTTCCAAACCGAACTTCTATCCAATGAACTCCTTTTAGAAAACCAGTACAAATTTGTCTCTCCAGAAACAAACAACTTTGCTTTGTTTGCACGCAAACATAATCAACAACCCTTCCATCGCAAACCAAGATACCGCCTACTCACCCTTCTTTTTCTGGCCACCAGTCCTCACAACCTCCCTTCAACCGCAATCCCATGCCTATTTCCAACCCCCCCCCCCCACAGCGAACCTATACATCACCCAAACCATCACAAAATTTTATACCTCCTCGATCTCCTTGTCAAATTTGTGGTAAATCTAATCATCGAGCACTAGACTGCTTCCATCGCATGGATTATGCGTATCAGGGGCGACTTCCTCCTGCTCAACTCGCAGCAATGGTGGCTCATACCAACGTTGAAGAAGAGTCTGAAACATGGTTTGCAGACAGTGGAGCAAACCAACATATCACAGGCAATCTTGAGCAACTCACTCTTTCACAACCATACACAGGTCAAGAGCATGTGGCAGTCGGTAATGGTCAAGGTTTAGCTATTGCACACACTGGTAATGCAACTTTGCACACGAACAATAATCAATTCTAACTCAAGCGTGTGTTACACTGTCCTAATGCTTCTGCAAATCTCCTATCCATTAACCAATTTTGCATTGATAACGATTGTTTCTTTATTCTAACAACATCTCATTTCTTTGTGAAGGACACATTAACGGGGAAGACACTACTCGAAGGCAAGAGTGAAGGTGGTCTCTATCCATTTCCTATGCAGTCAATCTCTCTCAATAAACCGCATGCCTTAGCTGCTGTAGCAGGAGTAAAAGCACCACTTGCCATTTGACACTCTAGATTAGGTCATGCATCTATTTCTATTGTATCCCAATTATTGAATAAATATCAATTACCTGTTAAAGGATCAGTGAATAAAATGGATTTTTGTGATTCATGCCAACTCGGTAAAGGAAAACAACTTCCATTCTCTATGTCAACTCGTGCTTCTACTTCACCCTTGGATTTAATTCATTCAGACGTGTGGTCATGCTCTACTAAATCTCTTAGTGGATGCAACTACTATGTCCTTTTCATTGATGATTTCTCTAGATTCACGTGGCTATATCCTCTCCAAAATAAATCTGATGTGTTTATATGTTTTGTTAAATTCAAAACGTTAGTTGAAAATCAATTCTCTCGCAAAATCAAGCAATTTCAAACAGATGGTGGAGGAGAATATAACTCACACCAAATCCAAAACTTTCTCACTAATCATGGAATACTTCATCGTATAACTTGTCCCCATACACCCCAACAAAATGGGGTATCCGAACGTAAACACCGTCTTGTGGTAGAAATGGGATTATCCCTACTAGCCGAATCTCACTTGTCATCCACATTTTGGGTAGATGCCTTCCTCATGTCAATATTCCTTATCAATCGTCTCCCTACTCCAATCCTAGAACATCAAAGTCTTTACTCCAAATTATATGGAAAAAATTCAGATTATACGTTTCTCCGCACCTTTGGTTGTGCATGCTTCCCTCTACTTCGACCATTTACGTCTCAAAAATTAATGTTCCGAACCAAATGATGCATATTTTTGGGCTATAGTGCAAATCATCTCGGTTATAGATGCATGGATCCTGTCACTCAGAAGGTCTACATCTCCAGGCATGTTATATTTGATGAGAGATCATTTCCTGCTAAGAATGGATTAAAGCCACCCGAGCCTTTGCCAGTGGTCTCTTCCCCAGGTATGATACTTCCTTCTCCTTCATTTTCTGTTGTTACCGACCTTTCATCTCCAAGCCATCCATTACATGAACTGTCGCCACATCCAAACCCGTCTTCTCTTGCCACACCATCACCTCCACAAATTCATATTTCCTCCCCAATTACTCCAGCTCTTCAATCCAACCTATCCACCACCTCGGATCCATCTCCAACAGCCACAAACCCGCCTGACTCCAATGCACCTTAACCCTCACATCTTATGACTACACAATCCCAAACAGGCTCTTTAAAACCTCGAAATTTTTCTGACTTTCAACTCTACTCCACCAAATACCCACTGCATGCATTATCCAGTGTTGCAATTCCTCGTGAACCTCACTCTTATCGGCAAGCTGCACTCTTACCTGAATGGTATGCAGCAATGAAGGAAGAATATGATGCTCTCATGGCCAATAATACCTGGACACTCTGTCTTAGGCCTAAAAGTCACAACGTTGTTGGAAATAAGTAGGTCTATAAGACCAAGCAGACATCCACAGGAGAGGTTGAGCGTCTTAAAGCTCGGTTAGTTGCATTGGGATATTATCAGGAGGAAGGGGTTGATTTCACAGAAACTTTTAGCCCGGTCATCAAATCAGCTACTGTCCGTGTGATTCTTTCTCTCGCTGTCCAGTTTGATTGGGATGTTACACAACTAGATGTCTCTAATGCATTTCTTCATGCCATTCTTGCGGAGGATGTGTTCATGGAACAACCTAAGGGATTTATTGACTCTACTTATCCAGACTATGTATGCAAACTAACCAAATCACTATATGGCCTTAAACAGGCACCTCGGGTGTGGTTCATGAGACTGTCTACTGCTCTACTTGAGTTTGGTTTTGTATCATCTCCTGTTGACACTTCACTATTTGTCTATCATAATGGGAACACTCACATTTACTTCCTCATATATGTAGACGACATTCTGGTAACAGGCATAGACTCTACAGTGATTCACTCACTTATTATCAAACTGCAAGCAGATTTCAAGATGAAAAATCTGGGTCCTATTAGCTACTTTCTCGGCATTCAAGCTACACGTGACTCTACTGGTCTTCATCTTAGACAATCCAAGTATATTTCAGACCTCCTCTCTCGCACAAAGATGATAGGTGCCAAGCCTGCTCCGTCTCCTTGCACCATGGGCCAGAAGCTCTCTTCGTATGATGGTGAACCACTCACTTCAGCTCAAATCACATAATATCGACAAACAGTAGGGGCCCTTCAGTACCGCACATTGACTAGGCCAGACATTGCATTTTTTGTTAATCAACTTTGCCAACACATGCACAATCCCAACTCCACTCATTGTACTGCAGCAAAACGGGTCCTCAGATATTTAAAAGGCACCATTGATATTGGCTTATGGTACACGAAGGGTGACTGTCATCTCCAAGCATTTTGTGATGCGGATTGGGCTGGCGATCCTGATGATCGTCGCTCCACTACAAGTTTCGCTGTATTTATTGGCTCATCTCTCATCTCCTGGTCTACTAAGAAGCAGTCAGTGGTTACCCGCTCAAGTACAGAGGCAGAGTATAGAGCTTTGGCTATGGTCACGGCTGAAGTTTATTAGTTTCGCATGTTACTCAAACAACTGCATATTACCATCCCCACAGCCCCTACCATTTGGTGTGATAACAGTGGTGTTATTGCACTAGCTTCCAACCCTGTTTTTCATGCTCGAACAAAACATATCGAGGTCGACTTTCACTTCATCCGGGAGAAAATACAAACAAAGACATTTCTCTGCAATTCCTTGGCTCTTCTGATCAGCTGGCTGATGTGTTCACTAAAGGTCTGAGTTCTACACGCTTCTGTATGCTGCGATCCAAGCTAATGGTCATAACTCTTCCCATTAGCTTGCGGGGGGATGTTAGACAGATAAGTCACAATTCAAATATATCCGAGGATCACTCACGGCAAATCCGGAATTTATCTCATACACCAACAGCAGATCAAACTCTATCTGATATAACAAACCCAATATCTATCCCTCCATATATATACGAATTTTAATTAACAGATTGAATAGAATCCATATTGTACATATCTACTTATAGTTTATCTCTTGTATTGTGACTCTCTATAAATAGAATAATACATACGGCTGAAGATTTAAGGCAGCCCATTCATTCATTCAAATATTTTCAGACCCTAGTCTTGGTCTTGGGAAATAATATTCCAATTAACATACATGTAGGGTGGTAGACCCTAGTTTGGCCCTGATCCTCTAAGCCCTAGCTCAAGCTATCCTTGAGAAGACTCTATAGGTCCGAGCTAAGTTAATTTTAGCCCAGTTAGGAAAAGAGTTAAGTGATCAAAGGTTTTTAATAAGTCAAAATTTAAAAAAATTCCTGGTTTATAGTCTTCATGTAAGATGAGCCGCACCCATAAAATGCTTAGATTCATTGAAACATGATCCTATATATATCCAAAGGGTTGTAGCCCATAGTTGTGGTAGACATGGCATATTTCAACCTAGAGGTCTTGAGTTTGAGTCAAGCTTATACCGTTTATCAAAATAAAAATAAAAATCTAACAAATATTTTTATTCGAAACATTTATATTGAATGTAACTATTATTAAATGTCTTTAAACCTATTTTGCAACAGTCAAGTCATCCTTTACATTACTGCAAATTTAGTCTTTTATAAACGTACGTACATAATCCATTTAGCTGAATTTAATCAGTATTAATTCAACCTTCCTACATTCGCTATATTAGGCATTCTCAATGTTCACTCTCTAACTTGAGGGAGAGTATTAGATTGTAATTCCGAATAAATCTATAATATATTATTGAATAGTTTTAATTAGATTTTAAAATTTGAGATTAGCAATTGTAAAAGTAATCTTAGATTAGATGCTAACTAAAATACTTTGTATCTTTTCTATAAAAATCGACAAGAAAATTTCTCCAGCTTTACACTTACACTTGCTAACTTTATTAATGGGTTAAGTTGTTTATCAGTGGCTATAAACCAGGTCTAAATTTCAATCATGTAGGTTGTTTGGCCTATTTCCAAGGGTGAGGATTAGATAGAAAAAGAGAGTGCAAGATACAAAAAATGGGAGTTGGGGTGGGAAAAAGGATAAGGGAGGTGTGAGTGCTAGCAACGCGATGAGAATTTGGGTGGATAAAATCTAAGTGGCTGTGAGCTTTTTACCAGTAAAATCTTAAAAAGTACTTTGCCTAGTAGCCACACGTCTCAATGAAACTAATATCCCTACTTTATTTCAAGTCATTTCTCATTACCTTTTAAAACCCGAAGCTCAAAGGTCGCAGGTTCATTTAGGGCCCGTTTGGCCGGGTGGATGGGAAGGGATTGAATGATATTAGGGTGGATGGCATGGATTTCAAGGTAATGATGGTGTTGTCTGTGGATTGTCTTAAGATCCATAGGATTGCTATATCCCAGGATTACCATATCAAGTCCGTTTGGCACGCCCGGCCAATCCTAGGATTAAACCTTCCCATCCTTCGAACCAAACACGTTCCAGGCAAATTTGAACGGATTAGGGTGGATTGGATGGGATTTAAAGGTAATGATAGTGTTGTCAGTGAATTGTCTTAAGATCCAATGGGATTGCTATATCCTAGGATCAGATAACCCGGTCTGTTTGGCACCCGGCCAATCCCTGGATTTAACTTCCAATCCCTTCCAATCCGCCGGGCCGCCCGGCCAAACGGGCCCTTAACATGCTGTAGAGAAACATTCTCGTGGTCTTGGTGCAGAGGGGAGGTTGTGTGGTTCACCATTGTGTGTGCACTCGCGCGCTATGCTAAACCACTCCTCGAAGGGTATTTCCGTCACGACCAAAACCCCCGGTTTTTACTTTTTTAGAGATCGTGGGAAGGGCATTTCCGTCATTTTGTTATCCTCGGGATCCGTATCCACCAGCCGCGGCGAGCGTGCCGTGGCGGCATGCACAAGTGGCGGAAGCACACACGCAGTGCCCTCCAGCTCACTCGACGCCCAGCCCTACGATATACCCCACCCGCCACATCGTATGGTCCGCAACGCCCTTCTAACTTTTTTTTGACAGGTTATTCCAGATATCAGCCCAGGTGGGCCCCACGTTCGGCGGTGTACGGAAGGGCACACGTGGAACTTTCTCGAAGTGGGGCCCACCCCCCCTCCTCATTTTGACGTCGATACCACAGCCGACGTCAGGTGCGTGTCACGATCCATGCTAGCTGGCTACACCACGTGTCCACATCTGGGTGGTCCATTTCGAGAGGGTTCGGATACGAGAAGGAGCGCGATCTTCTTTCACGTGTCGGCCATCACCGTAGCCGTACCCTTTCTGTTTCGAGATCGAATTAGGTCAGACCCCGACCTCACCCAAGACGGTGCGGCACTTGCCGTGGGCCCCACGTTGATGTGTGTATTTTGCATCCACTTTTCATGATCATTTTAATTTTCAAGGCATTATCCAATTTTTTTTAAAAAAAAATTGATGCAGATCCAATTATCAGGTGGACCATAACATAAGAAACGGTGGTGATTGGGCATTAATGGGCCACAACATTTTTAGATCAAGCTTATATTTATTTTTCCCTTCATCCAGGCTTATGTAACATTATCAACAGATTGGATGGAAAATAAACACTGCGAAAACGTTATGGTGCGCCACAAGAAGATTTTAATGGTAGGCTGTTTAATCACCACTTTTTATTTTTTTGTGGTTCAAATTATAATTGGATATTCTTAATTTTTAGTATTATATACTAAAATGATCTGAAAAAACGGATGGACGGTATGGATACAGAATAAAAGTATCAATGTGGGTCCCACGGTGAGGGTCGTACTGTCCTGTGTGAGCCCGGGGTCTCACCTAATCAGCTCCCGTCTGTTTCTGGCTATTTACAAAACTACCCTTCATCATCAACTTGATGCCGAATATTGTCCCATTTTTGCCCCTGGATTTTACCCAAAATGACTTCCGGACATGCAAATGCTTGCTTCCGAGTCGCTCAAATTTCGATACGGAGAGGTCATGTTAGGAAAATGACCCATCTTTTGCTCATTTAATGATGATATAAAAATCCAAAAGGTCTAAATTCCGTTATTTTCTTTCGAAAAGAGCATTGACTAACAGCGCTTGTCCAATAACAAGCAATTTGCATGTGTTTGCGATGTGGACCATTGGATATTAGGGGCCCACCGTTGATCACTCGTGATGCCAATATCGTCCTATTTCGAAGATCAAAGCCGTTCAGATAAGGCCCTGAAAAATGGACGGTAAAACTACTTTTAAGTCCTACCATTCATTTTTTTCATTCCCCAAAATTTTATGGTTGTGATTATCCAATCATGACTATCTTTTAGCTATGTGCAATCTGGGCTGGGTTCCTCCCATCCAACGGTCGATGGGCCCACTTGGGCCCCACATATGAATTCGTACGGATGATAAGGCATGAATCCTTCGTACTGGGTCATAGCTCTTATTTGTGGTTACTACGCAAGATTGTGTTCAGACGCAATATCTGGAAGGGTGCATTACACGTGCCAACTGTATTGTTTTTAGCTTCGAATACATGGTCTGTTTGGTTTTCTGGATTTGGAATTCACATGGAGTCGAATGATCCGGCTCAGATCACCGTATCTCGCACACGTTTCCTTTCTTCCACGTGTTGGAGTGCACCGACCTTGCATTATAAACTAATTCAATGCACCTGGTTGTTGCTCTTGTGTCGAACCATGATTAGGTAGTATGGAAATGCATTTTGGTTCTTACAAATTCCATCCAGCCTTTGAAAATAATGGGATTAATAATCTAGGATAGGAAATACCATTGGATTTATGTGGATTTTAAAATTTATTACATGTGTGGGCCTCAGATTTATGCATATGTTTTATCTTCGCTGTTTATCTATATGACATTTGAGGTGACTGACAGCAACGGCGAGTTTAGTCCTTTGATTACGATTTTATGATATACCAAATATCGATTTAGCTGAATACAAATTTTTTTTTTTTTTTTTTTCTAATGTATAATTTTATTCCAAATGTGAGATTCAACGGTTAAAATATCACGGTATATTTGTACATACAATCATTGTGCAATGTTATTCCATCTAATGCAATTCCATACCATTTAATTTTATAGGCTAAATAGGCCACTAAGTCTATCTTGTATGGGCCCATTGGCACACATCATGATCATGTAAATTAAAATGATTGAACGGTTGGAAAGTCTAGTCATTGATGACCATAATGGAGGTTCTCTCTCTTAGCTGCTGAAATCCCCCTTCTTTCAACGTTAAACGTTATGAAAGTAAAATATTACGGTGTTTTAAACTTTTATATATATATATATATATAGGAAATGGTTCTATGTTGTTCACCTCATGGGAAGTTCCTATGAAGTCGAGCTATGTGGGCCCCACCATGATGCGTTTCAACGTCTACCCCATCAATTAGATGTACCATTCCATGGTGGGCCTCGGGCTTAAAAATCAAGTCAATTCATAAATTGTATGGGCACACCACTTACAAAAGTTGAGTGGTTATCTTCTCATAAAAACACTCATAATCATTTGTTGGGCCCACAAAGATGTGATTCATAAATCCAGCCCATCTATTATGTATGTTCCACTTGGATTAGGGGTCATACTAAGTTTCAGACGCATCCAAATTTCAGGTGGGCTCCACCAAGTACTTTTATATGTTTTAGTATGTCTTCATATGATTTTAAATGGTATATACCACCTGAGTTTTGTATGCGACTATTTTTTGAGATAGGGGACCCATCAAATGTACGATGTTGATGCTCGACACACATCATGGTGAGACCCACACACTCAACCTCATGGGAAGTTCCCATGAGGTCGAGTTGTGTGGGCCCCATGGTGATGTGTGTCGAACATCTACCCCATCAGTCAGATGCATCATTCCATGGTGGGCTGGGGCTTAACAATCAAGTCAATCCGTGACTTTTGTGGGCCACACCACATACAAAAGTTGAGAGGGGTTACCCTCCATTAAAAACATTCATAATCATTTGTTGGGCCCACAGAGATGTGGTTCACAAATCCAGCCCATCCATTATGTGTGTCCCACTTGGATGAGGGGTCATACCAAGTTTCAGACGCATCCAAATTTCAAATGGGCTCCACCAAGTACCTTTATATGTTTTAGTATGTCTTCACATGATTTTAGATGGTATGGACCACCTGAGTTCCATATACGGCTGATTTTTGGCATATCCCATAATTTAAAGGGGACCCATCAAATGCATAGTGCTAATGCTCAACACACATCATGGTGGGGCCCAAACAGCTCTATCTCATGGGAAGTTCCTATGAGGTGGACGCAGATTTCCTGCAAAAGGCATTTTGGATGGGGCCCACAGTAATGTTTGTTAGTAATCCAAACCGTCCATCCGTTTTTTGAGCTCATTTTAGGACATGAGACCGAAAATGATTAGGATCCAAAACTCAAGTGGGCCATACTAGATGAAACAGCGGGGAAAGGAATTCCTACCGTTGAAACCTTCCCAGGATCCACCTTGATGTTTATATTCCATCCAAATCGTTTATAAGGTCATTTTCACTGAGATGAAGTGAAAAAGCCAAGAAATTAAACCAATGCAAAACTTTTGTGGTCGTATAAATGTTTCAACGGTGGTTTGATCCTCCTCATTTTTTATAGCATGTCCTAAAATGAACTCCAAAAACGGATGGATGGAGTGGCTTTCTCACAAACATCATAGTGAACCCACACAGAATTTTGCGCAGGAACTTCCTGCGAAAAGCCCCCCCCCCACACACCCACACACACACACACACACACATAGATATATATATATATATAGAAAAAATGCAGCAAAAGTTAATTTTTGAGCAAAAATGTAGAATGGCAACGAAAAGGAAGAGACTAGCTGGCTGGAGCAAGGTTGTAGCTGAGTTGGCCAGTATAGTGGTGATACATGAAGAACACCTTTATGTATATATATCTCATCTTTGAATGTGGACAACCGAAACTGTTTTCAACTGATGGGGCTGGGTTGTCTTTGAACCATGAGCATTTTCTAGATAATCTTATCACGTGCATGTTCTACACAGAAGTAGCTATAAGCTCAAACACGTCCATGGCACGAGGGTCTAAAGTCAGCCTCTTTGGCCATATTATCGGATAGAGATATGACACGTGTTGCTAGCACGAGGAAACACGTGTTGATAATGAGACCAATCAGGAAACAGTCACATTTCTCATTTAAGTGAGCAGGTTTCTGGGGCCTTCTCTACCATGGCTGATAGTAGACAGATCACATCAGTTGGACGATCCAAACATTCCAAATATAGACATTTCCCTACGAAGTTGGAGCATTGAATCTCCTTGGAAGGGCAAGGATCGGATGGCTTTCATTGTATTGTCGGTGTGGTTTTCTAAAGCAAGGCCCATCCATGTCGGGATACAGATGGATGGTCTCGATTCTACAAACCATGTGTACTATATAGTGGCGATGAACCAGAACCACATCATAGATTTATACAAATCTAATTATCTCATGGCCTTCAAAAGAAAACCACCAAAATCATCCATCATGGTCATAAGAATAGGCCACTGTAAGGGTGGGCCACCGAACAGAAAGTTCATCTTTTGGAGGGTCTCAAATGGCTGGCTTTTGATCATCGGACTTTTGCCTACTGTTTGGAAATGTTTGCCATTTTCGATTTAACTGTTGGTATGTAATGCTGGTGGACCACCCAAATCAGGGCCCACCCTGATGGTTAGAAAAAGTGAATTAAAAAAACATAAGAAAAAAAAACTTAGTTTTTCTACATTTGTCTTTTCCTTATTTTCTCTTGTAGAATTGGTAATTCTTATTTGTCTTGTATTAGTTTTAGTTTTACTTTGGAAAGAAAGTGAAATGAGAAAGTATTTATATTAGAACCATTCTCTTATTATTTGTATTGGCAACTAAGAGTATGTTACGAGAGCAACTTCGCATACCCATGAGCTGCGATCGTGACGCGGTGTGGTGCGTCTTTGACTCAGATAATTTTGTTTTTTCTAAAATCTAATTGATCAAATATCAAAATTTGATTTAATTATTATTTATTTAGAATTAAATTCGAAATTTAAATTTATCTAATCAAAATTAATTCTATAAATCCTAAAATTCACAACCTAATGAAATTACTAATGAACAACTAAGTTAAACAATGTTAAATTAAATTTAAATTTAAATTAGTTAATTATACATCAGTATTTCGAAAATGAAATTTTACCTAATTTATGTTTAGTTCTAATAAGTTATATTAAATTATTAAATCTAAATTGTAGATATTATTGAAATTTATCTTATTCATTATTTTAATTAGTATGAATTATTTTGATATATTATCTTTAATTAGTCTTAAATAAAATTTTCTGAAATTAATAACTTGAGTCAACTTATAAATTTACATCAAAGGAATTAATTTAAAATATAACTTGGATTCAAAATAATTTCAAATTTAATTCCAACATAATTCACATATTTTAAAATTATTTTGTATTAAATTCAGTAGTTTAGAATTCTAATTTAGATTTTTTCTTTAATCTTATTGAACATTTTAAAAAATATTCCAGCAATAAAAATATCAACAATAAACAATAATTTCCTGTAAATTTTAATTTAAAATTAATTAACTATAATGATAAAAAATTAAATAACAACAATTATAAAATTTTTAGATTAGGGATGGATCACCCACCTTGCTAAAATCTTCGCAACGCTTTTTTTTCTAAAATTTTTTTCTCTATTATCTTTTTCTCACACTTATTCTTCCTGTGCCTAACTCAACACCCTATTTATAATAGAGGGGTCCCACCATATATAATATACACATGTGGAAAAAGAACAAAACGTTCTCTTTAAGTGACACTTCATATATATAAATGAAACACCCACCACCTTTAATTCTCTTTATTACAAAAATGCTTCATGTGCGTATATAAAGCGATGCATGTGGGGCATGGTTGTGCATGTGCATGATGCTCATGTGTGAGCAGTGTATACATGGGCATACTGTTGGGATTTTTGGCCTGTGGAATCACATAGATCTAGATCTAGGATAACAATCCAATGGCACCAAGTACACACACAAGAAAAGAGAACACACAGATTTGACGTGGAAAACTCTTGCGGGAAAAAATCACGGCACAAAGCGACAGATCACCACTATGAAAGCATCAATTACAAAGAGAAAAGACTTACCCGATTCGAACAACCTCGAATCTCACCCTTGCTACACCCTTTGATAACCCTAGAACCCTTTAGAATACCTTTAGGAAGTCTTGGAATTATCTTAGAATAGCCCCAGGGACCCCAATTTATAGTTTCGACAACTTTCCTTTCGTATCCCAGTTGCGAAAGGACTTGCGACACAAAATTCGCGAAACTCCTTTCGCATTCCAGTTGCGAAAGGACTCAGATTTAAGACATCTTGCAACAATCTCCACCATGTCTTCAATCTTCAACCGTATAGCTTCTTGACCTCTTCTCTTATTTCTGCATCACATCATAACTCAAGATCTCATTGGCCAACCAACGCCAATCACGGATCTGATAGATACCTGCTATACCGTCGGTGCGAATATATCTGAGAAGCAGATCTCTTCTCTCTGAGAATAACCCCTCGCTACCAACCTCGGCCTGTATCTATACTGTATCCTCTTGAAGGTCCACCTGCATCCAACCGCTCACCGGCCCAGTGGAAGCTACACCCACTCCCATATGTCGGTCTGGTACAACGAATCCATCATATCGCCCATAGTCACCTTCCACTTCTCAGCACCAGACTCACCTAGAGCCATCAGAATAGAAGATGAGTCCTCTACGATATTAGAGTCGTTCATGTACCACGCCGATATCCTGCGATCATGCCGTATGATTCTTCACACAGGTGGCTGCTCCACCTGCTCTGTATCCCTGTCCGCACGTCTCAGCCTTCCTGCCCTGCCCGCTCATGTGGCAATGCCCATCATGCCACACACGTGTAGAGGTGGAATCCGCTACATCCACTGTAGCTCCACCTTTTGAAGTGCTCCCGATCAACCTGTAAACATGATCGAGTCGTTGCGCTTTCATGATTACTCGTGCCTCCTTAGATACTTTAAGAGCACCATCAATACACATGTACTTGCATCCTTTTGCCTCAAGTACACCAAGAGAAATCAGATTCTGCTTCAAATCAGGAACATGCCTCACATCTGTCAAGGTACGCTCCACCCCATCAAACATCCTGATGTGCACCGTACCAACAGCCACAACATTACAGGTAAAGCCATTGCCCACCTGTCCACCATCGCACTCCCTGTAGCTGGTGAACCAACTCTAATGAGGAGTCATGTGAAAAGATGTCTCTGTGTCTAGCATCCACTCGTCCTTACGATCATCGTATGATCCTCTGAGCGAAGACACAGACAAAACATCACCATCACATCCACTCGATTCATCTGACGTGACAGTGTTAGCCTCCCTGCATGAAGCCTCAGAATCTCCTTCCCACAATTCCAGTACTTTACATTTCCTTTGCCATTGCCCTTGGATTTGGATCTAGAACCTGAAGAACCTGTACTTTGTTCAGAATTCCTACCCACTGTAAACAGTGCATCAGAAGATGTCCTCATGTTGCTGTCTAGCTGTCTCATAGCCTTCCCTTGAAGGGTTGAGATAACAGTGTCGACACTCAGGGTTTTATTCATGCTGCACATAGTGTCCTTGAATGACTCATAGAACGCCGGGAGAGAATTCAGCAACATACATGCTTGTTCTTCATCTTTCATCACTTCCTCCATATCCAGCAATTTGCAAACCGATTTATTAAAATTGCTGATGTGAGCCTCTAGATCTCCACCCTCTGCCATCTTGAAATTATACCATTGCCGCTTCAAGTGTAGGCGATTTTCAGAGGATTTCTTCGCATAGACATCCTCTAACTTCGCCCATAACTTAGCCGCAGTTTTCTCCCTTATGACGTTGTAGAGAACCTCATCCGTGAGACATAAACGGATAGATGATAAAGCCTTCTTATCAAGAGTATTCCAATCACCATCAGTCATAGTGGACTTCCGCTCCTCAAGAGCACCATCTTCGCCTTATTTGATTAAGGAACTCATCATCTTGATCTTCCATAACTCAAAATTATTTTTCCCTAAGTACTTCTCAATCTCATACCTGGCGCTCGCCATTATTACTAATCCCTCAGATTCAGATCTGTGTCCCAACCGATTGCTTTGATACCACTTGTTGGGATTTTTGGCCTGCGGAATCACACAGATCTAGATCTAGGATAGTAATCCAATGGCACCAAGCACACACACAAGAAAAAAGAACACACAGATTTAACGTGGAAAACTCTTGCGGGAAAAAACCATGGCACAAAGCGACAGATCACCACTATGAAAGCATCAATTACAAAGAGAAAAGACTTACCCGATTCGAACAACCTCGAATCTCACCCTTGCTACACCCTTTGATAACCCTAGAACCCTTTAAAATACCTTTAGGAAGTCTTGAAATTATCTTAGAATAGCCCTAGGGACCCCAATTTATAGTTTTGGCAACTTCCCTTTCGCGATCCTGGGCCATGAAAGGACTTGCGTCACAAAATCCATGAAACTCCTTTCGCATCCCGATTCATGAAAGGGACAAAATCGCTGATTTAAGACAGGACTGATTTAAGACATCTCGCAACACATACATGTAAAATTATTAATGTATAATGGATGGTTGATTAGGTTGGTAGGTTGATGGATCGAATAGATGGACGAATTTGGGTGGCAAATGACAAGTTGAGGAGTTCTATAGACGGTGTTGATATTATGTATGAATTTAATGGTTTCATTCTATTGGTTTTAGTTAACGAACGGGTGGTTGGCTGATCTTGTAGTAAAACTTGTACAATTTAAAATGGTTTGGTTGATCATTGTGATAGTTGGTCTAGATCAGTGACCTCTGATCATACTCACACACCTTTTGTTTCCTAAATCTAATACTCATGTGATAATAACTTTACTATTAATTAATATAATATTTAATACATGATATTAACTCTTTAAATGTTAAAATCAAATGCTCATACTACACACGTTTAAGACGTGCTGCATTAGAGAGTTATACCATACATGGATGGACGATTTGGATGTATTGAAAATAAGATTTAAGTGGACCATGTGGTACCTCAATGACCAGAGAGGTCGATGTACAATTAATTTTATGAATGGGTTACCCGGTTGCAAGATATGAAGCATTTGATTTATGCTTATACATATGGATACACGTATATATTTTTTTTCTTCTTTTTTTTTAAAAAAAAAAATTATAAGTTTGCTACTAAAATACCTATATGGCTTGTGGACCTTTAAAACTTGTTAAATTATATTCCAATGTAACAAGTACTTCAATAAATTTATCCGGAGAAATGTAAGAATCACCACAGTGATTTTTGTTTGCTTTTTGGGTGGCCCAATTGACAGATTCAGGTATGGTATACAGTTGGATGATAAGATATATGTAAAATAATCAAATGATTAAGAGTTTAATCTTAATTTATACAAGTTAATGTACGATTACTTTCATGATTAGATAGGTGCAAAACAGGTTTTTAGTTGATCAGATGGATCGTCGGATAAACGGCTTAAATGATTAAACTACAATCTTGAAAATGGATGGATGAGTGGGTGACCGCATCCCCTATATGGCCTATGAACGGTTAGATTTAGTGTATGTTCTACGATTAGATTTGAGCTGGTTAATGAATAAACGGTTGATCTTAGGTGTATGAGTAAAGAGAGTACACATATACATATACATATATATACACAAAAATTATACAATTATCAATCAATGATATATACTAAATAAATCAATCATGCACATCAATGGTCATAACTTGCATACTTTATGGACACATGTATGCATAAATGTGTGAATAATAGAATGATTATGCATGAATGCTTAGATGAATGCAAGTGTGTATATATGTACATGCGTGCATGTGCACCAAAATCTCGGGTCATTACATTCTACTACCCTTATAAAAATTTTGTCCCAAAATTCAAACACATTCAACATGTGAACGGGTAAGGATACTCTTCTTGATTGATGGTGTGTCTAAGTGTCTGCTAAATTCCATATATTATAGGATTTAAGTGGGTGCAAGAATATTTAAATCGCTATAAGAATTACGGTTATTACATTGCATTTGCTTGCTTTTTTATCACATTCCTTAAAATGAGCTGGGAAAACAAATGGACAAAGTGGATTTATCATAAATATCATGTGTCCCGACGAATGTTCCAATGGGGGGTGTTCAATCCCTACTCTTTTCATGTTCATTTGGCCCACTTGAGCTTTGTATCGGCTCTATTTTTCACCCCATTCCCTAAAAGTCAGATGACCAATCCTATGGATGGGGTGGATTTGTTATTTTGTGCCACGTCCTGAAATTATGTGATGCCACTGGCTGAACTTACATTCCCCTACGATCTACCCAAGTGGCAGAGGAAAAGGCAAAAGGCATATGCAGATAGTAACAGATTAGGTGTGGCATGGCCTCACGCAACACAATACGTTTCTGACCATGGGGTCCTTACTCTTGCTGCGGTGGTAGACTCTCGGGAGTTTCAACACCGGGTAAGGGGTTCGAGTAGCTCTTGCTGCGGTAGTAGACTCTCAGGAGTTTCAACACTGGGTAAAGGGTTCGAGTACCCATAGGTGGTGAAATTCCACTAGCATGAGTGTGTGGGAGTGTGTGTGCGTGTGTGAAAAAAAAAAAAAGGAAGAAAAAAAAAACACAATACGTTTCTAACCATGGGGACCACCTTAATGTATTTATCTTATATCCACACCGCTCATCCATTTTATTAGCTCATTCCATATGAACTTAAAAAGTGAAGACGATCGAAATATCAAGTGGACCACATCACAGGAAACAATGGTGACTGACCATTAAGAACTTCTTGTGGGCACGAAAGTTTTAGACCATGCTACTATTTGTATTTTTCCCTTCGTCCCGGTCTTTATGACCTTATCAGCAAGTTGGATGGCAAATAAACATTACAGTGGGCATTACCATGGGCCTATCTTCATGCAAGACATTCATGTGGACCTCATACTTTCTCATACAATCAATCAACTGAGATGGGAAAACGGGAGGGCAGTGCCATCATTTGGCAATGGTAAAATCATGAGAGAAGTCGAATAGTAATTTCTGCAGTTAAACAAGGGCAGAATGGACATTTCGATAGTCAACAGTTTCATCCGTTACGCATCTGTTACCAGGGTTGTACACAAACTGAGTTAGCTCAATTAGCTCGCTCAACTTGACTCAAAAAAGCTCGATTCGACTCAGTTCGAAAATGAGTTCGAGGCGAGTTGAGTTGAATTTTTGAGCTCGAAAAAATTTCGAACTGAGTTCGAGCTTGCCCGAGCTCAACTCGACTCGGATCGAACCCAACTCAAATTAAACTCAGATCGAACCAGTTCGGTGACTCGGTTACTTTGATATTGATGTTACTCACCAAGTGTTTGATAAAATGACTCAACGAAGTGTCGGCTGGTGGCAAGGAAGGTATGTATATGAAACAAATACCATTTTTTCTTGATTTTGATGTTGCCTACAAGGTGTTTGATGAAATACCTGTAAAACTGCTACTTCTATTTTATATACAGTGAAAATTTGAAGGTGCAGTCTATGTGTTTGTGAAAATGTTGCACAGACGAACTCGGCTCGAACTGGCTCGAGCTGTTGACCGAACCAAGCTGAGCTGGCTAGTCAGCCTCGACGACCAAGCTGAGCCAAGTTCGAGCTGGAGTCAACTAGTGGCCAAGCCGAGTCGAGTTGTGCCAAGCTCAGCTCAGTTCGACTCTTGTACACCTCTATCCATTACTATAAGCAGCTATGAGACCTATCTGAAATAGGTAGACATGTTTTGAGAAATAGTTTAAAAGTAGGAGATTTTCAATCCATAGCTAAAAAGGATTGGCGGCATTAGGGGAAAATCCCTTTTTTTATTTCTTGCCTATAATATTTCTATTTTTTGCTATATTTTTTTATTAGAACTGTTGATGCTAAGATTTGGTCAATTTTCCTACGCCTACTGTCATTTGACTTAGGCATCAGAGGGCCCAGGCCATACCACACCCCATAGCATCAACGAGAACCAACATCGATTGTTGTACCTACTCATGTTAAAAGCAATTTTACATTAACTGGAAGACAAGACTAATTGATGTCATTAGTAAATTAGAAAATTAACTCTAAAGGGTGGCAAACTCGAATATCTTGCACGGTACACTCGGGTCTAGAATTTGTATAGGTTGGTCCTTGATTGAGTGATGCAAACCATTGATACAAAGATCCTCACTGTTAATTTGATGGCTAAACTATGATCAGAAGGTTAAGAAAGAAGATCATCAATAATCTATATTATTCAACAAAAAAGCTCATGTACACATTCCAAGCCCGGAAGGCTTTTAGTGCAAGGGGCATTAACGGTGGGGTCCATCACATCAACCGTTTTCAACCTTGGGCCTTTGTTATACACATCCAAAACTTCAGATTGTAGGTATATGATACATGCAAAAATACTTGCAAGAGCTCAAAGAGTCTTAAACTTTTTGAGCTAAGATATGGGTTCAGAACTAATTTCGCGGTTCAAGAGTTTGGTTTGGGTAGGTAATAAAAGGGTCTGATTTGATTTAAGATTTAAAGTTCAGTGATTACAAATTTCTTTATCTATTCCTCTTGAAAATTTTCACATTTGATGAAGAATTGTTTTAATTTTTCAAAAGTAAAATCTAAATAATAATAATTTTCTATTATTTTAATGCAAAAATATCTGATTCATATGCTGAATTCAAGATTTCTACATTAATGTAATTGAAAAGCGCAATATTTACCTTTCCTAAAAACATTTGCATTTCACAAAGATTTACCATAAGTCAGTTTTTAGTGGTAAAATTTTCATGATGAAACTTTTCTATTATATTACCTTGGTTGTACCCAATCCAAATAACCCTTAAGCCAATCGTCTGGTGAAAGATGTAGCATGCCCATTCATCTACCCATCCTGAACGTTTGACTCGCTAATAAACTCTTGAGAATGGTTCTTATTTAATGGGCCAATCGGGCAGCTACGATCAACCGGGGAGGGTTTTGGGTATCTCCCATCCACCATGGGTTCCACCTCATGGATGGTTCAGATCACTTGAAAGCGGGCCTTGCAGGTGTAATTTACCGGAGTAATTAACAAATTGCATATATCATGTGAAACAAAAAGGCCTACGCCCTAAATGAACAGGTCCAATAGTAGCCTGTGGTCAAGCCCTATTTTCGACATACATGCCAATTTGTGAATTGCTTGCCAGATCCGTTCTGTTCATCAGGTGGGCCCCACTTAGGATCTGCTATGGATTTTATTATTGTTATTTATTTTTCATGCCGTTCTGTGAACTTTTGATGATTTTGCTCCAAAGGCATATAGAATGTGAGGAGCACCTGATGAATGGTCCTGATCTCGTCCACACATCCGCCCTTGGGAACGTGAGGCCCACCTTGGCATCGCCCCATTAGTGCAGTGTCCAAACCAAATCAAAGAGTATACCAGGAACGTGTACAAATGGTCGATCCGTGGCTTGGAAATTGGTTTTGGTCAGTATCTCCATCAATGGCTCTCCTTCTTTCTCGCCCTCTCTCATTGCACATGCGTACAGCTAAAACCTATCACAAAATACTCATGCAGCTTTTACAGCTGTGTGCTCTTGTTTAGAAATATCTCTTGCAATCAATTGCAATTCAATTCGTTTGAAAATTGCAAAATGGCTTTTGCATGGACACAACCACATGTACTTGATGTGGAGAACCATCAATAGGTACAATCCATTTCACACGTGTCACTCTCTCTGCATGACACGTTGAACGTACTCTGCCAGTGTTCCATACGTGCTTAACATGGACATGACTGTGCCCGTGACAAAGATCTATTGGTGTTTTTCTTCTGTTTAGTATAGACACGTGTCGACAGAATGGTCAATCATGAAACTTAGAATCATTCATCTACAGTAACTAAGATGCACTCGTGATATATATATATATATATATATATATATATATATATATATATATATATATATATATATATATATATATATATATATACGCTCACCTGCGAACCAGTTTGTACGTACCTAGTACCAACTTTTTTGAGAACCTATCATATGTGATGTGGATCTAAAATCTGAACCGTTCATGTGAAGCAGCACCTCGTGAAACCCCTCAGGCCTAAATTTTACTTTGATCTAAGACTTTGATGGGCCATGAAAAATGAAAACAGTTTCCTCCCTTGATTTGCATTTCTCTTTGCTATGGCCCACTAGAATTTTAGATCGAAGTGAAAATTTGTCACATGAGGTTTCATGGGATTTCGCATCACATGGACCATTTAGATTAGACACCCATGGCACATGTGCAAAGGTACGCACGTGCGTAGGTGGACAGGGGAGCATGGCTATATATATATATATATATATATATATATATATATATATATATATATATATATATATATATATATATATATATAAACTATCTAATTAATAGATGTCAATTGGGTGGGCTCCGTGTGATTGTATAAAATTCACCCCGATCACCACGTGCATCACCACCTATTAGACTTAAGGCCCAAAACTCATATTCAGGTATAGACCACGTGATACTGTACAGGGGCAATGCTCACCCCCTCTGAATTATTTACCTTATGATGGTTAATCTGAATCACAAATTGGCATGATTTTTGTTTTAAGTTTAAATTTTAGTGTGAAATCTAATGGTTAAAGTAGATTTTATATAATTATCATAGGAGGTCTTATAAAAATAAAGGGTAGGCATTTCTTCTCTATCTATATATTTCCTTCAGTATAGCTCACCTAAATCATAGGTTAGTTTGATTTGTTGGCCATGGACCTTAGATGGGATTATGTATCTAAGATGGGTTTAACACATATACATCTCAGTGGGTAGGGTAAAATGTCATGAGTGGCATACCTCTCCCAATTGTTAGAAAAATAAATATTTACGCTAGCGCTAGTATATTCAAAAAGTAAATTTCATATATTTTTATGAGGCTTGCAATCGATAAAGTGTGTGATTCACTTTGCCCATTAGATGTGTAATCTTACATCATATCCGCAGCTAAAGCATTAGACTGATGTGTAATTCAAGTGGGCCACACCAAAGCAAATAGTTGAAAAAGAGAGGTCTACCCTATATTCTTGCATGACCTATCGTGATGATTATACGAATCTACTCCAGCCATTAGATGCTATGCCAAAATTTATAACTAAGAATAGGTAGGCTACACGAAGCGTAACAGTTTGGACGGTGAGCATTAGCTGTAGTGCAAGCCCTCGCGATTCACCTTTCAGTTGGTGTGGATTTCACATAAACATCAGGGTGAGAGCCACCTGAGCTCCAACTCATTTGCTCTCATAACCAACCCGAGCTAAAATTTAATAATGATAATTAATTAGATTGATGAGGTAGCTTATTAAAAACAAATTTTTTAAAAGGTACGATGATTAAATTTTATATCAAGTATGTGGTTTAAAATTCCCTAAAAAAATTAGGGCAGTCATATGCTACGGTACTATAAATTTGTGCCATGAAGATATTTGTAATTCTTGAAATTTCATGCCAGAAAAGGAGAAAGTGTTAGAGATCTTGGCCATTCATCAGGTAGGGTACATGGTGAACATGCCATGGACAAAAAATAATATTATCCTCACCAGGTACACTTATATCAGAAAAATGTGCAGTTAGAAGAAGAAGAAAAAAAGAATCCCACAATCCAAATTCAGCCCACATGTGTGGGCCACTTGATAAGTGTAGTACCCATGGCTTTTTTTGTCAATGGCATGTTCTCAGCTCATAATACCTGATGAATGGCCCACATCTCTAACAGCTAGGCCGTTCACTAAAATCCCTGACACATGTTCGTCCCCCTCACATGAATGTATTTACCAGGGAACATAGCGGTTCTACTCTCTCTCTCTCTCTCTCTCTCTCTCTCTCTCTCTCTCTCTCTCTCTCTCTCTCTATATATATATATATATATATATATATATATATATAAACAAACCAAGCTAGTCTAATCTCAGATGGGACTGGGCCACCCCTGTACGAATAGATTGATATCTTAAAACAATTAGCCAACGGTTGACGTTGCATCAGTCCCTCTTGATGACTGAACCGTTCTGATTTATTTTTTTGTTATGTGGATAGTCATGATGGGCCACGTTTAAGAACCGCTCCAATATCCCACAAACTTGCAAAGGTGGCAAGTGATGCATGCAGGCCTGCAAATATTAATACAAGCAACCTCATGTACTTTTTCTTTCTTCCTTTCCTTTTCTTTTCTGTACAGGGGATCGATGTTAGTAGGTACATGGATAATAACAAAGGAGATGGCTACAGGGTTTTACCAACTTTCACAAAGGATTCAATGCATGCACACCTTCAAAGTATGTTATTGCCTTGTAAAAAGGGCCAAGCACTATCAGGTCATTGTCTTTCTTTAGGAATAATTTCACCCCACACAGATATGTAGTGATTAAATCAAAGAGTAGTATACAAGGAATAAGCCCACTTCTTATGGTAAATTGACTCTGATTGCACCACTAGATTGGTCTGGGGAAGCTAGATGGAGCTACTTGCTTAACCAGGACAAAAGAAGTAATATTAAAAGGGTAAGAGATAAGGGGAGAGTTTTTGTTCTCTCTTATATTTGAGAGGCTGCCAAATTTTGTATGGTGCACGCTCGCTCCATTCCTTTAATACATAGTCATAAGAGGGGCTCAAGCTCCTAACTAAGCTTATTTACTCATAAATGTGTTCAAATATTTCTTTTTATCTGATGTGGGGCAAAATTTAATAAGATAAAAATGATACTTGTTTTATTTTGAAACTACAAAACCATAACTATCTCCCTTTTGTTGCAAAATAAACAAGTTTAGAAGAACAATTAAGCAATCAGGGAAGTACATGAAACAAATAAATTGTCTTTCAAGTTGAACCTATCTTGTCAAATAACCTGTCTTATAAGGTAATTAGTGAACTGAGTCTTGACCTAATTCTCTTTTATTATAAGACTTGAATCACTTCACTCGTATGTTCCCAATAACCAATGTCCAAAAAAGAAGCCTATATATTATGGATATGTGCTTTTTCCTGTTTCATAAGTGCTTTGGAGATTTGTCTAAAATCTCATAAGAAACTGCTCCACTACCACACCCATATAGTCAATTTATCAAGGATGTTTTGTAATTCACAACCCCCTATAATAGCTATAGATCTCATTAAGGAATTTAATCCATTCTCCTCAATGTTATAGAAGTGGCACTAGCACACCTTAGGAATAAAACTTGAGAATTTAAATTATTCATATTATCATTGGTGCTATGTTGCCACAAAAATAAATTTCCTTTACACCTAGGTTTTTTGAGATCTCAAGTCACTAAGTTGGCTTCTTGAGAGTGGACATTTACTTTATGGGCTTCAGTTCCATTTTTCTTGATGTTTCTTTTATTTTCTCTCTTGCAAGATATTGGTTAAAGGGTCAGCCGAAATTTTGATCTGGAAGTCTACAGTGATCATTTCATATTCTAGCAATTGCCTTATATAATTTTGCTTCAACCATACCACTCTAAACTTTCCATTGTTACTTTGTTGTTAACTTTAATAATAGCAATATTACAATCACAATGTATTACTATAAGAGGAATTGGTTTTATCCACAATGGTAAATTGCCTATTAGAGTCTTGATCCATTCAACCTTTTCCTTTGCTATACCTAGGGCTAAAATTTCATATTTCATGCTAAAATGTGAAATAACAGTATGTTTCTTAGACTTCTATGATATTGCACCTCCACCTGATACGAATAGATAAGCACGAATAGATTTTGACTAATTAATATCCAAGTTTTTGAAAAAGGTCTCGCAATTAATTCCCATGTTATCTTTGGATGAACAAAGAGATAATCTTTCTTAATGAGTTTGGTCCTTTTATGAAAAACATGACTTGTGAAATTGCTGCTTGACAGTCATAATACAAAGTCATTGGTCCTTATTGCTCAATTCCAAAATCTTTAAAAATATTTCTTTCAACCAAACAAGATCTCTATGGTAGTGAAGCCATGGTCATGTAATCAGCCTCTACGGAGGGTTTGAAAATGATATATTTTGATTCTTCATGGTTTCTTCCAACAGCCGTGTTGGAAATGGGCCATAACTTATATATGGCCTAGTAATAAACCGTTAATTAATTTATCTGGCCATGCATTTAATCCAGCTTGGCTTCTGATAAAACCATAAACATTGCTGGACATGGCACAAGAATGACCATCTATTTCATGGCCTTAAATTTGTATAGGCAAAATCCATCCTAAATTCAAAGTCCAAAGCCCAAGAGTCCATCACAGCAGCCCAGTACCAACGTACTCCAAAAAACAAACACCACCATCTCTAGCCCATAGTTATCAAATTTTGGCTTCATGGCGAGATAAAGCAAACTCTTATCTTTGATGTTTAAAACTCAATATATTTAACAGGGTACGTGGAATATCTCATTTTTTAGTAAATCAAATGAAGCATATTCTTGTCAAAGGAATTATTGCCTCCACTTTGAAACCCACTCGAGGTTCTGGTGCCTTCCGTCAAATTTCTCGAGTGTGCTTGTTTTTAATGTAGGTATTACATGTTGTGTATAGCTACCACACATTAGGCATGGCAGCAACCTTAGAATAAATCAAACACGAAAAATCCGAGCAAACATATATAGAGAACATAGAGATTTTACATGGAAAAACACTTGTGTAAAAAATCATGGCACTAAGCTACAATGGATCCATTATCAATCGAAAGTTACAAGAGATGGACAACTTGTAGATTTGAAATCCTTGTTTCTACAGACGAATATTTTCCTTTTCAAAACCTTAGCTTTACCTTTTGCACAACGAGATTACACATTCCTAACCTTAATCCCCAATTACAAGTGTACTTAAATATCCCACTACAATATATATTAGGAAACAAATCGTGCACTTTCGCAAAACCAACGCGAACCGCCGATTGAACCATCAATTGATCGACTCTAATCAATGATATTTGGTCGATTGACACCCCATGTTTGATTAAATCAAACATGTTAAAAAGTGTCCAATGAGCAAACTGGTTAATTCAGGATCTTCTCGATCGATTGACAATTTGTTCAATTCAATCAAAATCCCTCGTTTCAGCTTCAGATTGAAGGCACTCAATCAGCATTATATGAATGATTTGAGTGATAGAATGACATTAATCCAATTTTTAATGAGAAATGCTCACACACCACTAGTCAAACGTCCAACTAGTTAGTCTGCAGGGCCAAAATGGTGTTTGTATGACATCTTACATGTCCAGCAATGGTGTCCCACCATGAAGATAGGATACCCCAAAAACCAGGTCAATTCAACCTTTGATGCAACCTATACGAATGTGAAGGTTTTTGAGTGGTTGTTAGTTGTTTTTTACGATGTACCACACTTGATAGTTCAATCCACCCAGTGCTTGGAGCATCTAATTTTCATAATGGGACAATCTTTCCGCACGGATGAGATGTGATACAAACACCGTGATTGGGTCCCGCATACCAACTAGTAGAGGAACAACTTTTTTTTGTTTTGTCAGCTTGTTAGTACACAACACTGTCGATTCACACTTCATTGTTAGCCACCCCCACTAGGGATGGATACCAAGAACTCGAGTATCAAAACAAGGTATCTTTCACCCAGTCTACCACTTGAGCTATAGATCAGGGTGTTACTAGTAGACGAACAATTAGTTTTGCCTAAGCATTCTTTCTATTTAATTACCTATGTATGTTAATCAACTATTATAAATTCTAACTAATTAATCTCTCTATCTATCCATATGCATGTTTATGTATATTTGTTTTTTAAGTGTTTTTTTTTTTTTTTTTTTTTTTTTTTTTTTTTTAAATTGAAAGCGTATAATCCAAACTTTTCATTATCAGAAAGCCCATTTCTTTGACCGAAGCTTGACGTCTTCTTTACTATATATCCAAACCGGCTTAAATGCGAACACATCCCGTATCATTTTTTTTTGCCGTGTAGCATTTAGCTTTTGCTAACTATTTTCAGAGAATTTCCCAAGAAAACTGGCTACCGACACGCCAAGGCACACAGCTTGTTGTGTCGTACCATCTTTACTACTTAAGAACCGCTTTTGCAGGACATCGGTACCATGAAAACAATGAGACCCACCGTAAGTATCACCTGACACAAAAATCAGGACCGTATACTGATCAAATGGACCACACCATTGAAATTAATGGACAACCGATGGTCAGACTCAACACAGATATGATTTACATAATAAGTGGGTCAGTTCGATTTTCAAACAAATATCTTCCTGGTGTGGGGTCTACACTTTTCACGATACTGATTTCATATTCAAGTAGCAACGTCAGCAGGAAAGATAGTGCTGCACCAGTAACACCCTGTAGAAGATCAGTTCTCTTTTTTAAAATGGCTTTTTTGAATGCTCATCTTATCTCTCTCGTGTCAACAAGCAGGAAATTCCCTCTCACAGCAGCCTTCTTACAAGACAAGTGGAGAATCGTAAACGATTCTACTACAAGACGAGAGACATGATTGGATGACTACAGCCAAAAATCACCAGTCGTAAGATTTGGAAGTGGGAGTTCGAAAGCCAAGGTCCTTGACATATGCTTAAAACAAACCACCCCAAGGGTCGCTCTCTTGTACTGTATGGCATGTTGGTTTTTATCCTAAGACTAGATAAATGGAACATTATCATTATCATCATCATCTAAGACTTCTCCCATGTTAACCCCATATTAGCTTTACAAGTCTTATTTCGCCTTCTACTTTATCAAGAATCATATCCTCAACAAAAGTCATAGTTTAAAAACTTTATCAACTCAATGGGTTGATTTGAATGAGATAATATTTAATAATTAAGTAGAGAAGTGTAAGCAATAACAGATATTTGAAATTAATATTAGTTAAAATTTTGGAAATTTTAGTTACAAGCCCGATGCATGCCTTTATCCAAAACTCAAGTCGGAATATAATTTTTAGATTCTAATTTTAAGCTGTCAAATACAATTGAAGATTCAAAATCACTTTACTTTCAAGGGAATTTTGATTTGGATTCCAAATCAACGTTCCCAGGTTCAATTATTTTATATTTCTATATCTATGATTTTTATTATCTCCCTGAATTTCAAACACTGAAATGAGAAATTCCAAACATTAAAATTGAGGAAGCTGAGAAATTTGACCGCATGAGTCTGACTCGCGAGCAATAATATTAAGTTTGCATTAAAGCATATGTGGAGTAATGGTCATGATGGGAATATGGTCATGATGGGAATGAAAGATACTTCTCTCTCTCTCTCTCTCTCTCTCAATCATTGGAGAAATAATCTCTACAACTTGTGTCTCGTAGAGGAGATATGTCTCTACGAGTCCGACCAACGAGCTCTAGATTATCTGAAAATATATTTATCACCACTGCTTTAAAAATATATTAGTTAGATGATACTCTGACACAGTATGATAATTTAGATGATATTCCAACAGAGTATGATGGTTGATATGTAGCTACTCGGAAATTATACACATGGTGTACATTAACTCAAATTAAACCACTAAATTTTGGAATCCATTATCGCTGAGTAACAACTCCAAATTAGATGGGTTGAACAATTCAAACCTTTGATTCATTCATGTACACTTGCTTGTTGAAATAGGATCATTGAATATTTTTTTATTTTTAAGCTTCCAATAAATCTCACTATTTCAAGGATCAAATAATCAAATGAGCTCAATTTTTAGCTCATGATACATTTAAATCGAGACTCAAAATTTTCACAATTTAAGTTTTGGAAATTTTATATATAAAAAAACTACTTATGTAATATAGAATTTACATTCCAATACCTTTTTCAAAACGATTTTTAATAAGCCCCCTCATTAATTTTAGTAGTAATAGCCAAGTACATTCTCTTTAGATTTCTGCACGAAAGTTGGGATGGGCCTTACTTGCGAAGAGTATGTGGCTTGGGTGGTCCCCCAATGATGCTTATTTGAAATTCATCCTAACAACTAGGCACATCACCCCATGTTAGGCCCATTGCCTGAAAAACAATTTGCATCGGTGATTTTGGTGGATTACAAAATTAAAAATGGTGTAGAATGTACCGTTCACCCTCTAAACTATTTCCCTTAGTATGGCTCACTTGAGTCACAATGGGCTTGATGTTTAGGCCCCAAGCTTAAATTCTATTGTTGCATTTAATGTTTGGATTATATTTCATATAATTATTGAGATGAACCCTATAAAAATTAAGTGTGAATTTCTCTCCCAACTATTTCCTTTGGTGTGGCCCACTTGAATCACCACCCCACTTAAATTTTTGACCTTATGCCTCATATGTGATTACACATCTAATGGTATCTCACATAAAGTGGATCTGCAAAAAATCAAGGATGGCATGTAAATTCCCTTTAAATCATTATTATTATTATTAGTTTTATTATTATTTTGGAATAGTTGGGAGAGGGATGCCACCATTGATTTTTTATGGACCCATTATAATGTGTATATGAGATCCACTTCAACTATTAGACGTGTAATCAACTTTAGGCTTAGACCTAAAAAATTAGGCTGACTTGTGATTAGGTGAGCCACACTAAAGAAAACATTTGGGAGAAAGACATTCACTCTTAATTTTCACAGGGCTACTATAATTATTACATGAAATTTACTCTAATTATTAGATGCCATATAAAAATTTAAGCTTGGGTTATATACATAATCCAGGTGAGCTATACCAAGAGAAATAATTTGGAAGGTAAAGTTATCTTGTACACTATTTCTAATTATATGGTCCACCTATATCACCGATGCAACCTATTTTTTGGTATTAGGCCTAACACGGGATGACTCACCTAGTTATAAATATGGTTTCATAAACATCACGATGGGGCAAATCCTAGCAGCTGATGCCTTTGCTAGCTGGGTTAAGGGAAGGTAATCCGGTAATAATTACTGGATAAAATGGTCGGCGGAGACCTTTTTAAAAGGTTTGTAAGAGGTAAATTCTATATTAAGTAGGTAATTTTTTTTATAATTTTTTTCAAATTACTTACACAATGGCATCAATTTGAATAAATAACTTGGTCTTAATTTGTAAAAGTGGGGCTGTTAAGTAAAGATCCAAAACGTTAGTACGGTGGGCCTCGGCCTGGATGGTCTATGCACAGAAAACCTTTTGATTTGAAGCATTCTAGCTACAGAAATATTAGTGTCTTTTGTGGAATGTGTACTGTTGTTGTACTTTCTTTCTTAGCTGTCTGTTTGTTCGGCCAGTTATGTAAAGGCAAGGATTCTTATCTCAGGAGATGCTTAGGTCATAGCCATGAAAGCGGCCCACTAGAGAAAGCTGAGAGGTCGAGGATTCAGTCCGAGCATTGTATAATCCATGTGTGCCAAAGGATGGAACATTGGTCCGATAACGTTGAGAGAATATAAGGCTGCTAAAAAAAGATACTAATTTGGAATATACGGCGGAATGTGATCCACTTTCCTTCACACCAACCTCTTTTAGATAATGAGGAAAGCTTTGATACTCTGGTAGAGTGTGATGAATGATACACAGACATACTTAGAAATTGCATAATGTAGAATTATTTAAAATTAAATAATTAAAATTATGGGACTCAATTTATATGTGTTATGAACCAAAATTAAGATTATTTCATTATCTCACTATCAGATTGTTGGACGGTTATGAATGAAATTATACAATGGTCCTATTTCGAATCAGAGGCTATAAACTTTAGATCATTTGACTTTGGGACTGACTTGACTAGTAATCTAATCAGTTTAATTTGATTGAATATGTTCGACGTGTACAAATTCTAAGAGCCTGTGTATCAAGCATCATGCATTATCAGAGTATCAAATGATTCCTCAGTAGGATGAGGGGAAGTCTAGGGGTGGCTCATCTATGGATGAGGACAAGGCCTCTGATTTCACCAATCCAATCACTGTCAATGGATGATAAGGGAGTCTGGGGGGTGGCCCACCTATCTTACGACATCACATGGAAAATATATGGGAGTGATGTGAACTCATGTAAGGATTCTCTGTTGGAGGATCAACAAAGTTCATGAATTATTGCCATGTGTGGATCCGCATGAATTCTGGGACTTGGATTCTAAAATCAAGAAATGGGGCCAGGAAATTGACAGGGGCTAAGTCATGCTCTGGCCTATCTACCCCACCACTTACAAAATCATCAATGATGGCCACATGCAGGTTGCCTGACCTGATATGGTCACTTGGGATACGTGTCATCTCGATCACCATTGGTCTTCTCATGCCCATGGTTTGGATGGATGTTCTTCAATCCCCTATAAAGTAGTGTAAAATGTCCAATCCACACGTTGGTGTACCAAAATGGTGTGACACGTGCAATGCATGTGGAAGGGGGTAAAAGGGTAAATTATGCTTATGTGCAGTTATTTCCACGAAGTAATGTACCATGGGTGGCATCTTTGCACGGCATACAGGTTGAAACCGGAACTCACAGACAGGTTTAGGTTGGGACTGGAGGGAGCGGATTGGCTGTGAGGCTGTTTGGCTCCACAGAGATGTTGATGACAAATCCACTCCGTCCATCTGTTTTGCAAGACGACAATTGAATAGGGTTTAAAAATCAGGCAGATCTAAAATTCATGAGGGCCATACTACATGAGAGTGGGGATTGAACGCCTTGGGTGACAGAAGTTTTGTATGAGAATGATATTTGTGTTTACGGTTTATCTGAGTGGTAATCACCCTATGAACGGTTTGGATGACATACAAAAATCATGGTTAGCTCCAGGAAGATTTCAATGGTGGATGTTTCCGTTCCCACTGTTTGCGAGGTGTGGCCCACCTGAGTTTTGGGTCTGTCTGAGTTTTATATTCATGTACTACTGTATCCTTTCAAAACAGATGAACGGAGTGGATTACATCTCTGTGGACCCCACACAACCCCAAGCATAGGGTATATTTCAGGCAATCTGCCTCCGGAAATGGACGGGTTTCGGCCAGAACCGCTGCATGGAATCGTAGGTGCTTCCCCCTTTACCTCGCCGTGCTACTAGATTCTTCATGACCAGCGAGTCAGAACACGGCGTGTGTGTGTCAATAATATATATATATATATATATATATATATATATATATATATATATATATATATATATATATAAAAATATATAAAGAGAGAGAGTCGTGCACGCACTGTGCACCTTTGCACACATGTTATGGGCGTTTAATTTGAACGGTCCATGTGATGCGGAATCCCATGAAATCCTAAGCTACAAATTTTAACCCTGATCTAAAATTCTGGTGGGCCATGGCAAATAGAAATGCAAATTAAGGGGGAAATTGTTTTCATTTTTTATGGCCCACCAAAGTTTTGGATCAAATTAAAAATTAGGTTGGAGGGTTTTACGAGGTTCTGCTTCACCGTTCATATTTTAGAGTAACATCACATATGATGAGTTTTCAAAAAAGTTTGCACGAGTTCTGTATATATATATGAGATATGCTCACCTACGCATCAAAGCATGTGCGCACGTGTTATGGGTGTCTAATCCGAACCGTCCATGTGATGTAGAATCCCATGAAACATTAGGGGACAATTTTTTTTTGGGTTCCTGTCATTGGCCGAATGGTAGACTCAAAGGAGTTTCGACACGAGGTCTTCGGTTAGAAACCATAGGTGGTGAAATCCCACTATGGCATGCGTAGGTGTGTGGCTGATGCATGTGTAAAAATAAATAAATAAATAAATAAAGGGGGGGGGGGGGATTTTTAGGGCAAATTTTCACCCAAATATAAAATTTTGGTGGGCCATGACAATGAGAAATGCTACTAAGGGGAGGAAACTGTTTTAATTTTTCACGGGCGCATCAAAGTTTTGGATCAAAGTAAATATTAGTCCTGGCAGGTTTCATGAGGTGCTGCTTCACGGGACCGTTCATATATATATATGTGTGTGTGTGTGTGGGGCCATATATGGACTACCTGATCTGAGCGGCTTTGAGTGATCGCTGCCAATGGACCAATCTTAGAGTAGGTCTCGGCCAGATTTTGAACCGTTTTAAGCCTGTTGGGCAGGCCTATCTAAAATTCAAAATTTTCAGGCCCGAGCCCAGCCCAATGGCACTCTTAATAATCAGGGGTTGCCCAAATATTCATGTAACAATATATGATCTGATGAAATTTGTCATGTTCATGTTACGTAGACGTAGACGTGGGACTCATATCTGATATCACGTATATAATATATATCACAAGTCTCACAAGTCTCATATATATAATTTTAAGTAAAAAAATTTATTTATTTTATCACAAGTCTCATATCTGGCACGTACATAAAACACTTGTAACGATGATTACACACAACTTATAGTCAGAATCTAAGTCACGAAAGGTTATCTTCCACTCACAAATAATTATACATATTAATTTCAAACTCGTTTGAGCTATTAGAGCTTTTCCTCTTATCCATGTCATGCATCGTTTTCACCTTTGGCCTACAAACTCAAGCCCTTTTACTTCTCATTTGGCTATGGTTAAAACAAAGCTTTGTAGTCATCCAATTATTTCGTATGTTGTCGCAATTAAGGTGTAAAATTGCCCTTTCATGGTACAAAATATCCCAATAAGTTGGCCCATTTAATGGAAAGCTCAAATTTTCCCCTAGTATTTCACATTGGCATGTGACTTCCACGTGTGTTGTTCGCGAAATCTAAACTAGATTCCCTTAATAGAACATATATGAGAATTATTTGAAATTGTAGTAGATTGGGTGGTTATACAAAGGTGTTTAAAAATTGTAAACATGGCATACATGAACTCAAATTAAATAGTCTAGATTAATGTAGGATAGGTAAAGGATGACTCAATTGAGGACTGAAATCTCACAAATTTAAGTTGAAGGGACTCCAATTAGGTAAAAAGGGCTTAAAAGCATGCTATAGCTTTTGATAATCATAACTTCATGACTATTATCTTTTTTGGATGTGTTATGTATCATTGGAAAGTTATCAATTAGATTTATACTCTGCCAATCATTCAAGGTTCATTGGTTCTCAAATAATTTTGTAAAATTTAATCATTTAATTAAATTAAAATTTATTATTTTTAGTAAGTTTTATTTTTTTAATTATTTTGAAGGTTTTAAGAACTAATTATGGCCTGAAATCTTTGTTTTAGTCATTTAAGAATTGTTTATGATTTTTAATTAATAAAATTAAATGTCTTTTTACTATTTTTAATAATCTTTATTATTTCATAGAAGTTATTTATTTTGAATTAAATTAGAATTTAGAATTTCTTTTATTTATATCATATATGTTTAAAATAGTAATATTCATCAATAACATCAATTTTATTTCTTGCATTTAGGTATTTTCTCTTTTTATTGTAAATTCAAGTCCATGAGAAGATGATAATCTCTTCTTCTTTTTATCCAAGCACTAATTATGTTAGTTGAGGTGCCTACTTTATACATGGGGCATTCCTAAAATCGGATTTCGCTTATGATCTTAACTAGAGTTGTACATGAGTTGAATTGAATTGGGCTTGGCATAGCTTGGCCAGCAGCCAACCCCAGCAAGAACATGGATCAACTTGATTCTTGAGCTTGATTTGGCAGTTTGGCTTGATTTGGTTAGCGGTTAGGTCAACTTGAGTTGAATTTGAGTTAGTGTGACATTTTCTCAAATACATAAATTGCATCTTAAATCTCCTACACATCGAATGTAAATTAATAAATTTGATTTGCAAACATTTCATCAAACACTCACCCAACAGTATTGAGATGAGGATGTGTGAGCAGTCTTACACTTGACTCAGTCCAATTTCAGTTTTGAACCGAGGTGAGTCAAACTTTTCCACGTTGAGTAGAGCAAGTTGACCGAGCTAACTCGACTCATGTACAACTCTACCTAAAATTTACCATTGTTTCTACATTTTCTCAGTGTTAAATGCTCATCACTCACCCAATCCAATAAACAAATAAACATATTTGAAGAATCATAATATATCCAAATTCGGGCCGACAGGTTAGATGGTTCATTTTGTATTACTTATACACTTGCTATATAAATGTCAACGACAGTTTATCAATCATCACACTTTGCCAGAGTATCAAAGATTTTCCCAGTTGTCAAACTTCACAGGCAAGAGTTGCAAAGCCCACGCGCATGCACGATCCACTCCCCCTAGACAATATCTGATGTGTCAGCATGGGATTCGGGCATGAGATCCATGCGGTTATGATTGTCATGACGACAGTCTATCCACCGTAGGTGACAACATAGCAATCGTACAAAGATGGGCTAGCCTAGGCTCGTGCAAGCCCAAGTACCATTTTTTGGACTTAAATAAGTTGGGCCGGGCTCAATTCCCCAACAGACCCCAAAACTCATGCATGATTTTTAATTATATATATATATATATATATATAACAGCCCTGGGACCCAACTTGCCACGTCAGGGGTGGTGACCCACAATTGCAATAGGATGTCGTATGATCTGTGCCTAGATCTTGTATTTTGGGAGGTTTTTTTCATGTGTCTTCCATGACCCACATGTCACCCATTAATAGTAATCAGAGAGAATCTTTGATCTGGGCCACTGATTCAGCAATTTTCGACGGTCCTTTGCTCTATCCCTGCTGGGTCACCGATTTGGGATAACTTCCAATCATTCATTTGTGTGTGACATCCAACCCGTCCAATAGATGGGCCCTATCCCCAGAATCATTACGTGAAAAAATTTCATCCATATCCACTAATCCAGTGGACCACCCTTGTATTTGATATTTATCAATGGATGGGTATTTTTTTATATGATGTGGTCCACTGATGTGTATGCAGGGCTGATTTTCTCCATTAGTGATCCTTGTTGTGGGGCCAAACTATTGGAAGGGTTGGATTTCACATTCACATGATAGCTTGGAAGTTATACATTGGCTGGACCGTACCTTGTGGTCCAACCAGTTGTACTTGAGACCTCTTAAAATCAAATCTTAAAAAAACTGATCGTTAGATTCCTGTTAATCCTCAAATGATTATTTGTGGTGGCTTTAGGTTCTGTTAGGCTGGGCCGGGATTGGGCCCAACTTCAAATGGGCTAAGAAGGCCTAGGCCCAGTCCTGTAAGGCAGAGAGAGAATATAAAGGTGGATCTTACAAGATCTCGCACTTGTCTGCATCATGGTGCATGTTTGAATGCTTAGGCACGGCCTGGCTAGGCCATTCATCATTGACCTAGGCATTGGAACTGGATTTCAAGAGTGGGCCCAGTTGTGGGGCTTAGGTCTTAGATCTCTAGAAGGACAGGCCAGGCTACCATCATGCAACGTGTACAAGATCCGAGCCTTTCATAAGATGGACCACGTTGTTTAGGTTATTTGGCCCAAAAATCAGGTCGGTTCATTCTCAGGTATGCAAGAGTACTAAGAAACAAATGGACCCTCCAAATAAATGTCCTTTCTTGCTAGTGGTGAGTGAATCACCTGATTTTTGGGCCAGATGATCTGAACACTGTGGGCCATGTCGACCAATGCACCCCTTTGAGCAGGGCATAAGTAGCTCCCACGTGAAGATGTTTACATGCAAAAATCGGGCTGGTCCAATCTTCCGAGTGCTGACCCTTAGCCCACCTCATGAATGGTCCATGGTACCCAAAAGGATATTGAAATGTGACCTACTCAGGCAGTGGGACCCACAGGCCAGGACCAATTGGTCCTTGATCATGAACACAAGGCCTAGCCTGGCTAGTGGAAATCCAATCTCCGCCCAAATCCAGCCCGTAGTGTACTGGACAGAGCCAATTGTCCTGGTGCAGTAGCCATTGGAAGATCGAGGCATGAATCATTATCACTCAAAGCATCAGATCCAGTAGCATGGTGATCTGTGGGCCCAGTTTCTGCTTCCCTTTTTTTTTTTTTTGTTCTTTATGTAGAACATGGCACCAGTACATTCCTAGCATAGTTGGACCAAAAGAAAGTGGACTGTAAATTGATCATAACTTTTGATCCGGTATTGTTACGAGATGCATAACCTATCAATCTTTACAGAAACGGGCCATCCGAGGTGAACCGACCCACAAAGTGGGTCGCGTCTGTCAGTTTCATCAGAAACTGCACACTTTCATATCAAAAATGAAAATTTAAGGAAATTTTACTATTTTTAGTAATTTTAATTTTAAAAAAAAAATATTTTCTTACTTTTAGGGTTTTAGATTTTCTTCTTTTTTTTCCAGAAATAACTTGTAATCTAGGACTATTCTAGCAAAAGTTTATTTAGAATTTTTATTTTTAGAAATTAGGTTTTAGAAGTTTTTTTTTATTATTATTATTAGAGTTAGAATTTTGTTATTTTTGGTAATTACGAATTTTTGATTTTTTTTTTTTATAATGTTAATGGTATAACAGGGACATATATATTAGACAATTATCGATCAATTTATGAATTTTCACGAATATTATTTCCATTTTCTTACTTTTTTCTCATGGATTTGAGAAATTTATTTAAGGAGTCTAGATAAGCTTTGTGGATTCGAAGTAATTATACTTGAGAAAGATGGTGATCAACCTCATCACGTTCATCCCTTGACACTTTTTCACAAACAACCAAATGAATTTCAAGGAGCATAGAGGCGGCCCAAGGCCCATGTAGGACCCACATCCCACTAACCTTCATTTGATTAAATCCATGATCAGCCCAAGCCCATCTATAGCCAATATCCTTCTTTTCTATGCTCCATGAGGTTTCCCATGGCCCAAGTTCATAAAGGGCCCACATGTTATGAGAACTATACCTGTGCCAAGATCATCATCGGCATCGAAATCTTTGTGCAGCCTAGTCTTGTATGATAAACTCATCAACGAATGTCCTAATCCATTTCATAGTTTATTAGTGGACGGTTTAAATCATCCTATCAAAGTGTTAGGGCCCAGTTCCATACTTTGGTCCTTATCTAATTGTCCACCCTATTTGAAGGTGGGCCCAAAAGGACTTCACTGCCTTAACACTGGACTATGGACGGTATTAGAGCAATGGTTCATGCAAGCACGTGGTAGGCTGCACTTGGGTTTAATCTTTCGGCCCGTTGGGTAGCTCAGGCCTGATTTTAGGGCCCAAAAAATAACAGAACCGGTCAGTCTTAAATATCACATCATGTTCTATTTGAGGCCCGGTCAGAGCTTGAATCTGAACCCGTTTGCATCTATAATGAGATGGGGCTGGGACCTAACTTTTAGGCCTGTAGGCCCAAGCCCTGTATATGATTGTGTGAACCAAGATTCCATGCAGTGGCACGCATGGTTTGGTGATTAAGAACATTGATCTGATGAGCCTAGCTGAGAAGAGGGGTTGCCCCAAGATCTTAACAAATCAGAAGATCACAGCCCTTCAATATTGGGACAACTTTCCATATGTACACTTTTCCATTGAATTTGGACCTTCCTATGATAAGCATTGAGCCCACACAGTTAGAAAACAATAATAAAGTATTATTATTTTATTGCAATTAATATGTGTGTGTGTGTGTGTGTGTGTATATATATATATATAAGCCTCAACTCGTAAACTTATTTAAAATAATAAACTTACTAAACTTATTAAAAATAGTAAAGATATATGAGCTTATTCAAACTCTTCTAAATCACTAAAACAAGAACTTTAAATTATAAGTTGACTTTGGAACCTTAAAATAATTTTTAAAATAGCAGAGTATAACCTATTAGGAGTAATATATTTTGAATTTGAACTTAAATCTAACATTTAGAATGACCTCATTTTAAAAACTATTCAAGACCAAATTGAGCTAAGTTATTAGACAAGTTGTACGGCTTGTTGTGACTTTTTTACGATTTTTTATATGCACAACTTCAAAAATAAGTCACAAAGCTATGACCATCAGAAGTTATAGTGCATGTCGGCCCCTATCGTCATAATTTCTTTTGATCCTAGGGATCCATAAAGTTGTCTACAATTAGAGTTGTACATGAACTGAGTTAGCTCGGTTAACTCATTCGACTTGACTCGGAAAAGCCCGACTTGACTCAACTTCAAGCCAAATTGAGCTGATTTTTTTAGCTTGAAAAAATTTCGAGCCGAGACCAAGCTCGAATTGACTTGGCTTGGAACTTGACTCGGTTCAAATCGATTCGGATCGAGTTCACTTAATATAAATATTTTGTGTATATATATATATATATATATATATATATATATATATATATATATATATATATATATATATATATATATATATTAAAAACCCTAAAACCTAAACTCAAACTCAGGTCATAGGCCCGAATTCAAACTCAGCTTAAAACTCAGCTTCAGTTGACTTAACCTGCTAACTGAGCCAAGCCAAGCTAGCCCATTAGGCTCAAAGACCGAGCCAAGTTCAAGCTAGGGTATCCTTTTGGCTGAGTTGAGCTGAGCTAGGCCAAGCTTGACTCAGTTCATCTCGTGTACACCTCTATCTACAATGTATCCTACATTAGCCCACTATGAAGATGCCCTAGCCCAAAGATATGCCAATTACCTTGCCACAATGGAACATGTTCACATTGAATATATAGTTGGTCGCTTTCTTTAGCCATCTATTGGTTTGTTAATCCAATCTTCAATGGATCATGCTTAGTAATCTCTTAGCTTAGAAGATTCAACAAATAATGCTAGGACCTTTCACAGGTGAATGTAGAACGTAGTTATATTTTACCTCATGAATGTCTCTGTGTAGAACATAAATTGATAGGTCATGATTTTCTTATTAAGGAGATTTTTAATCAATGCATGATGGGACAATTTATGCAATGATCTCTCTTGAATGAATTAATAATCCATGTATATTGTATATTGTGAAAAAGATTCAGGCCACATGTCATGTATTAGTTTCGAATGTCGATCCTAGTATAATCCAGATTCTCCCAATTTTTAAACAAGCACGAGATCCTCTAAAAATAAATCACTTTCCTTTCAAAAATACTTCGGAGAACTATTAACTTGATTATAATCGTCGCATGTCATGATTTAAGAGACTATCCCTTGCAATTGCACATTCATATAATACTCGAGCATTCATTAGGTGGACCCCACTAAGAAGATGGCCTGGCCCAAAAATATGCAAGTAAACTCATTATGTGAGGCCACACACACACACACATATATATATTCTTTAACCATCTATGGGTCCTTTGATTCCAACAGTGGATGGAACCTCAACATTAATCTTCTATTTGGGAGATCCTAATGAATATTACCCAGGCTTTTTTGTTTTGAATATGGATTGTTATTGTATTTCACTTCTTAACTATCCATCGGTAGGCCACAAATCAAACGGTTAAGAGTAACTCAAGCTGGAAAGCTGTAAAAAATATTTAGTTGGACATATATATATATATATATATATATATATATATATATATATATATATATATATATATATATATATATATATATGAGAAATGCTCACAAATGCTCACACACAACTAGCTGTACCATTCAAATTGGTCTAACTATTTGTGCATTAAATTATTAAAATATTTTTCTTTATTTACATATAATGGTATAATACCTAGTTATGAAAGGCCAAGTGACATCAAGTATTACAGGATACACCCTAATCCATAGCTCAACTGGTAGACCGAGATACCTCGTTACAACACTTGAGGTCTTGGCATCGATCCCTAGTGAGGGTGGCTAACAGTGCAGTGTGTATTGACAGTGGGTGTGTATTAACAAACTAACCAAAAAAAAAAAAAAAAGTATTACATGGATACGTTGGGAACACGTGTCAAAGATCTAGCTCATTTATAGAACATGGTCCAGGCAAAAATTAGTAAATGGATTTTATATTTGAATCCATATGTAAGTTAAAACTAAATTATCGGAATAAGTTTCTAACAACCCACTTTTTTTATATAAAAATATTATGTACTGTTGAGTGTTGATATATAAAAAAATTTATATTGTATACCTTTAATATACTTACAAAGAACTTTATTTGGTTAATGGATTGAATTTCTTACACATGTGATACATTATTCAAATCCATCACATGTGCACACATTATATGGGTATGTCACTTTTTTTTTTTAACAAACTTATTCCCCTTTCCTGTCTCTCTCCACATTTAATGCTCTCTCCCAATCCGCCCCTTGGAAACTGACGTCAATTGGTTCTTACCCTCCCGCAGCCTCTAGCCATAGGAAGCTAGTAGGCCCACTATAATGCTTGTGATAAATCTATCCGGTCCATCAGTTTTTTTAGATTATATTAGGACATGGCCTAAAAATTATTCAAAACTCTAGTAGCCACGTAATATGAAAAACTACAGATTGAACGTCCATTGTTGAAACATGGGTGGGGCCACAAAAGTTTTGTATCAAGCTAATATCTTTGTTTTTAAAAGAGGTTTCAACCATGACCACTCTTTCCACAACCCATATTAGCAGTGGATCTACCTTATTTTTTGGCCCGTCCTAACTATCACCACTATTTACAGTGGTGTGGTCTACAACGTTTCATGTGTATAATGCCAGCATTACATTTTATGTGTATAATGCCAGCATTACGAGGATTAATTACGACCTTAAATTATGCTACTCCGGGACCATTGGATGTGGATTAGCTACTAAAGTGATGTCACTAACCCAACCATGATGTATGTGTTTTATCCACACCGTCCATCCATTTGGAGAGATCATTTTATGGTACGAGACAAAGAATGATTCAGATCTAAAGCTCAAGTGGACCCCACCATAGAAAAAAGTGGGGATTGAACGCCTACCCTTAAAAACATCTTGAGGCCACAAAAGCTTTCGATCAAGTTGATATTTGTATTTTCCCTTATTCCATGTTTTTATTAACTTATGAAAAGGTTGGATCTCAAATAGACATCATGGTGGGCCCATGAAGGTTTTAACAATGGTCGTCATTGTCCCCACTGTTTTCTGTGGTGTGGTTCACTTGAGTCTACCTAGTCCTTTGGCTAATGCCCTAAAAGACTTCTCCAAATGGATGAATGATATGGATATAATACATACATCATGGTGGGGCCCACAGAACGTGGTGATATCACTTCATTAGCGAGTTACCGTCGGGTTCAGTAGCTAATCCGCGACTGCGAGCATTAGGAGCATTAACTACCACCTTAAATTACGCCCGATGGTAGTGCTTTGGGTGTTAAGGAGACGGGTATAACATGGACTCCCACTCCTGGTTTTTTTTGGGCCTACTTCTGATGTGTGTGAGATCCACTTTTACCACTGAATGTGTAATCAAGTAATAAGCCTACAGCCAATAAATCAGGCTAACTCGTGATTCAAACGGGCCACACTAATGAAAATAATTAGGAGAGATAAATCCACCCTTGATTTTTATAGGCCTATTATGATGAAACTGTGAAATCTATTCCAATCATTAGATGTCACGTCAAAAGTAAGCATAGGTCCCAAAAATCAAGTTCATATATGATTCATATGAGCCACTCTATATAAACTGTTTGGAGGGTGAACCTTTCCATGTATGCTAATTCCAATCGTGTGGTCCTCTTGGACTACCAATGGGGATAAATTTTGAGACCTTGATCTAAGGTTGAGTGACATAAGCAATGGTCAGGGTTGATTTTATAACACCATGATGGGACCCACTCAAGCCGTGGCCATTTTCCATGCTAAAATGTAATTAGAGTGCAGTGAAAAAATTTACTTACATTAATTAAGAAGAAAGTTTTCATTAAATCCATAGCTAGTTGGACGAAAACATAATGTTCAACTAGCTGTGTGTGAGCATTACTCTCTCTTTCTCTCCTATATATATATATATATATATATATATATATATATATATATATATATATATATATATATATATATATATATATATATATAAGGTACAATATGCTCTAGCGGACTATAAGCTCCTGTGAGGTCGAGCTATGTGGGCCCCACCGTGATGTATTTTGACCATCAACACCGTGCATTTGATAGGTCCCCTTTAAATTATGGGATGTCCCAAAAATCAGCCCTATACGGAACTCAGGTGGGCCATACCATCTAAAATATGTGAAGACATCGTTAAAACATATAAAAGCACTTGGTGGGGACCACCTGAGTTCTGCATGCACCTGAAACTTGGTCTGAACCCTCATTCAAGTGGGACACACATAATGGATGGGCTGGATTTTCAAACCACATCTCGGTAGGCCCTAAAAAATGATTATGAATGTTTTGATGGTGCACGGCCCCTCTCCACTTCTGTATATGGTGTGGCCCACATAACTCACGAATTGACTTTATTTTTTAGACCTAGGCCCATGATGTAATGGTGCATCTGACTGATGGGGTAGATGTTCGAAACGCATCACGGTGGGGCCCACACAGCTCGACCTCATGGGGGCGTTAAAATCAACTCAAGTACATTTAACCTTTTCCATATATATATATATATATATATATATATATATATATATATATATATATATATATATATATAGGAAAAAGGTACTATGTGCTTGAGCTGATCCAAATGTCCCATGAGGTCGAGCTGTGTTGCCCCACCGTGATGCGTTTTGAACATCTACCCATCAGTCAGGTGCACCATTCCATCGTGGGCCTAGGTCTCAAAAATCAAGATAATCCGTGACTTGTGTGGGCCACACCACATACAGAAGTGGAGAGTGGCCGTGCACAATTAAAACATTCATGAGACGTTTTTTGAGCCCACCGAGATGTGTTTTGTTAATCCAGCCCATCCATTATGTGTGTCCCACTTGGATGAGGGTTCAGACCTCAGGTGGGCCCCACCAAGTGCTTTTATATGTTTTTGACATGTCTTCACATGATTTTAGATGGTATGGCCCACCTAAGTTCCATATACGACTGATTTTTGGGATATCTCATAATTTAAAGGGGACCCATCAAATGCACGGAGTTGATGGTCGACACACATCATGGTGGGGCCCACATAGCTCAACCTAGCTTATCATGAGCTCAAGCGCATAGTACCTAAACCCATATATATATATATATATATATATATATATATATATATATATATATATATATATATATATATATATATATATTGACGGCAGTGAAGTCTAAGCATCGCTGCATAATGTAAGTGGTGAGCAGGCAAGGTTGCAAAGGAGCGTTTGGATAATAAGTTACTTAATATAGGTTACATATGCCATAAGTAGCTTATCTTGATTTCTACTTTTTTTTTAAAAAAAAAACATATGGTGTTCCCACCTCTTTTTTTTTTAATTTCTACTTATCACACCGAAGTGATTAAATAACTTCAAATAAAAAAACAGTTACTTATATTTGATCATTATCTAAACTTACTTATCTCAAATAAGTTACATATCAACTGTGTTAAATAGAAAAAGTAACTCATTTGGTGGTATCCAAACGGGCTTTGAAGGACAATTCGGCTGGCAAGAATAAAGTGCGGTGAAACAAGTATATAGAATGGATGCAAAATCTCTATCCATGAATGTACCAGATAACAATTTGAATTGATCCACGACAACTTACATATTTAGTTGAAGCATTTCCATCATTTTTAAAATGACTCCAAGCTATCACCAGAGCCTAGCCCTTCTAAAAGTAGCTAGTGACCGGTTTCCTCTTAAGTAGAGAGAATCTTCCTAAGCAAATTGTCGTAGCATTACTCCTAGTTAAATTTATGAATTGGCATTGGATTTGGATTTGACAAATCTCAAAGTCCACTGTATAAGAATACAGCTACAAATCTATGAATTTGGGAGCATTTATTGTATCATTACAATGAAATAATAATTTTTGCTCTTATACAGGGCTTATTCTATACATTTTGAGTTTTTTTCCTCTTCTTTTTTTTCACGGAGCCGGGTACACTAAATTTATAGATTAATGAGGATGTGGATTTAAGGATCAAGAAATATCCGACAAATCTCTACAAAGAAAAACGAACATGAGAAATTTGAAATCCATGGATTTCACAAATCCCTACCCCAAATCCTTTGACCCAAACAGCCCAAGTAATATAGGTTGTGAGTGACTCCAGCAAATAGCCAACGAGATTTGCTCTCAAACAACAACATGCATGGGCTTACAAAACTCTATGTTGGTTTGGCTTCATTTTGAAAATGGTGCTGACTAATCCTCCTCGCATGTGGCATGGATTATATCCCTCCAGACCATCCAAGTTATAGGCCCATCATGGATAAAGAATATCTCTAATATTGCATTGATCAAGTAAAATCCAAGCCCACGGCTCCTCAATTCCATTACTAGGAGAGAAGCCTTTTCTCAACATAACTCCTGGTTGTCTATTGTATTTCATGCTCATAACCGACCGTGTAGACCCATCACCATCCAAGTTATAGGTCCATCATGGATGGAGAATAACTCTAATATCGCATTAATCAAGTAATTCTAACCATCTAAGTAATGGCTATCTATTGCATGGTTAAAGTAAATTAGTAAGTGGTCCAAATTTAAAGGGCAAAATAAGGTGGTTAATATATTTCAAATTTTTTGGCTGTCCTCCATCTACATTTAGTTTAGCAATTTGGGTGGTCTAGATTGTTGTGCAGTAGTGCCATGTATGCAATTCAGGCCAACATAGCCCTCGTTTAGGGCACTAGTACTGTGAAAAAAAAAAAAAAAAAACTTTTTTTTTATTGTGAACAAATGCACTTATGAAGTGGAATGTATAGAGCCCACAGAGATGTATGTGATAAATCCACTCCATTCATCTGTTTTGCAAGACGACAATAGGAAAGGCATCTAAAAATCAGGCAGATCTAAAACTTAGGTGGGCCACACCTATGAAACAGTAGAAATGAAACATCCACCATTGAAACCTTCCTTCATTCCCTTATTTCGTTGTGCCCCAACCCCTGGACGAAGGAAGGACCTGACCATGATATTTTTTATGCCATCCAAACCGTTCATAGGATAATAACCACTCAGATAAACGGTAGACACAAATATCATCCTGCTTCAAAACTTTTGTCAACCCAATTGTTCAATCCCCACTGTTTCGTATGGTATGGTATGGCCCACTTGAGTTTTTGAATATGCTTGATTTTTAGATTCTTATCCCTAGTGTGGTCTTTCAAAACAAATGGATAGAGTGAATTTGCCACGGACATCTTTGTGAACCCCATACAACCCTAGGACAGAATATCTTTGGGCATGGGGCCTTGGGTCATTGGCAAGCACTCATGCATAAGTTGTGCCGAAAGAATGGACGGTTTAATTCACTGTATCATCTAAGTATGTGGGCCCACTCATGTATCATATGTTAGCTAACCACGGGTATGGGCAAATTCTACGGACCAACTCCATTAAGGCAAAAAAGTGATCCATTCAAGGGGCAAACTATACAAATAATTAATTGTATCATCAATTTAGAATATTAATTAAAATAACCCTCAATTATGACATAATAAGGCGGTTGGGCATTTTTTGGCTTTTAGAATGACGAAAATACCCATCCGCAAACTGTTGTGGATAAAAATAGGCCGGCTAAAGAGAAGAGGTTAGTTCGAACATCTCTACAGGATACGAGGTCGACCAACGCTGGTCATGACCGATAAGCTCCTCAATGGTAAAAGAAGACAAGTTGGTCACCTACTACATATGAGGCAGGTCAGCGGGTCGGCCATCTACCCAACGATAATAGGGAGGCTCGAAGCTCATCCAGATTGGTCAAGACCGCCTTGGACTCTTGAAGCAGGTCGACAGGTCGGTTATCTACCTAATGATAAGGGGAGACTCGAAGCTCATCCAAGTATCCAGGTCGGCCAAGACCACCTCAGACTCTTAAGGCAGGTCGGCAGGTCAGTCATCTATTCAAGACAAGGGGAGGCTCGAAGCTTATCCAAGTATCCAGGTCTGCTAAGACCACCTCGGACTCTTGAGGCAGGTCAGCAGGTTGGCCATCTACCCAATGATAAGGGGATGCTCGAAGCTCATCTGAGTATCCAGGTTGGCCAAGACCACCTCGGACTATCGAGGCAAGTCGGCAAGTCGACCATCTACCCACGATAAGGGGAGGCTCAAAGCTCATCCGAGTATCCAAGTCAGCCAATGTCATGCCCCGAAATTCGAGTACAGAGTGTGCACCCTCAAACCCGAGTTTCGACCCATGACACGTACACTAAGTGTACTAATTTCATTCAATTATACAATTATTCATCTACCTACTAGCTCTACCGTAGATTTACATTCCATTCATACTCAACAACATCTCAAAATAAGAAACGATTATTTATTCCAATAATTAATCATAAACATAACTAAGGACCCTCTCAATTGGGATCTTACGAAATAAAATAAACATGTCCAACAACTTAAAAGAATTAATTTACAATCTAAAAAAAATCAAATATAATTAAAGTAAAAATATCATGATTAGTCTAAGACAGCAACTTCTTCCTCTGTCAACTAGGGTCACGTGTCCCTTAAGTCCTTTTCGGCTTAACTATATATTCCTATTCTTGAGCCACCGGCCTACCCTCATTCACATCTGTATGGTTTTTCCATCAATAAAAATATAAGCTGGCCAAGCTTAGTGATATAACCCAGTATGGTTCATAATCATATCAATTAAATTAATACAAAAATACATGTACAATGATGTAAAATGGAATATGAATGCATCAAATAGGATGATCGTCCATCTACTTGGGTTGGAGGTCATCAACCTGCATCCACCCGTTGGATAGGTTTCCACCTTTCGGTAAGCTTGGGTATATCTCGCATCTGGTAACACTCTACCAAGATCGACATTTCTTCCAGGGAGGGCCCCTAGGATCGATCATGCATTATGCAATGCAATGAATGAGGGATGATATATAATGCATATTTTTCATATTTGACATAATTGTCTCAATTAAAATATTCACATATAAATTTATCGTACAATTATCATATCAAAATATTCAAACTAGTAAATCAATCAAACAATCATAATGACTTTTTTTAATTTTAATGAATTATGAGACAAGTTGGGTTACTCATCTGAATCTGATAGTGTAGAATCCACAGGGTAATTAGGTTGGTTTGAATTCAGAAATCCTATCAGTTATATCAACAACATTATTATTCATATATTTTTATTACATGGTGGGGCCTACCTCTAATTAACACCCTAGGTGGCCAGATCCAAAATAATTAAATAATTAAAATTTATATTCTATTTTTTTCTCTTTTTTAAGATTATAAAATTGAATGATAATTACTTGATCGGGGTGGTCCATCGGATAGTTAGATCATTCAGATTCTTGAGGTCTTGTCATGTTTTATCTCTATGCATTTGAGGAGTGGTGTGGATCTAAGCACACATTCGCCAATGACCCATTTCGACCTTCTACGTCAAGTGATAGCAACACTTGCGCAAAATATCTAAGTTTCCTTTATCAAACACTTCTAGGTCTAACTAATGCGGCCTATCTGATTGTCGAATTGATCTAAAAATTATGGGCCTTGTATATTTTGGCCTTAGGGATCATATGATCCGTACAGATCTATCTTAGCACAATCAGATTTCATTCATTCCATATATTCATAAAATAATACTAACTATATCTGAAATCATAAAAATATCACTTTATTAAAATTGACTCTACACACCTATACGATGATGGTGTGGATGATCCACACCATCCATTGTATAAATCAAGAAGAAATTAAAAATATAATAAAAAATTAAAAAGATCTAATGATTAGAACTTACTTTATCGAGCTTTATTAGAATTTCCTCTTCCTTTTACTTTAAGGCAACCTTCGTATCCCTTTTTAAAGAAAATTCTCATAAGATAAGATAAGCACATCCTCCCTTATCTTGAATTTGATTTTTTTTTTTTTATGGCATTTGATAAAAAAAAATTATTATTACTACTCCAAGAATCAAACCTTAAACCTCTCTCTCAATTAAGAATGTCTCTACCAAATCAACTATTGACTTGTTTTTATTTTTTATTTAAAAATAAAATTTTTAAATATTTATTTTAATTTTTTTAATGCACCAAAATTTAGGGTTATTACATTCTACCCCCCTTAAAATAAAATCTCGTCCTCGAGATTTAGAAACTAACATCTCAAAATTTTTTTTATTTTAATAGCGTTAGTCATGCTTATGTTATGGATGGTTTTAGATACCGGATTGGTCTCTTAGTTTTTTTTTTTAGTAGTGAAGTATATAAAATTTTATCAAAAGATAAGGTTTATAGAAAATTCAAAAATTTAGTCGGTGAGGGTTGTATAGAAATAAACTTTTTTAAAAAAATTAAAGTTAAAAATAAAACTAAATTTGATTGAAAATTTTTAAAATTTATAGTTCTTAATTATTTTCTTTTGAACTCGATTTATCAATCTACGATGTGGCCTTTAAATCACCTTAATTGGATTCGTACTTAATTAGTTATAAGTTTATTAAATCAGGTGATTTCCATTATTTAATAAAATATGATGGACAATTTTTTTAAAATATTATGGAGTCCTAGGTTGGGCTTCTAAGTTTCAGATATCATAACAATCAATGATCTTATGTATTGTATCTGTATTGCATCTCTCAAAATAACCAACGAAATATTTTAAATTTGGATTCACATACACAATGTTGTTTATAGAATTTTAACATTCGAATCAAAAGTCAGAATGACTTGAAATTTGGGAAATATGTCATTAACTATATGATATAAAAAAAATCAGATTAAAATTATTACTTTTACTATGGTTTTTTTTTTTTTTTTATCGCTCCTAAGGGTGAAAAATCTTGCTATCTAACAGTTGTTTCTATCGTTTACAGCCCAGTGCTTAAATGTTTATAATTTCTTTACAACTTGAATCATCGAAGAAAAAAAATTTATGGAGTTGTCCAGGGGTATGTACATGACTCAAAAAAATATTCAAAAATTATTATTTTTTTAGTAATAATTTTATCTGGTTTGATCAGGGATGCTATTCTGGTCCAGATTTTCACTTTATAATGTTGAAAATTGTTAGAAAATTAGAAATAAATTAACTTTACCTTAAAATTTGGGGAAGATGTTGTCCTATACCTGAAAAAGATTCTAGTGAGTTTGATATTTATTTATTTATTTTTTCACCAAATATGAACTTATGATCCTATAAGAAGGAATTTTAAAATTTTAGTAGAGATTATGGGTTTTTTTTAATACTTAATATATATTTTTTTCTTTAAATGAAGTACTTCAAATTAAAAAAATATTTATTTAATCAAAGGTAATTATCAAAATGAAAAATTCTGTTAATTCAAATCTATAGAAAGTCAGTATGGGCAAATTGATTTTCGGTTTGATGACTGTTGTTTATATTACATTTTATTATACTTTAAAATTTCAGATTAGGTTAAAAATTTATATGGAGATCTTATTATAAGTTTATCGTCTCTGTAAAATTTTAGCTAAAAATTCCAACTATAAAATATTTTAGAATTCCTGCAATCAGTCCTGTCCAGAATTTGATAATTTATGACCAGCTCGTACTAACTCACTAGATCAGTATATTTACTATAAGATTCAAATTTTATTATTATTTTTATCTTAATATAGACTTGTCTATTTTCGATCAGGCTTTTGAATCGCCTCAATCGGAGTAGTACTTTTATAGCTATGAATTTTATAAGTTGAGTAATTCTTACTGCCCATTGCTATCCAACAGAATTTTGTGAATTAAAATATCTTTAAAATTTATTTTCATTATATTAATTCATCTTAATCTAAATTATATTCAAATAAGAGTATAGAGAATTTAAATCTTATTTTTACGTTCAACAAAAATTAATAGGAACTTAGTTTTGTTTTTTTTTCTTTTGGCAGATTTAATTTCTTTTTAATGAATGTGGTCATAATCACTATTTAAATATTTAGGAACATTAAATTATATTCAAATTATATTTTATTTTTATTTTAATTAATTATTTATTTATGTTGAAATTCCATGACAAGTATACAATTCTTTTATAAAATTTTAGCTTAGTTAGCAATTCACATGAATTTCTTAAATTCCCGCAGTATGACCTATCTAAAATTTGACGAATTTTGACAAGTCTACACTAAGTCCCTAAATCAGTATAATTACTATCTGATTTCGATTTTCTAATTATTTTTATTTTAATTTAAACTTGTCTATCATCGAGCAGGATTTTGAATCGCATCGATCGGAGTTATACTTTTATAGTTATGAATTTTACAAAATGTGGATGATTCATACTGTCCAACGCAACTTGTTGACTAAATATCTTTAAAATTTAAATTTGATCCAAAATAACTCATTTCAATGTAAAACACATTTAATTTGAGTGCATGGAACCTAGAATTTTTTTCTTTATAATAAAATTTAATCCAAACTTTACAACCTACCATTAAGTTTTTTTTTTTTTTTTTAAATCACCGCCATTAGAATTTTTTTTTATTAATTTTTTTATATATATAGTTACGATTTTTACAATTAGAGTGACTACTGTTGTCCATTTCTGTATAGCAGAATTTTGAAAAATTTAATGTTTTTAATAAAATTTTATGGTTCAAATAATATTAAATTAGAGTATAGGAAACATTCTAACGTTATTTTGTACATTCATTTTTTTTTAAAAAAATAATAATACATCAATGAATATGGAACATTTATTTATTTTTCTATGCTTTTTTTTTTTTCCTAATACACAATAGTCAAATAGGGAATCCTAAGTGTACAATTTCTAATTGAAGGGGATCTACCAGTTATGTATGTATGTGGGATCATAACTTACAGGTCACACTAAATTTAGAATGAGCATATCTCTGATACCATTCTGTCATGCCCCGAAATTCGAGTACAGAGTGTCCACCCTCAGACCCGAGTTTCGGCCCATGACACGTACACTGAGTGTACTAATTTCATTTAATTATACAATTATTCATCTACCTACTAGCTCTACCGTAGATTTACATTCCATTCATACTCAACAACATCTCAAAATAAGAAACGATCATTTATTCCAATAATTAATCATAAACATAACTAAGGACTCTCTCAATTGGGATCTTACGAAATGAAATAAACATGTCCAACAACTTGAAAGAATTAATTTACAATCTAAAAAAAATCAAATATAATTAAAGTAAAAATATCATGATTAGTCTAAGACAGCAACTTCTTCCTCTGTCAAGTAGGGCTACGTGTCCCTTAAGTCATTTTCGGCTTGACCATATATTCCCATTCTTGAGCCACCGACCTACCCTTATTCACATTTGTACGGTTTTTCCATCAATAAAAATATAAGCTGGCCAAGCTTAGTGATATAACACAGTATGGTTCATAATCATATCAATTAAAATAATACAAAAATACATGTACAATGATGTAAAATGGGGTATGAATCCATTAGATGGGGTGATCGTCCATCTGCTTGGGTTGGAGGTCGTCAACCTGCATCCACCCGTTGGGTAGGCTTCCACCTTTCGGTAAGCTTGGGCATAGCCCGCATCTAGTAACGCTCTACTAGGATCGACATTTCTTCCAGGGAGGGCCCCTAGGATCGACCATACATTATGCAATGCAATGAATGAGGGATGATATGTAATGCATATTTTTCATATTTGACATAATTGTCTCAATTAAAATATCCACATATATATTTATCATACAATTATTATATCAAAATATTCAAACTAGTAAATCAATCAAACAATCATAATGATTTATTTTAATTTTAATGAATTATGAGACAAGTTGGGTCACTCACCTAAGTCTGGTAGTGTAGAATCCACAGGGTAATTAGGTTGGTTCGAATTCAGAAATCCTATCAGTTATATCAACAACATTATTATTCATATATTTTTATTGCATGGTGGGGCCCACCTCTGATTAACACCCTAAGTGGCCAGATCTAAAATAATCAAATAATTAAAATTTTTATTCTATTTTTTTCTCATTTTTAAGATTATAAAATTGAATGATAATTACTTAATCGGGGTGGTCCATCGGATGGTTAGATCATTCATATTCTTGAGGTCTTGTCATGTTTTACTTCTATGCATTTGAGGAGTGGTGTTGATCTAACCACACATTTGTCAATGGCCTATTTCGACCTTCTACATCAAGTGATAGCAACACTTGCATAAAATATCTAAGTTTCCTTTATCAAACACTTCTAGGTTTAACTAATGTGGCCTATATGATTGTCGGATTGATCTAAAAATTATGGGCCTTGTATATTTTGGCCTTAGGAATCATATGATCCGTACAGATCTATCTTAGCACAATCAGATTCCAACCATTCCATATATTCATAAAATAATACTAACTAGATCTGAAATCATAAAAATATCACTTTATTAAAATTGACTCTACACACCTATATGATGATGGTGTGAATGATCCACACCATCCATTGTATAAATCAAGAAGAAATTAAAAACATAATAAAAAATTAAAAAGATCTAATGATTAGAACTTACTTGATCGTATTCCTTTTTAAAGAAAATTCTTATAAGATAGGATGAGCACATCCTCCCTTATCTTGAATTTGAATTTTTTTTTTTTATGGCATTTGATAAAAAAAATTATTATTACTATTCCAAGAATCAAACCTTAAACCTCTCTCTCAATTAAGAATGTCTCTACCAACTCAACTATTGACTTATTTTTATTTTTTATTTAAAAATAAAATTTTTAAATATTTATTTTAATTTTTTTAATGCACCAAAATTTAGAAGACCATCTCGGACTCCTGAGGCAAGTCGGCAGGTCGGCCATCTATACCCAAGATAAGGGGAGGCTCGAAGCTCATCCGAGTATCCAGGTCAGGCAAGACCATCTCGGACTCTTAAAGTAGGTCGATAGGTTAGTCATCTACCCAATGATAAGGGGAGGCTCGAAGCTCATCTAAGTATCCAGGTTGGCCAAGATTATCTCGGACTCTTGAGCTCGACCCCCAACAACATATGTCGTCTGAATTCTACTAAGGAAGGGAGTTTGGCCTTGCTGCCCTAAACATGAAGTATAAGGGCAGGTCAGCAGGTCGACAATCTATACGGCACTGAGACTGGGGTCAGGGCTCGCTAGAGAATCTAAGTCGGCAGACTATCCCCAGGTCAAGTTGACATATTACCCCCAGGTCAAGTTGACATACTACCCTCAGGTCAGGTCGGCATACTACCCTTAGGTAAGGTCGGCCAAGCCTACATCGGCCTCTTACTGCACATATCTATTGATTTCGAATAATCAGATCATATCTAAGAAAGATCTGCCTGAGATCTTTTCTAAAGATTTCGGAGGATATTCGCGATACGCTCGTGATCCTGAGAGATTCCCCCATGCGTTCGGGATCCGAATCCTTTTACAGTACATCCCTACTAGATAGAAAGATCTCCTTTACGCCACCACCTCTCCTTAATTATAAATAGGAGCATCTCTAATAGTGAAAGGTACGCAGAATCTCTAACTCAAAATCCCTCAATACTATTAGACCCAGATTCCCAGCATGATTTTATCGGAGGGTCCCCTGCTCTAGCCAGGGTCTCTTTTGTATTTTTCCTATTGAGGTACTCGAAGGTCTGAAAAGGGTGGATCATATTTTTGCATAAACACTAGATATCCCTTGATACTACGTTAGTTTGCCGCGGAAGTTGAGAGGGCCTTTTGAGAATAGAGTGTGGGCCATACTAAATCAACAAGTGAGCCTATTTCTCGCCCGATTTAATCCATTCACTTTAATTGAACAGCCGTGAACCCACAGTAAGGTCATTTTAAAAAATTAAAATTAAAATTGTCCATGGCCCACAATTGCATTAATGATGTGAGTTAATTCTGAACTATTTTTTCAAGTGTGGGTATGAATGGCGAGAGTTTGTGAAGGGAATACATTTTGTAATTGATGAATTTTAAAATGAATGAATGTGATGAAATGTCGAAATGTATGAATGTTGTATTGAAAGAATGTTGAAATGAATGAATGATCATAGTTGTTATAATGAGAGAGTTATGACCATTTTCATTGTATCGACAATCCATAGTACGTATCGATAATCCACAGTGCATATTTACAATCCACAATCTTTAATGAACTTTGGGTTCACTTTTAGAAAATCAAAGAGTGTCAAAATGAGATGATTATAAAATCATTTGAAAGTTCATCAAATTATCTTTCCAACGAATATAAGATCACTCAAATCGAACATGTAATGAGGGAGTTATGATCGTTTTCATTAGATCAACGATCCATAGTGAGTATCAACGATCCATGGTTAATATCGACGATCCTTACTGAATATCATCGATCCTCACTGAATATTGATCGCTAAATATCGGTGATCCACAACAAATATCGACGATCCTCACTGAATATCGGCGATCCATAGTGAATATCAATGATCTACAGTTAATATCAACAATCGTTACTGAATATCAACAATCTATATTAATTATTAGCGATCCACAAGATTACCAACAATCCATAATGAATAACGGTGATCCACCATATAATATTCTTACATCTCAATATTCATCCACTACAATATTCTTCCATTTCGACATTCATCCCTTTAACAAACTCTCACCATTCATAAAATAATAATAATAATAATAATTATAAAGGTAACCACCACATCATCCAACCTTTCATAAACTCCCACCATTGATACCCATAAAAAAACATACAAACTTAACTATTATCCTAGCCTAAAACTACATTTGGCAATCATAGCTTCTACATTGAAGAGTGTGTCCGAAAATCTTCAAAAAAAAAAAAAAAACCATTCAAAAACTCCCTAAAATGGAGGGAGGGAAAGACGTCAGAAGCTTGTCGAAGTGAGTGCCATGGATGTGGCAACGATCTTAACAGCCAAAATGATCCCCTCCCTTAAAAAAATGAAAAAAGAAATAGAAAGAAAATGCTAAATAGCCTTCCCACGCAAGGGACCCACCTATTGAACTCATCTCACATCTTGTGTGGGGTCCGATGGATCATCTTGTAACAGATCCAAATTGCACACATAAAAAGAGTTTTAATTTCATGCAATATATCCAAGTTTGAGGGTAAAATTCATCACAAATGAACCATACCATAAGATTCAGAATTAACTCACAGCGTTAATGCAGTTGTGAGCACAAAAACTCTAAATTTTTTTATTTTTTTTTGAAATAATTTTAATTGTGACTTCCCCACTACCCGATTAAAGTGAATAGATCCTATACTAGGGATGATGGTATTGACCATAACTCATTAGACCTACACTTCAATCTGAAAAGGATTTTCCAACTTCTCCAATAAGTTAATGCCGTTTAAGAGAATAGCTAATAAAGAGGTATTTTTGTCCATCCGAAAGTCAAAAAGTGATCATATGCTAAAAAATATATGCGATTAAAATCTGATGTGAGTGCTTTTATTATATCATAATTGAAAGTTATTTTAATTCATGGTTGATCTGTGATGAGATACACCGAGGCGTTTAGCATTTGGAGGGGTCTTTTCCAATTGGACAGACCAGCTATAAGACGTCCGTCATCAATTCATGGACGGTGGATTCCAAAATAATTTCTCGTATTTACATGTTCTAACCATTCTATTATTCAAAGTTTTATCAATACCGCCTAATAAAAGAGAAACGAAAGAAGTTTGTTCTTTTTGTCATTCTCAATCCAAGGTGTGGCCCATCATATAAACGGTTTGGCTCGGTTTGGATCGATAAAAAATGACGTTATTTCCAAGAACTGAAATGCCCGACGTATCCTATAGCAATCCCTCCCGATGCAATCTTGCAAACCTCGTAATGGTGGAATCACGACCCAGGAGCGGTACAATTCCAATGCATCATACGATAGCACAACAAGTACCGACACCGTCAATTTAAGAATCAATCTAGACCGTCCAGTTGGTAGGCCATGGTTAAAACTGTACACTGACTCAATAGTCTTCTCAATCATACGATTCTAGCTATCCGATCAATCATTTCGTTCCGATCTCACCGATCAAACTAAAATCCATTGATGAGAGGTCAAATGCGAGTCCACCACCAAATTTAACGGTCCAAATTCTTCGAAGACTCGGAACAGGCAAGCATGCGGTGCATCAGATCATTCCAAGCACATCATCCGCAATTGGATTCCCACGGGGGAGCAAATTAATTTGGTGGTCGGGAGGAACACCATAAATCACCACGCAGTGTAACCCGCGGACAAGGAGCACCTAACCCGGATTCCTATCTTCAGCGCCACGTCATCTTGGGCGCGGAGAGAGATCTTTTCTGCAACTCGAAAATATCTGGCTCGGCTTGGCGGTTAGATATTATCGAGCTGCTGACCTGGCATCACGCTGACCGTGACGACACGTGTAAAAGCGTTCCACGTGGGCCTCAGTTTCTGCTTTTGACGTTTTGAGGAAGAAGAGAGAACAAAAGGGATGAGAATTTTCGGTGAAAGCGTTTAGAGACGATACATATATTTTTTCCCTTGTTTTGTTTTTTTTGTTTTTTTCCAAATTCAGAGAAGAATTTGAGAGAAATGGAAGGAAATCTACGACCTTTGGATAAGGAAATGGACGGTTATGATGGAAGCGATGTGGTGGACCGGCTTCAGGGGAGTTCAGAGACTTCAGGGATCACCCTAGACGACGGGAATTCGACGGATTGTGTATGGATGGAGAAGAATGCAAGATCGGTAATGGATCCGTTCTTTGATCTTCTGTTTTTTTCTTTTCGAGGTTGTTGCGAGGTTGTATGAATTGTATTGGGGTTTTGCTTTCATGGCGGAAAGTTGAAGAGGGAAGATGGATGTTATGGATTGATGTTTGATTTTTTTATTTTTTATTTTTTTCTTTTCTTATGGGTTTTATTTTGGAGGTTTTCATCTGGCAAAATCGGTTGTGATTGTCTTGGGGTGGGTGGAAAATTGGAAGATGGGAGATGGGCGTTTTTTTTTTTTTTTTTTTCTTATTGAATTGTGTGGCTTGCTTTTCCGTTGGTGGGCGAGAATGTGAAATTGTCATTGTTGTTGTTGTTGTTTTAGAGGAATTCACATTTTTAAAGGGGAATTGATATGGTTCGTAAATTTCTTTATTTCCCTAATTTTATAGAGGAATTTGGTTTCTTTCTGTTTGATCTGTCATTTTTAGATTAGCTTCTGATGGATTCGCTTAAGAAAAGAGGAGGATTGTTTCTCTAACTACTCAGAAATGGCATTTCTTTTAATGGATTCT